>OX465291.1:149369495-149776995 GCA_949987695.1 Merzomyia westermanni | reverse complement strand
GCATTAAAAGCGCACCGCTACCCCGCCACCATCTACAGCTGTGCCACAAGCTATGCCATGGTTCACTAGCTATTCGTTTATCTGTTACAAATCCTCCACTTTTAGTTGCTCTCTTTACAACAATGCAAACCAAACAGCGACAATACCACAACAACAAGCGCCAACAAATAACAAGAACAATGAAAACAACAACAAATGCAAAAAGCATATGTTCGCATGCATGTTATGTTACCACTTTACATAAGCATAAATACACACACACATACATATATATTTTTGGCCTCAAACACTCTTGTCGAAATGCCTTTTTATGTAATTCAATGTAAATGCTTGAATGTATGTGTCCTGTTTCGCATATGTCCAACTCGTTAAGTGAAAAAGAGCATATGTTCGATGGTGGATAAATGTCGGGCAAAAGCTCAGACTAAGTCGCTTTCGATATGAAATCCTGCAGTTACATTTCTATCGATTACAACAAAAAAATAACTGTTGCGCTGATGCCTTCCCATCTGTAGTAATCTAATTGCTGTGTGACTTAGAAACATCTTTCAAAATAGATTTTAAGTGACAATAATAATTATTGCAAAGCTTAAGGCTGGTTGCCCTACGAAGTAAATCACAAGGGTTCTGTGATCCTGATATAAAAATTGTTGGAGGTAGCTTATAATGAGTTAAGGGAAGATTCACTTACGAATTGTTTTGGAATTATATGTAAGAAGCATTCCTTATTGCTCCAAGAACCTATCTCTTATCGCTCTTCAAATTAGAAACAAACTACAACAATAGAAAATAAAAGAAAAAATAAAATAAAATAAAATAAAATAAAATGAAATGATGTAAAATAAAATAAAATAAAGTAAAATAAAGTAAAATAAAATAAAATAAAATAAAATAAAATAAAATAAAATAAAATAAAATAAAATAAAATAAAATAAAACAAAATAAACTAAAATAAAATAAAATAAAATAAAATAAAATAAAATAAAATAAAATAAAATAAAACAAAATAAACTAAAATAAAATAAAATAAAATAAAATAAAACAAAATAAACTAAAATAAAATAAAAGATTTAAAATTAATTAAAGCAAAGTAAAATAAAATAAAATGAAATAGAATAAAAATAAATAAAATAAAACAAAATCAAATGAAAAAAAGTTGAATAAAGTAAAGTAAAAATAAAATAAAACAAAAAAAATAAAATAAAAAAAAAAATAAATAAAAATAAAATAAAATCAAAATAAAAATAATTAAAATAAAAGAAGAAAAAAAAAAATGAAATAAAATGAAATGAAAAAAAAAATAAAAAATTTAATCAAATAAGATGATTAAATTATCGTTCCAACAACAAGATGAAAGTAAATGTTTTGGTATGTCTTCCAGCATGTCTAGATCTGATGCAATTCTATATTAGGGTTTCATTCAGTTTCTTGGTTGATAAGGAGTTTAATAGCAAAGAGCCAACTTGAGACATTTGCTTTGTTAATGATAAAGGGCTGTGAAACAGAACTTAAATAACACGGAAATCAAGCGTTAGTATCAGCCTCTTTTTTTTACAAATGTCAACATGGCCAAGCTCTGTCGACCCAACAGTAGTTTTGTACAAATGGCTTTGAAATCATCTTGAAGGTTTGCCTTGGTCACTCAAATAAAATCGTTCGCCTGACGGTCGAACCAAAACTGACTATTAATCGAACTTACAGAATGTTTTTACAAAAAAGCACCATCAAAACGATAGCCCTTCGTAGAACCATCAATAGCGGTTGTCTCATATCGTAGTGGGTTTCAAGGTAATAAAGTTTATGACGTTTTAAAACGCTTTTAGCTTAAAGGGTCCGTTACCCTGGAAGATCTTCTTTGACATCTCTATCGAAAAGGCAGTGAAATATGAAATAAATTCAAGACTAATGTTAAGACGAGTAAGGTGATTTGAAGGCTTTCTCTGATAGGGTAGAAGGCAACTTCGTCTCCCCTTTTTTTTGTTTTCGTGGGTTCGGTAAAGTAAACTGCAAGATGCAGCGCTAGGCCGCAGTCCCAAAACAGGAACAGTGATACAAAAGTTTCTTCTATGTTCATATATAAATATCCGAAATATGAGCCCCAACACATTTATATACTTAGTCAGCCTATATGTTCGTGTACCCTTTGACTACACCTCACAGTAGCTCGTTTCCTTTTCCCTGTGCAGACATGCCTTTGTTCGTAATCTCGCAGATAGTTCCACTTATGAATATTTGTACTTGTAGCTGATGGTATACGTACAAAACCCATTGATATAGATATAAAAGTGGTAGTAATGCTATGCCGTTGGCATCGTTATTGTATTATCAGCGTTGCAATATCAATTTCCATGCTATCGCATATCCTGTTAGGACGCTATTGTTAATCCAAGCTGTTCGCTCGTATTTTATGTGTCACAATTGTTCATATGCTCACACATATGAATATATATTAAATTTATTTATAGCTAAGTATATATCAATACACTTGTATGCTCTCATACCTACAGTCGCGATCAAAAAAATAGCACACAAAATTCATAAATGCAAACATAAAAAAGATATTTAAATAACTAACATTGCAAATGGTTTCAATCTCCATACCGTACACAAATCACATATAAATTAATAAGTCTTTAAAACAAAATAACTAATCATAACTTCTAACTAAACAATTTTTTTTTGATTTTTTTTTGGAATACTTCAGGATTTGTGTGTGCTTTGATATTTGCATTCTTTTAATTTTTGATATATATCGCACTATCTACTATTGGAGCTATTTGTGAAGCAATTTGTTCGGCTCCTAGTGTATATGTACGTACCCTGGAGGAAATGTCGCTTTTGCTCAACGTGTGGTCTTCCCATGCGTTCCAAATTCGACATTTTGTATAAAAAAACAGGTAAAAATAGTCCATTTACGATATGCAGGGTATACCGTAGGTATCGGTAAAATTTATGAAATAAAAAATTTTTTTGTTAATTGATATTAGAGGAAAAATTACAACGTTATGCACAGCGATGGTATGGGATGACATGTTTCGAAGTGCCCAACTTCTCATCAGACCCCTTCTCGGACACTGAGATATGAACCCAAGTGTCTGCACCAAAGCCGTTGTTAGAGTACTCTAACAACTAAGTTATGATGCCCCGTAGCGTCACGATGCATTTTTCCTCTAATGTGCCATTTGCTTATTCCTTTTATACATTCTTTGGTACATATATTTTATATGTCAACTCAAGGAAAGTGGAAATATTTTTATTTTTACCTTTCCTAAAATTTATTTAAGCTTTTCTTAAAGACATAAGAACCTTTCTGATATAACTTTTCACTTTTATAAATTAAATTAAATTTGGAATTCCTTTAAGTTTAATGAAATATAATATATAAATTATCCCCTATTGAGAATTTCTAATGATTTTTCTCTAAAAATCCTGCGGTAGAGCTTTTGAAAAAAATGAGCCTCTTCTTAGGTTAGTTTGAGCTTCAGTTAAATAAAATTGAGCTTTTTGAAGAATGTTTGATATTCTTCTATATTTATTTTCAGCTTTTCTGAAGTACATTTGAGCTTTTTGAAATAACTGTAAAGGTATACAGTTAATTATATACTTGAGTTTTTAAAAATATTTGAGCTTTTCCGAAAATCTTTTAAGTTTTTTTGAATTTCAGTTGAGCGTTCATACATCTAATTTGCTGTCTTCTCACATGTATGACGATTGAGCTTCTCTAGAAAACCTTTACCTACTATTTTTCCTGTAGGGCATGTATGTCTAACATATAATTGGAATCGATTCGGGTGGAAATATCCGCCTCCCACGCTGCGCCATTTGCATGCACATCATTCACATTGAAAATCCTTACATACTTATATGAACTCATAAGCCAAGCGCCTTGGCTATTTAAACCGAACGGTTGTTAAGCATATGCCACATACATACATAAACATGCACTCAATATATGGATTTGTAAATGCGTGAAAAGCCAATTAAAATTTCTCTTCATTGTCAGACAATGCGCTGCTTGAACAATAAGCTCATTCACACACACACGCAAATAAGTATGCGCATTGGCATATGGCTACAAATCACAAACCCCTGTTATGGTTAACTTTGATCATAGAAAAACCATTGTCATAGCTCATTAAATGGGCAAAAGGTCAAATTAGTACAGTTAATAAGCTATCGAACTCAATTCATTTCGAATGAGGTTCCTCTGCTAAGATGCGACACACGAATGCAAAGCCAATATGTGCTTAGTTTTAATACAACAGTCGTATTTCGCCTTTTCAGCTTAACTGATGTGCACGTAATGAAGATGCGATCGGTAACGTCAAGATAAGGCAAGAGTTTCTGATGCACAATATTTTTGTTATATTGAGCTGGCTGACGTACCGCTGATTAACATAATAATAAAGTAAAATGAAAAAAAAAAAAAATTTTGTTAAATTAAACTAAATAAAATAAAATAAAATAAAATAAAACAAAATAAAATAGAGAAAAGCTTGAATTAAAGTAGCTTGCAAACCTACACGCAGCATAGCCTATGGGTTAGGCAGCTGCGCTTGCAATCAGAGTGAGTTTGTTCGATTCTCCACAAGATCCTCTGAAATAGCAAAACTATTCGAATTAGTCTGACGAGAAATCGTGGCTGTTTTTGAAATGGTATTATAACTATAGCCTGTACTCGTATATGTTTGTTGCTTTCAATTTTTCCTCTAATCAAAAATAAAATAATAATTAACTAAGAATAATCAACTAGTCTTTTTAATTATGAAAATTATTATTGTTTTTATTTTTTTAATATTAATTAAATATTAAAAAAAAATGTATTTAAAACCAATTTCATAATTTATTATTTTCAAAAGTACCTGTTAGTTTTATATATATATCTGAACTTAGTATAAGTCGCATTATATATCTTGTTGTATACAACCGATATATAATACGTACCCCATGGAGTTCAATGAAGTAATATAAAATAAGAAAAAATAAAATTACATAAGATAAAGAGAAATGAAATGAAATAAAATAAAATAAAATAAAATATATTAGAATAAAACTAAGCAAATTAAATTAAAATAAAACAAAAAAAAAGGCCGCCATTTTACTCTTTTTTCAGTTTCGAAACTTTAATAGAAAAATGCTGAAGCACATCGGCTCGTATTAGGAAACATCTAAGAAACAAAGGCTGATAATATAAACAGGATTATAAATATAGCCTTTTCTCTCTTTCCTATGACCTCCGGCCATGTGACCGCTGCCGACCTCTGTCGCCCTTGGTAATTGGATTCATTAAGCTAGCTGTCCTTCAAACCACCAAAGGTTCCCAAGTCAGCAAGCTAAATTTTAAAGTTCATTCAAATTCGTTGATATGTTTGTCTGCTTTCAGTAAAACCCTTTCAGCTATCTGCACAAACAAATCCAATTTAATAAAGCTTAAAATAAATTTACAAAAGCCTACACACCAACACCGACCTTAAGTCTTCTTTGGCTTATTTACTTTCGCTTAAATCTCAACAAATCAGACTCAAGAAATGCGTTGTTAGGCAACTGAAAGTTGTCAGGCAGACATCGAGAGACCTTCCTCACACGTCATATAGCTTCTAAATTCAGTTGCGCACTTGCTAAACCCCAAAGGCAGCCTATTCCTTCAATCTTTCTCCGTACCGTGAAGGGCACTCTGTGCTATGGCCGAAGGGGCTCAATACATTAATGCATTGCCGCCAAGTAATGTTGCTGCTCCCACTTTTACAAAGTCAACATTCTTAAAATATCATTTTAACAAGAAGCTTCCCAACTGATTTACATTACGCTGAGGGTTTGTATGTCTTGTAAGCTTAGTAGTAGTTACGCGCTTCGTTTACTTGCTGCCATTCACTTGTGTAAACATGGCCATAACAAGGCAAATATTCATCTTGTCGTTAAAGAGATACAAAGCTTGTTGTTGTTGAGTAGTGGACGCAACGATTTGGAAAAGTGTTTGTTAGCCAGCAAGTTGGTAAAGTAGCAGGAACTTTAAAATTTGTCAAGTGAGGTTTGGAAGCAAGCTAAGAAGGAAATATGGCAAAACCAGGTAGTGATACTAAAACTTCGATGAATCACTGAATTTAGAGCCAACCAAGTACTCTTATCAAAAATCTTACAAGAAGTAGAAGAAGTGTATAGAGCGCCCTTAGGCTGACTGACTACTTTGAGGGAAAGCGCTATTCATTTTGAATAAAACCGAAATGACATTCATAGTTCACATAGAACAAGGCTTTCTCCTTCAGATGAGGGATTAAGGATATAACAAAGAAAAGCTCAACGCATTGGTTTCTCGAATGTGAAACTGAGGTTTATTATTGAAGACGTGAAAAGGCGGCATCACTTTGAAGTCCTAAAAAAAATTATTTAGTACTTGGCCAAGGTCTTCAACTTGTGGCAGCATCAGCAGAGAGAACGTGGAAATCTAGGAGATGCGTTGTGACCAATAATTGTATCTACCTGGTACTAAACACAAATAAAGCCTTAGTACTCCCTCAACGAAAATCACTTTTGAGACTTGCCGCATCTCAGCATTGGCTCCGCAAAGAAAGTGGAAGAAAATGTAAGATACTGAGGACGAAACCGGGACAGAAACTAGAAACGGATGTGAACTTGAAATCGGTTTCTAAACCGAAACAGAAATAGACACAGAAACAGGAACAGAAATCGAAAACGGGAACTAAACTAAAACCGAAAGCGGAATAGAAATGGACTCTTAAACCAGAACCAGAAACCATCACTGTTCTCGAACAGAAACCAAGAACTAACGTGGAACCTAAACTGAAGCCGAAAGCGGATAACAAATCGGTAATGAAAGAGCAACTGGAACAGGTACGAACCGAAACTAAAATCGAAACCGAAGCAAATATCGAGACTGAAGGAAAAACAAAAATAAACCAAAGCCCGAACCGAGCCTAAAAACGAAAGTAAGACCGAAACAGATGTCGACTGGAATGGAAGTCGACATCGCTACCAAGACCGGAATAGAAATTGACACCGAAAAGAAAGACCGAAAGCAAAATTGACACTGAAATCGAAACTTGATTCCAAATCGAAACTTATGTCTTAGTCGGCAAAAATATGTACACCGAAACCGGTAGCGATTGTAGAACCGAAATAAAAAAATTGGCCTCGCAATTGAGTCATTTTTAAATTCCATAAACTGTGAAAATCGAACTGAAGCTATAAAAGGAACGGGACTCACTGAGTAGGTGTGGCAACAACAGTAACAGGTTTAGAAAATCTACCACCTGCGGAACGTTTACCAGCCTAGAAGTTTTTGGCTGTCTTGAACCAATATTTCCTATTTATTGATAACAAAAAGTGCCCGACCCACCCTCCCTTGCTTTTCCCAAATCAATAGAGGAGTCCCATTTCTTTGCTGCCAAAGGTCGTGGTCGATGAAAATATATTCTTAACCGGGTAGGTCTGCATCCAATCGCATAATATCAGCTAGTCAAGAAAGCAGTCGTGCTTTTGTTCGCTGCACTATGCCCTTTGCATTTTTTTGAAAGTTGGTTGTACAATTTTCTTCTATACTCGCGAGAGAGCATACATTTCCAAGAAAACTTTCTCTAGAATACTCAAGGGGCCATTCCATGGATGGCAACGTTGAAATGTTAACAGGCAAGGCTTTGGGTACATAATTTAATCGAGGGAGTGGGGGGAAAGGGATGATTGGGATATCCTAGTTCGTTTGAAATAGTCATATAGTTAAAACTGCTAAATCGAAAATGGGGTGTCGCCTCAGGAAATCTGCCAAAAACTAGACAACAGCACCTTTGCGCCGAACGATACCTTTGGGCCGAACGTGGCGATCTGTAGACATTCCGGGGGTTCGCTGCCTACGCGCAGCATAGTTTTATACTGAATGCGAAAGCTACCTGCTAAGGCATATATATTACTACTGCGCAGCTTTTTATAGAAGAAATACATTCGAGAGAGCTTACAGAACGCGGACGTTGGGCGTTTCCTTTAGTTTTGAAATTGCCTGAAGAAGTTGGATTTTGCTGAACTTGTCCCTGGGACTAGCGATACAATGGGAAACACACCAATCACAAACTCTACGCCGCTGCGGGCTATAACTATGTAAATGTGGGAGTATCTTCTTTGCAAGAAAGCATGTACTTCTTCAGTTTAACATTGTTTCCGTCGAAATTTACCGTTTGTTTTGTCTAACCGATGCAAATCAGATCTTTTGAATTGTGCTGTGGTAAATTGTGTTAATTAAATGCAAATAAAATGTGAATTCGTATTTCTAAAACAAATATGCCTTTGGCGTCTACAAGTCCATGTACGACATATATACCTACATATATATTTACAAGCACAAATATGTTTGATAATAGTTGACGAAGACAATTGATGAAATATTTTTGCAATTTATTGTTATAAATTAGTTATAATATCACACACATAAATACATAAGTATATGACTATATACAGTTGCTAAAATAAAATGTATATCGTTCGACGAAAAAAGAAGAAGCTGTGATTTGATTAATTTCCATTTAAAATATAGCGAATTTCATAACAGAAACCTCATAAGAAGAAATGTTAAAGCTTACACAAAGTTACTTTTAAAAATTTACATCAAAATTTCAATATTTTTAGGAAAAATCTTTGAGTACGCAGTGTTATGGCACATTCAATAGCAGTGTAATAATGTGCAAGTAGAAGTACCTCAAAATTTCCCCTGAATTTATGGAATATTTTTTGTCAAGGATGTTGGGTATTTTTTCTCATACAAAATTAGTTTTTCTTTATGTGTTATGTCGAAGAAATCAGTCTACATACTTGACAAAATAAATTCTGAAAATTCAAGGAATTCCGTAGTTAGTTCTAACTTGCACAATGTTATTGAAATTGATTGGTATAAGAAACTGAGTTCTCAAAAATTAGAAATTCTGCGAAAAAGTTTGAAGATTTTGATGGCCATTTTTTTAAGTTTAATTAACTTTCCCGAACTTTGTGTAAACCTTTTAAATTTATTTTTATGTGGTTTCTTTTATGGAATTCGCTATATTTGAAATAAAAACTATTAAAGTCACAGCTTTCTCTTATAGCGTCGAACGATATCCATTTTTATTTCACTACCGTTATATTAAACACAGCTGTATATGAACATTAGACTGTGCAAAAAAAAATTTATGGATATTATTTTTCAGAACATATATTTACAAAACAAACAAAACCGATGAGCACAGCGGGAATGTCAAAAATCAAAAAAAAGGCAAAAATAGGAGCTTAGCTGACAGACGTTCTGATAGCCTAAAATGGATCAATCGAATAATTTTACATTCATATAAAGCTTTAATATGTCTCTTTGAAACCTCCTAGTACAGGGAAATTTCCTCTATGGATGTCATCAGCAAAAATATGCTGAAGAAAAAACTGGCAAAATACACCAGATTGGTCTCAATCCCATTTTCACTTGAGATAAAAACAAAAACAAATAGAAAAGGGAATGTAAGCAGGTAAATGAATACCTTCAGATCGTCACATTTCTCCACATTTTCAATTTGCAATATAAGATTTATACAAAAAATGGAAAAAATTACTATTTCACAAAAATAATAAAACCGACCGTTGAACACAAAAAAGTCAATTAAACAATTCACAGACCAATAAACTTTAAAAAGTTAGCTGGAAATTTTTTTGTTGCCCTGCCTGATGTATGCATGTAAAGTTATTTACCTTAATTTTCTTATAACCTCTACTAATTGAATTAATAATATCCGCCAGTCGTAACCCCAGCTGTTTGCTTAACAATAATACCTGCATACATGTATACAAATGTTGTAATGTACTAAGTAGTTTTGCCTTTGGCGTTACTCACTCCACTTGGAGTTACATTCAATTCCAGACGGCTGTCACGCAGCGGCTCATGCTCAACTAACTCTTTGGCGTAAGTTGGTTATTTGTATTTCACTTCGCTCCAATTAACTTGCAACACTCTCTTCATACTCTCCAACCCTCGTTTGGAAGCTTATTGCATATGGCGTGGGGCACACAAAACCGTGTGTCTTGTGATTTTAATTTTAATTTTGAAATGTTTACCTTAATTAAAATTGTGTTTCTACATATGTGTGAGTTTACGGATACGTATGTATGCGTGTGCGGTTTGTTTATACCGAGTAGTGATAGCGGTTAGTGATTTATAATATTTTTCAGGTTTAAGCTGATTTATGGCGTGTTTAATGGCTCGAGGTACAATTAACTTTGACTTTTTAAAGTAAAAGATTTTAGAGAATTAAAGAGACTATAACTGTACTCAGCTGAGCAGTAATCAAGTTACTTTGTTAGCTTAGCGCTGGGCGTAGTCACATAAAGTAATCAATATAGATGTTGGTGTATTAATATCAAGATCTTCAGGAGAAAAAATAAATTGATTAAGCCAAATCCGTCCACCTTAATTTCACATTTACGAATTCGAATTGCAACCTTCTGAATTCAAAATGGAAATTCTGGACTTGATTTCTTATTTTCTAAATTTGAATTAATATTTTCTGAATTTAAATGGAAATTCCAGACTTAAATTTGAATTGTTATTTTCTGAATTTCAATTTATATTTTCTGAATTTGAAATAAAAATTCTAAATTTGAGTGACAACTTTATGAAAATAAAATGGAAATTCTGAACTTGAGTTATGACTTTCTGATCTTGAATTAATATTTTCTGAATTTAAGATGGAAGTTCTGAAATTGATTTATTACTTTCTGGACTTAAAACGTGAATTCCGAACTTGAATTCGAAATGGAAATTCTAAATTTGTGCTACCATTTTCCGAATTTAAACTGGAAATTCTTAACTTGAATTATTATTTTCTAAATTGGAATGGTTTTTCTGTATTTAAATAAATATTTTCTGAATTTGAAATGAAAATACTGAATTTGAATAAGAATTTTCTGTGAATTTATATGGAAATTGTGAACTTGAATTATTACTTTCTGAATTTGAATTGTTATTTTCCGAATTTGAATAAATATTTGCTGATTTTGAGAGAAAAGATTTGGAAAAACAAAAATAAAATTTAATTGGGCTCCACAGTAAAACGATTTTGCTTACAACCAAAAGAGCCGCGTGTTTGTCTTCTGAGGTAGATTTTTTTCTGTTAATGCATAAAAGGAATATATATTAGCTTACTACTAGTTATACAAGTCCAGTTCAATTATAATATGGACTTTCTTACATAATGTTTTTTATTCCCAGTTTGGCAGGTGGAAACAGCTGCACTTTAAATCTCAAACCCCTCGTCCATAAACCACAATTTTAGTACTTCACCTCATTTGCTTACTTAAACTCGTGCTTGTATGCATGTATATACTTGCTAGCAAGCATATATACGTAGCCCTATTCGACGCACACGCAAATAGGCGGTTGAGCGGAATAATGAAGTCATTTCCGGTGCAATACTCGTACCCACTTTTAACCATAAAACCAAAAAACAAAAAACCCTTGGCTTTTGAGGTGGCGCGCGGCACTGAGCTTTTTGCAAAGTGACTGCTTCTTTGCTGTTTACCATTGCTGGTATGAGTATTTGCTTTTAATGGCACAGCTGCCTTCCTTAGTTGACGAAGGGTTCAAAAATGACAGTTTGTTAGCTTGACGGGTTACAGTGGGAGCGCGCGTACCTAATAGGCGGTTCATGCGTACCTCAGCATAGCAATGTAACGGTGCTTGATCCATGTACGCGGTGGGGGCAAGGTCACGCTTTGGACTCTTGCAGGCCTTTTTATTCCAGCGCCTTATCCACCTTGTGCTATTAAATGCCCTCATCCAAGAAAAGGTACAGATGTGTACGTATGTTAATTCACGTCAATCTTTTGCGCTTGTTATGTTTTGTTTGTTTTGTAAGAATTGGGAATATATGTCATGATAATTAAATGGTAGTGTTGAGTAGCCCTAAATGCTCCATCCAATGATTAATTTTCTCCACGGCTGTAAGGCTGCCGGTCTAATTAGATATACCGGACAGAGACTGAACTGTGTCATGCTCTCTTCTTTGTCCTCTCATGAGGGCGCTTCTCTTCCTTGTATAAGAGATAGCCCTTGTAGTATTCAAGCGAAAAGTTCTCCCGAAGATTTGTGGTTCTTCCCGTAATGCCAACGGAGAGTAAAGAAGGAACTTTGACGATGAGCTGTACGAGCTTTTGATAGTGCTGGTTTGACCCCTTAAACTCGTGGATTGAAGTCCCCTTCAACGATAGGCATGCCTTACAGTGGATACGTTCCCCGCTGGTTCGCGTCATAGTCGCTATTGAGCAGGTTTTAGTAAACTTCTTTAAATCAGTACTAATAGACGCGATAGCACTACTCAGGAACTTAATAATCTTCTCAAGCTAGACAGTTTGTTGTACAAATTGCTCTTGTACTCAGACAAACGACGTGCGATGCCGACTCGTCAAACACTCTCAGTCCGACAGTACCTAGCCTAACTCGTTGTAATCGGGCAAGAACCCAAAGTCTCACCAGCACTCCGTATGCACGTTGTTTAATATATTTATAGATTCCAAACCAACAGTTTTTAGAGTTTTTGTCTGTCTGTCTGTGTGTTTGACCGGACATCACACAAGAACGGCTGAAAAGAGTTGATTAACATTTTCACTCATGTGTTTCTTGATTTCCCACTCACTAAAATGCTCGATTGCTGCTGCAGACAGTGGTGGGGGAAAAATTTGTTTAAATTTTATTTTATATATCGACTGCTGGGTGGAACATCACCCTTTTTCAAAATCTGATTCAAAAACGCCCTATCTCAGTTAAAAATGTGTTGATAGAGTTACTTTGTAACTCATTCTGAGTAAAGCGCGTTCTTGAGTTTTGAAATAGGGCATTATTGAAAAAAATTTTGAGGTGTGGCGTTCTTTAAAGAAATTCTAAGATAGGGCGTTTTTGAAAAATATTTTGAAATAGGGTGATCTTCCACTCAGCAGTCGATATGTAGTAAAATTGGAACATGGACATACCGTCTGTGAATTATAGATATTGAAGAAAAATGCATACAAGGAGTATTTATTGAAGTAAAGGACTAAAAACAACACTTTTTACCATTTTTGCCTTTCTGTCTGTATGTTTGTTCG
This sequence comes from Merzomyia westermanni, assembly GCA_949987695.1. Taxonomy (NCBI): domain Eukaryota; kingdom Metazoa; phylum Arthropoda; class Insecta; order Diptera; family Tephritidae; genus Merzomyia; species Merzomyia westermanni. The sequence goes on along the minus strand of OX465291.1, from coordinate 149,763,894 downwards.
CGCATAACTAAGAAACCGCTGAATAGAATTAAATGAAATTTTAAATCGTGTATTGTTTGATGTCCAACTTAAAGTCGCGGGTACATTTCGCAGCACAAAGTTGAAAGTTGGCTCCAAATCTTTTTATCTATATAGTGAAACGGGAAGAGGCCGCTTTTTTTACGCGATGGATTTTAGCCAAAGAAGGGGTACTCTTAATTAGCATAAAAGAACCCAAAGGAATATTTCTGTTAATTTGCTCATATGTTTGGATGTTCATTTCTTCATTTACTAAATAACAGATACATCTAATTGAATGGTTTGTTAACCGCTTTATATCTGGAGAGCTATTTTGAGATACGGAAGTTGTGCCTCGCACAAACGGAGGCATTTATTCACTTTTACAAAACCATCTCAATACCGAGCTTGAAGACAGATATACCCATGGTCCGTTGCAAAAACTCAGTGCAGCAGTGAGGGAATCTTTCAATGAATTGATGTTAAAATTTTCGTTCCAAAAATCTGCGTCTAAAATCGCCATCTTTGCGAATCTATGCCGGATGCCGTGAATTACTTGAACAAAAACTGAAGTAGTTTGTACAAAACTTTTAATAAGCTTACTGACTTGTAAGCGCGAATCAAGCTTTCCAAACTCATTGCTGAATATTTTATTAAAAAATCTTTTTGAAAAGTAGAAGTGTCATTTCCAAGTAAGCTGAAAAGTTTAGAATAAACATTCGAAAATTGAGCGCGCAGATTTCAAAAGCTGCTAATTAGCTTAACTTTTAAGCAAAAATTTTTCATAAAGACAGAATTGGGGGAAAGAAAAATTAATAAAGGACAGCAAATTAAAATCATCAACGTAATGCAGCTGGGGATTGCGACTCAACGTAAGGCAAAAATGTGTGACTATGTGCAAGTTTTTGTAATGAAATGAGCCAAAAAAGGTGGCAGTGGATATGCATGAAACGCACACACAAAGTGAAATGCTGCACAAAAATAAAAAAAAAACGAGGCGAAAGCAGCCACTGTGGGCATGCGCAAAATACTTTGGTAAACACTTTAAAAGGTCGGTGGGCAGATGGTTGGTGTGGCGCGCGAGGAGTAAGCGCTGCGATTACTAGCTATCGCTTGAAGCAAACAGCTAAGTATAGTTTGGGCTTTCAACTAATTGCATATGCAAATATATGTGTGTGTAGGAATGTATGCTAAGGAATGAAGGCTAAGAAAAGTTATAAGTTTGTCTTGCGCACAAAAAGTTCATTTCTCGGTTGAAGAGCAAACGAGCGCGGAAAACTTATGCATTCTCATCTTTTGCGAAAAACGCCTAAAGGTATGCAACAGTCAACACACACAGAATTTCAGGGAAATAAATTAACTAATGCAGGGTGTTGCGATTGGTTATGTTTTGGGGGTTTTAAATGGACGGTTGCTGGTATGTAACCCGTGGATGGAAAGTATAAAATGCCTTCACACCAAAAACAAACCTCCATACAACACTAAGCCTAGACGCTTTTGAAAACCCCTTTGAATTCACACATAAGTTGCACAGTGGCTTATGAATCAACTGAAAACTTCAGAGAAGACCTGCTCTACTTGCCACATGGAACTTGCAACTTTTGAGGCGGCAAAAGTTTTATTTGTTTTTGGGCAAAGTGTTTTTGTTGTTTTTTTTTTGTTGCTATTTCACTGAAATGTGTCACTGACAATTTTGAAATACACCGCAAAAATATGAACAAAAGTAGAAATTTGAATAAAAAAAAAAAACAAAAATCGGCTACAGCAACCCCAACAACAGCGCGCCACTTGGGAAGGCAAGTGAACTGCGAGTTTATACAAAATTGCAGTACCAACAACGGGAAAAAGGGAATTCGCAGTACACATAAAAGGTGTGACAGGAGCACAGAGTGAATGAAAAGTGCCAACATTTGTAGGAAAAAATATTAACCCGAAACAAAAAACTGAATAAAGATTGAACAGCCAACTCTGACTACACAACTATAAATTTTTGGAATGTACATAGTTTTCGCTTTCCTTTAAAGTATAAATCTTGAAAATCCAGTGAAAACTGTAGATGTAGTGGAGAGGTACAATTCGTTCCACTTTGAGTACGGTCTACCCCTATAAGTATGCTAAGAAACTTAAAATTAGATTTTTCCACCAGGCCTATAACGTGCTACTTGACATCAATTATAGCCAACCTGCAGACGAACGAGATACATCGAGGGCCACTCTCTATAGAGATAAGTCGTACGATTTTTTGCAGAGTTATAAGGTGCTACACCCTGCCGAACACAATAGGTAAAAATGTGGTTAAAGAGTTGTTGTTGTTGTTGTAACGAAAAGAACACTCCGCGAAGGTTTTTGGGAAAGCTGTCAAACTGACGGTCCTTGACCGGGTATGAATCCGGTACGCTCCGGTACTCCCTTGCGGTACATACCCCACTGTCAGGGAAGCGATTTGGTATGAACAATGGAACCTTCTAGGTCATCCCAACCCTCATTTCCTAAAGAAGGAGAGATGGGTAATGCGAGGTGAGAGACATCAAATCCGTAGACCAACCATCGAGTTGCAAGTAATTACCTTTGTGCATATTAGTCGCCTCTTACGACTGGTATGCCTACCTCGGGCATATTCTAAGCCCCTAACCCGCAGGGGAGATGAGTGAGTCACACCACCTCGAAAAGTTTTTGTTTTTCTTACATATTTCATAAATATGCTTTGGTCTTATTATATGGTAAAAAAAAATTGTGGATGTTGTTGGAATCCGAGGTGAAAATTACAGCAAGTTGCTAGTCATGGTATGGTAGTTTCCTTGCCACATCTGTCAAAATTAGTGCAACTTTTGCATGTTTTAGGTTAGCCTTGATGATGACAGACCTCCAAAGTAATAAAAAAAGTTTCATGAAAATTTCACCGGAGTTTAATGTGGTCAGTGGCATGACATTAGCCGCGTCACACCTCCAGCCAAAAAACATATTATATGATATTTATAGATTTGTACTATCTTTGGAAAACATGTTTGGCATCACGCCCAAAAAATATTCAAATACCAGATTTGTTTGCAACTGTCCATATGTTAGCAGCTATCTAATATTTTGTATAGACATACTTTGTATAGAGGTGTAGAAGAAAAGTAGAGCGAGGGGAAGAAAAGAGAAAAAGTATGTGAACAGACAGATTTTAGAAAAGAAGACCGAAGAGTAAAATGGGAAAGAAGTTAAGTAAGACCTCAGCGGCTCAGTCTCTATCTTTGTTAACCTAGGGCTCCACTCGAATAAAGAGGTTTCGGCATAATCTAACTTAAGATATACTTTGGCACACCTTTCTTACAACACACATTTATTTATTTTTCTCCCACTAATAACTCTGAAGCCCTATATAAAAGTTAGCCCAGAGCTATTGGTATGCAACGCTCCAATTATTGGTTTTGCTATTTCCGTAAGCATGGCAACTGCTTGGCAATGCATTCAAATGGCATTATATTTTAACTTAAAAAGCATCTGAGTACATTAATACTTGCATCAAAAAGCGGAAGGAGAGGGGAAGAGAAAATTTGATTGATATCGAAAATTGCTTTAGAATTTATGAGCTAATAGAATTTGAGTACAAAAGTATGTACATTAGTGTGGTCGGTAAAAAAGTAACAAATAAACAAAAAATTACGAAAATATTCTGTATTATTTCGGGACAATATTGGAGGGACTTCGGGTAATAATCTGCATCAGGATTATTTTCCAAACAACTTCGACAAATTCGAGATATTTACGGATTCCTTCGCCATCACATTAGAATGTTGGGATGATTCCGTGCTGAGTTTGAGTTTCGGGACTTTTTCGAGGCAATTCGGTTTGTTCAAGGAGATCGGCAATTTTTTTTAAACTAATTAACGGACTTTTTTCGAAATATTTCAGGACTATTCTTTAAACTATGATTATTTCGGTATTAGATGGAGACTTTTGGTTCTTTTTGTAGTTACTTTCGGTACTAGTTCTGATTTACCTTTTAAATATTTCGTGATTGTTTAGAATAAACTTCGGCATGGTTTCTCTGTATTTTCGGTCTGTTCCATGACCACTTCGGAATTCGGTGCAACCATTTTTCAGTTATTAAGTTTTAATTTAAGATGATCTCGTATTGAGTTCGGGACTCATTTCGCTATTTTTTCAAAAAAAGCAATAAGTTAAAGGTTTCTCGAAATTATTTTCAAAATATTTCGGCGTCCGCCCTTCGCGATTTCTTCATAACGATTTTAGACAGTTTGACAATTTGAGGACGGAAAGGAATTAGCTTAGAATTTATTCGTATTTCGCTTAACGAAAGAACCTAGCAACCTGTGTGATTTGAGAGAGTACAATTGTACCCAGGGGGGAGTCTGGCTAGTGTTGTGAGTATGAGTTGAAGTCTTGGAAATCTGTTGTAAAAATTTGTTTGTACATTAAAGCACCACCCTAATGCACAAACATATTTGTATAAGTCTGGATTTAAGAATTCCATGAAGAAAATTTGAAATGTTATTGTGTGGGATTATGTCATCACCGAGATATGCACCTAAGTGTATGTATGATTTGTTTTTGTATGTATAATAAATACTAAATATTGCTTGTCTATAACGTTTATTATATTAAATTCAATCAAATCTGAAACTAACTGAAGCGAAAGTTTAAATTGGAAAGGATGAAGTAAGCTTTCGATTTTCTATCTTCACAACATACTGACTTGCACAGCCTCATGTTTGTATAAATTTGTGGAAGAAGGTATTTACTTATGACTACTAAAACAAAAAACTTTTACATTTTAATTACTTTGTTTTAGGATTTTAACTTATGAATCTGCAAAGGATTTTTAAACACAATAAAAATAGAGATTTCCCACATTATTATTGCTGGTATGGAGTTCATATACTAAATATGTTTTTGTGGTTTTCATTAGAGAATTGCTGTATTAAGCCTTAAGTTCTCATTAAAATAGTTTTAGACTATTCCAATTTTTCATTGAAACAGCGGGAGACGGCTTTTGATAGAGAGTGAAAGAAGAGGTGCAAAGGAGGTTTTAGAGGGAAGTGAGAGACCAGTTAGAGACAGAAGGAGATAGATATGCGTAAGAGAAAGAGAGAGTGTGAGAAAGAGACAGACGGTAAGGAAAGGGTAAGAGAGAGAGTGAGAGTAAAGAAGAAGAAAGTAAATAAAAGGGAGGGTATGAATGAGGGAGAGTGTGAATGAGATTGAGAGTGGCATTGAGAGGGAGAGAAAAATGTTCGTTGAGGGTGAGGAAAAAACCTTGCGGTACTCAAAGGCTTATGATGTGCAAAACATTGGGAATCAGATAAAAGTTGCAAACCACACCTGGATCAAATACCTGAATAGGTAGGATTAAAAGGTGGTTTGGATTTTTCTTTTTCAAAAAGCGAGGTCGTCCCCGAGCAGGGGGAATTTCTGTCAACGAAAAGCTGCTCAGAAAAACTTCAGATGCCTTGGCAGCTGCCGTTAGTTTGAAAAAAATATGCAAATTACGGCAATTTGTAGGAAAACTTCGAAATATGACATCACAAATTGGAAGAGAGCTCGTCTTTTAACTCCTCGTCGGCATATAACCTGGCAATTATTATTACTATATTAAGAGTGTTAGAAAAATGTCGACTTCATATACATACATGACATGAGATGTACTTCGAATTTACTTAGAAACAAAACCTACTTAGCTTGAGTTCAATTACCTCGATTCCTTTTGCAACTCAATTTTAATATTTTAGTACAACTTAAATTTCGTACATTTTTGCCTTTCATATGTTACCCTAAGCTTTTTCTGCTTATTGCTATGCCACCAAGTTTGTGTATGAATGTTTATCGCGCTCTGAGTAAAACCCACGAACATGTAGTCAGCACGGATCCAGAACAACCGGTTGCAAGTAGTCACCGACTTGATAGCACCTTCTTCATTTTTCGCTCTGAAGCCATCGTATGTGCGAGCGAATGTATGCCATACGTTTAGCCAAAACTTTCTGCCTTACTAATTGCTATTTGTTTTATTATTGTTATAAAAAGTGGTTGTGTATTGTTTTTGTTAGCACACTAATTTTTGTTGCAAAACATTTGTTAGGGCATTAGAATCATGAATTCTCCACCGACTCATTAAGAGTACACCAAACTTGTTGTTTTTCAACACATATAATCACTTGTTGAGGCTAATGTATATGTGTTTGTGTTTACGTACAGTGGTGGCCTTATAATTAGAAAGTGGTAAGCAAGAAAGATTGTATGCTTTAGTTTAGAAGGCAAGGTTAGCACCATATTTCTGTTGGAGAACAGTTAAACAAAAGTGAGACGATCTGACGACTGGGCGGGATATCACACATCGTTCCCAAGAGAGTGCGGAAGATCACCCTACTTCAAAATATTTTTCCAAAAACAGCCTTTCTTCAAATTTGTCTAAGGCGTTGTTTGCAAAAAGTGCTGAGAGTGCAAATTCCGAAATATGGTATTTTTAAAAAAAAATCTGGAATAAGGTGTTGCTCAAAAATATTTTTAAACTAGAAACCGCGGTCACACTGCGCTGCGTTTCAGAACTTATAATAGACTGAGTCCGATTTCAATCATTATATATCAGAAAACAAGTTTTGGCCGCCGCCGCGGCATGTTAAATGTTAATTTACCGCTAAAATATTTAAAATAAGTGTACCACAATGAAATCAAAATTGCATATTGTTACGAACTAGATGCCCATCACTGTATATATGTGAATGCTATTACAACCAGGAATTTTTGTTAAAAGCAAAAGCTTGACAGTGTGGTACATGTTGTTGCTGTGGCCTTAGGAAATATGCCAACATTTGTTTATAAATATTTCCATATAGCTATATACATACAGCTGTGTTCAATATAATAGTAGTGATATTAAATTGAATATCGAAATTGGATATTCGACAAAATAAGAAGAAGCTGTGATTTTAATAACTTTTATTTAAAATATAGCGAGATCCATAACAGAAAGCACATAAAAAGAAATTTAAAAGGTTTACACAAAGTTCAGGAAAGTAATTTAAACTTTAAAGAATGGCCATCAAAATCTTCAAATTTTTTGGCAGAATTATTAAAAAATTCTTAGGTACGCAGTTTTGTAGACCAATCAATTTTAGTACAATATTGAGCAAGTTAGAACTCGCTGAAAAATTTGTCTGAATTTTCAGGATTTTTTTTCGTCCAGGGTGTTGAGTGAGTACAACGCATGAAGAAAAATAAATTTTGTATGGAAAAAAATACCCAACATCCTTGACAAAAAAAAAAATTCTAAAAATTCATATAATACTGCTAACTTGCACATTATTATGCTAAAATTGAATGGGCTATGAAACTGCTTAATCAGAAAAACATTTTTGAAAGTTTAATTAAGCTTTGTGTAAAATTTTAATTTTCTTTTTATGTGGTTTTTGTTGTGAATTTCGCTATATTTACAATGAGCACAGTTTCTTTTTATTTCGTCGAACTATATACAATTAAATTTCACTGCTGTTATATTGAACACAACTGTATGTATATATGTACATATATATATATATATATGCACTAGTTGGGTCACAGTTGGCGGCATTTCTAGTATTGTCCTAGCCTCTTATTTACAATTTGAGTAGTTTCCTTCTTCCATCTACACTGATATATGGAATGCACAGGTAAATGGAAATACTCGCAATAAAGTGGACATTGACAGTAATAGCATGGAAAAATTCACTTGAACGATCAAGCATTAGGGTGGGCAGCTTAGAGCTATTTTTTATTTAGAGGTAAACTAAGTTTGATTGTAGCTTTAATAATTCTCGTGAATGTTTACTGTAGTTATTTTTTTCAGTAAATTAAATATGTTTTCATTCTTTGCTAAGAAAATATTTTCTCCCATAACTACAGCAATTTTGCAATAAATATACTTATACGCTCTTAAAGTTTGGTTTCCAAGAAAGCGGGTTTGTCTAGTCCGGCCCCAAAGGAGTTTGTGCATTTGAAGTAGTTTCGCTTTCGCTACGAAACTTAACCCTAATCACACCCATTTTAACAAATTTTGTTATCAAAAGCTTATTACGTAAATAGGCAATGTCATTCCCATTTCCAGAAGCTCTGATTTTAAACTTCAAAGATTTGTTTGCTTGTGAAATGTGCTGATTTTTAATTTAATGGAAATTTACTTACATGAAGTTAAGGCATGGTTAATCAGCGAATTTTGTGGATTTTAATAACGACATTTTTCATGGGTAGAAAAAGTGGAACGCTGAATATTATGGTTTTTTTTGAAAAGTGAAATCTGTATACTTTGCCGCTTTTCACTTTTTTTTTGGAAACGATTCGTGATTTTTTTAGACATGCTTATACAGTTTTGATTTGGTTCATGGGTATTTTAAAGATTTCTCTCAGTTCATTTGTCTTTGGAAACAGATTTCGCATCTTTCGCATCGCAATTCCGGCTTGGTTTGGCTCCGCTTATCGTATAGTTAAATTTTCGTTTAACTTATTATTAGACTTTATACTAGTACTGTCAGATCTAACCCCTCTGTAGTATATAGTTAATACATACGATTCTCCGGCCCGCCTTCACTGTTGAATAAATTTCTATCAAATGCGAAAGTAATTTGCATAACTCGTACTCTGCTACATTTCAACAAGATTAATAATTCATGACGTACTCTTAAAATTGATTAATATATCTTATATACATTTTAAAACAGTCCCCCAAAGAATATTTGGTCAGACAATTTCCAAGTGAAAAAACTCGATTTTTAGTGAATATTTGGTATTTCTTGTCAGCTCAATTTACATTCATATCAATATAATTGCATAAAGGTGGATTAAGGGGGGGTAAGGTATAAGATTTTTATATTTAGCATTTTTTTTTTTTCGAAATTGAATCCGTAATATCTGAAAAATATTGTGTCAAAATTTCAAGTCAATTGAAGCAAAATTGACGAAGTTATGATTATTTTTATACCTGCCGGATCTTTGTACCTATACCTGAACTGAACTGGATTTTTTTGTGTTTAAAACTTTAAAGCGTTTTTCCCACAACTCACGTTTTCAAAGTCGGTACCCCTGATAACTCCAAAACTACTGCACCGATCCTTTTGAAATTTTAAACACTATTTCTGTGCATCATTTACGAGGTAACGCTGTCGATTGTTTTTTTTTTGTTCATAATTTTGATTTCGCAATAACAAATTAGCCGATTTTTTCCCACAAAATTGTGTTTTTCATTTCAAAGTGTTCGAAAAAATGAAAAAACTTGGAAAAAAAAACTCGACAGCGTTACCTGGGGAAAACTATTATCTAACGAATGAACTTTGATTTTTTGATTTCAGATGATCCAGCACCAAGTTATGAGGGGCACCGCAATTCAACTTTTTTTTCGAGACACGTCCGAATAATTGCTGCCATTGCCGTATTTTTTAATATTTCTTTGTAAAAATTTGATATAACATTCTTCGAATGTCATACTTCAATGTACCATTGGTTGAGTAAAGAAATTTTAACTGCGTCGTCAGAAAAAAAATCACGAAAACATGGCTTTTTTCGTATGATTTGACTTTACCACCGCTTAATTCCTATTCGCTATAAATAATGTGCAAAGGAATAAATATAATAGGATTAAGTGGCAACTTTAGGCATCAATAAGCATATTTCATTTAAAAAAATTATAACTCATATAAGTGGATACACCAAAAGATACCCTAGGATCAGCACTTAACACATACCATACATTACCTATTTTCGGAAGTTCAGCCAAATGGTTGAAACTAATAAATATAATAGAATTAGGTGGCAACTCTAGTTGTTAACAGTACATACAATTATTTTAGTGGAAAAACAACATAAAATTCTTTCGCTTGATACCCATACAGGCATGTATCACTTAATTTGAAAACCAAAAAAAATAATACAGGTGTCAACCACGTTAAAACAACGAGTAGCCTAGTATAAACTTATAGACTTAAAAGGGTTTGACGATTCTGCTGTCTGCTGCAACACAATCTTCGAAGAGCTTGGTCAAATGCGTGAAGTCCTACACCTTGTTTTTATATTGATAAGAGTAATTTCGGAGCTTAGGCCTATCTTTGAAGAGCGTTATAGTGATCACTTTATTTTGCTCAATTCAGTAATTTAGTCTAGTCAATTCATTTTTCTTTGCTTTTACAGACCATCCTAAACCATTGACAGACGTATACATACGTTATTGCAAATTAAGAGGGCCGTCTCAAATGTTGACCAGCAATTAAATAATGTCACTTGTGGTCTCGTTTAGCAATCAAAATGTGTAAAGCAAAACGTTGAAAAACAATAAAGTCGAAAGGCGTGTCATATAAATGTTGTGTGAGTTTTGTATTTATTGTTTGTTAAACATTAGAACTTTTGACCTTTGCAACACCACAAAACATCAAATAAGGTGAACACATCTTTGAAAAAAAAAAAAAAAAAAAATTCTGATATTGTTTTGTAATGAGCGTAAGTGGTATCAGGGAGACATCCTGTGTAAGTCAACGGATGCAGTTGTTGGAAGCAGATTTGTTGTTGTTGTATCATTATACAGTTCCACTATGAATGTTATTTAGATGAATGCTTTTATGAAACTTTCTACTTCAAGAGAGTTGGTCTACTGTGTGTTTTTGAGCTTTAGCCTATTAAAGTATAATTTAAACAAAGCAACGGTCGAAGTTATATGAGAAATGAAATAGCACTGAAAGGCATCGACAACGATTTGTAAAGAAAAACTTGAAGTGGCTTTCGGGTTCTGTAAGTTCAAATTTTGCAATCGAGCTAGGGACGACTTGTTTAGAAACCCCAGGCCCATTTCTCTTTTCACTCGTTTTGTAGAGTTATTTGAGGTTAACCTCGTATAGCTCTTTGCCAAACCGCTGCAGTTAGGGGGTTACAATATGTCCGAGGTACTATTTTTCATATTGCATATCTGCCCGAGGTAGGTATGCCGGTCGTAAGAGGCGATAAAATACACTAACTTGATGGTTGATCTACGCATATGATGTCTCTCACCTCGCAATACCCATTTCTCCTTCCTTACGGCATGAGGGGTGACATGACCTAGAAAGTTCCACTTGTCATATCAAATCGCTCCCACAGCAGACGGACATGTATCGCAAGGGAGTATCGGAGCATACCGGGTTCATATCCGGCAAAATACTGTCACTTCCGACACCATTACCAAAAACTTTCGGGGAGTGTTTTTGTCAGTAAAAACCACAAAAACAAAAACTCTCTGCTAAATTGCAGTAGACAAGCATGAAAACTTTCATGAAAAATCCACCCTGGAAAGGACTTGTATGATCCCCACAAACTCCGATCTCTAAAAGTAAAACATTTAAGCCACAAAAGTGAAAAATAACATATAAATAGAGGAAAGGCGTAAATATCTTTAATCCAAAGGAGCGTTGTACTCAAAAAGAGATTGTGCTGTACAGAAAGATTCATGGCAAGACATTTGCTATCTTCAGTTAAAAGTCTTGAATAAAGTTAAGAACGCATGGCCCCATTTTTCATGAAAACTTGTGCAACATTTGGTAAAGCAGGTGCGAAAAATTGCAGAAAAGAAATTTTGTGAATTTCGGTAGAGTTCAACGTTTTATCACAACAAGCAAGAGGGGCGTAGTGAAGACTGGATTAAAGAAGGGGCAAACTTCTGCCTAATATATAATATAAAATGTAACTTTTCTTTTTATTGTTAGTTGATTTATACATATATGAGGTTCAAGTTAAATATTTTCTGAATCTATTCAGTTTCTGTAGCCCTTCTGAGAACAGATCTAGTCACATTTGAGTCAATTGTGTGGAATATTGCACAAGCCTTCTCGTCATAATAATAATAATAATTCCCAACGGATTACCCACCATATCCCGCCCGACCGGCGCGAGGGGCGCATCCGCATAACGCGCGGATTATTCGTTCGTGCCGAGTCGTTGAAAGGCTTTGGTTTGTTAATCGTCGAGATCTAAAACTGCTCAGCTACAGAGAAAACCTCATCAGCTAAGTAAAGTAGATAAAGGATAGGTTATACATTAAGAAATAACTAGTTAACAGAATAAAATTATTGTTAGAAGTTAATATAGAAGTCAAAGAATAAGAAACAATTAGTAGCTATGAGTTTAGGATAGAAAGAATTGATTTTTTTATGCTGAAAAGCGAGTCTGAAATATCAAATCTACCAGAAAGAGAGTTATAATCTTGACACAAACAGCGAAAAGGCTCATTTAACTGAAAATTGGTTCGGCACTGTTTTAAGACTAGAGGTTTAAAATGCCTTGAAGGACGAGACGGTACATTGAAGTTCACTTCACTTAGAAGAAATGGGCTGGATAGTGAACCATTTAGCAATTTAATCATAAAAATAATTCCAAGCATTTCCCTCCGACTAAAAAGTGTGTGCAGATTAATGAGTTTTAAACGATTCGTATAGGGTGGCAGATTGTACAAGGGATCCCAATGAAAATCTCTTAAGGCAAATAGTAAAAATTGTTTTTGAACTGATTCAAGGCGATCTACATGAACCTGGTAACGCGGGTTCCAAATTATAGAACCGTATTCAAGTATCGGTCTGACTAATGTAGTGAAGAGGGCTTTAGTTACATAAGGGTCGCTAAATTCTTTAGACCATCGTTTAACGAATGCTAGGACACCTCTAGCCTTATTGACTGTTGTGTTAATATGGCGGTTGAAACTGAGTTTATAGTCCATAGCAACCCCCAGGTCAACAAAATCATACACTTGCTCAAGACTATAATTTTTAATTGTATAGGAAGCCGGCTAAGAAATTCCACGCGAAAAACCCATGTGTTTACATTTTTTAAGGTTAAGTGGCATATAATTTAAATCGCACCAAGTAACTTGTGCATCTAGATCTGATTGTAGCTCATTTCTATCTTCAAAAGACGCGAATGACATGAAAAGCTTTACGTCGTCGGCATACATTAACATTTTTGAAGATTTTATTATTGTAGAAATATCATTTATAAACATCAAAAAGAGAATCGGGCCAAGATGGCTTCCTTCAGGAACCCCCGAAGAGACATAAATGACATCGGATACTAAATTTTTAAACATTACTCTTTGTGTCCTGTCACTAAGGTAAGAAGAGATCCAGCGATTGAGACCCGGCTGGAAGCCCAACATGCTCGATATATGTGGCGTGAAGGCGATAAAAATACGAGATTTCTCAGAAGCCTAGAATTTGGTGCTTATCTTCCTCTTATGATTCGCCCAGTGAGAGAAATAAATCTTGCTCATTTGCTTGCTTTCGAAAACACGCTGCGGGTTCAATGGCTACATTTTCCCATGAATTATAGAAATTAATCAGCGATCATTCCCGGTGTACTGCGGTTCGTATGGCGGTAGGTTACGTGGCTCTTATGGAAATAGCTTTGTCTCTGATGCACAAGTGCTATGCACCCAGCTTACTGTTGGGAGCCTCAGCTCTGCGATTTGGACTAATAAATTATTTCTAAAGAGAAGTAATCTATCTTTTTAGCCCTTAAATAATGCTACAATTTACAGCGACGTGCAACAGTCTCCAACTTCGTATTTATTCTGTCCTCCAATAAGCGATGTCTGGAGGCTATATGTTAACCCAATGAAAACTGTCCCACTTATGTGCTAATGGCAGCTATTCAGTCTTGTAATAAAACAAAAATAGCTGGGTAGGGCATACTTTCGTGTCGTAAGGGGCGACTAAAATCCACATCCCCGCTTTTAAGGGGTCAACGAATGCCAATATAAATATAAATTGGTTTGGCTAGTTACATCTGATATCACGAATGGATGCGCCGACTAAGAAGGGCGAATTATGGCTACTACAATAACAACATCGGAACTAGTCGATAGTTAACAGGTTGATAGTGTTGGCATAGGGGTTTGGGGTGTAGAACAACTCGACTAAGCTTATTCTTTAAATGGATCCATTTGTTGTGGCATGGCATGGAGTGCTTCACCAAGTCCTTGAGCTGAGCGTTGATAACTGAAATATCATTTGCATATACCATTAGTTTTACTGGCCATCCTTAAAACTCCCTAAGCAGTTTATTAAAGGAGGGGTTCCACACAAACGGTGGAAAGACTTCATCCTGCTGTGTGCGTCTATCTACGTAGTTGCAGCGGTTTCAACATTCCAAGGCGGTGTCTACCTCATTATGTTTTCGTCTGTCTATCATGGCTGGCTTAGAAAGGTTGTTAAAGGCCCTGCTACGGCTAAGAAGACACCCATTCCGAATTCCACAGGTTACATGGCTTATATAATATATAAAGGATGTTAAACTAATTGATATGTTGGCTTCAGGGTACATATGGCTGCTCTGTGCTATCTTTGGTAAGAAGAAGACACTTCCGTTACTTTTTTTTAGCCTTATGTGACCTTCGAATATTACACTAAGCCATTCTATGGTTTCTTTGGTACTAGTTGAAGCATGGCAGGGAGGACACCACCTGGGATTGGAAAACTAGTTTAATTTGGTGGAGGAGCCTATTGCTCTGATGGAAAATTAGTATTGGCAAGTGTTTCGAGGGCTACTGCACTATTGCAGGCTCGTTCTACATTGTGATTTCTTATCAAGCCCCTTGACTGAAATTTTCTCAATTTCGCAGTTTCTTTGTAGCGGTTTGTTATTACAAAAGAAAAAAAAAACTACCCGAAGACTTCACTATCTTTTAATGAAGTATCAGCCCGAACTAGGCAGGATATCAGGGCCTTTAGATTCTTAGAACTAACTGTCCTACAATGAGGTTTAGTGCTGGTAAATGTTTAACCCAAATGTCTCAAAAATGCCATATTACCAAACTATCATGAGGCCGCGCAACCCTCCTGCAAAGTTTCAGGACCTGCTTTAATTTACAACAACAACTACATACTTCAAACGTAATATTATCATTTCCAATGCCTATGGGGTTCATGTCCCATGTCCCCCAAACACAACCATGCATACAAATAGCAGCACGCGATTGCACATTGCATTGCCTGGCAGTTGTAAACAATAGCAAACAGCAACAGCAGCAAATGTCAGCAACATTTGTCCAGATAAATGAGTAGCTGCACAAAAAGTCAAAACAACAACAAGGACAATGGCAAAAATAATGACAAAGAACAAGAAAATAAGCACGAAAGTAGCCTGCAGCAGCAGTACGCAGTATGTTGCCACAGCAGTGCACAACTAACAACTGGCCCAGCGTTGCATTCGTGAAGCAAATGCTGGTAGAAAGAGAAAAAAGTGAGAGCAAGAGAGGGCGGCAAGTCGAACTTACTTTTGTTGTGGCAATAAAAATGCACTGTAAATTTTCGTAGAATAAACAAAACTTACAACACATAGATTAGGTCACTTCTTCATCTGCTGTCGTCATATGCGTTAGCACCATACAAAACTTGCAACCTTGCCCCATCTACGGGAGTAAGCGTGCAACTTTAAGTGGGAGCGTGTGCTACATACGTACAATATGTGCTGGTGCTGGTGCTGTTGCATCGGATATACGAGAAAATGATGAAACAGTTGCATTTTTCACGTATGTAATGAACTGAAAAAGTAAGGTAAATACGGGTAATTGTCCAACAACAACAACAATGAAAAGGGTAGATACTAATAAAGTAAATGAAAATGTGCACACATTCCACCTAACAGCAAAGGTTCAGCACTGAAAAATGAGGTAAAAGTTTGCATAGAACTTGTGCCACATTTTCATAAAAACACAAAAAATAATGAATAACAACAAAAAGTTACGAAGGTGGAGGGGAAATGGTGAAGCTGGAAAGTCAGGTGCTATATTGAGCTTGGTGTATCGGTACGCTATGAAAAACTCATCTGTCCAGCCGTCGAAACGACCTTGAGCTGCTCATTGAGCTACAGCAGTAACCTATTCGGCGCACAGTGGGTTATGAATTAGAAAAAATGACAAAAAAAATGTACCAAGAACGCTGCCAATTATCGCAACAATCGATTACATGGTCGATATATGTTAAACTGCTCCAATATTAATAACTTTCATTTTCACTATTCACGTTCTTATCTCATAAATTTGAAGAGTTATGCCACCATTTATTGGAGTAGTCCGATACATAGGAGTCATGTCTTAGATTGATCCGATCTTGATCAATATGTCGGAAGCATAGCGAATTTTTGCCAGATAGGGAGGACTAGTTCGCGTTCTAACGGAAATACGGACGGATGCTGGTACACCTGATACACTTACGCACACCGGACCAAAACTGGTGCCCAATTTAAGATTCGTAAACTTTGTTGAGATCCATTAATAGAAGTACAGACTTTGCAGGTACAGCAACAAAATAATAAGAATAATGAAAATTATAATAACCTTTGCAAGAAGCCCATTAAATGCTGATCGAACCCGCGAATATACTCTAATCCTTCTCACACTTTCGCTTAAGTGATTAGCTCTCTCTTCATTCGCTCGAACTATTAAGTAAAAATACAACAGACGCCAGAACAATCGATGAGAATCAGCTAAGATTATTCCAGCCTATCTCAAGTGTAGATCGCTCTACTTGTTACTAAAATTAATTTCTATTCCAGCGGCAATTAAATCAAAGCTCAGCGGTCGAATGTGGCTTGTGAATGCCTCTCTTCGTTCGAGGCTTTCTCTAACTTTTTAACAAGAGAAATCAGTTGGGCTCTAGCAAAATATGCCATACATAGTATTAGGTTACAGTCTTTTATTGCACAAGTAAGCCACATGTCTGCTACACAAGCGCCCACAATACCAATCCTATTCAAGTTTCAACCATTGCTGATTTGAGTTACCAAGCTCGATTAAGTGTTTCTCAGTACACTGCGCTAGCAGCTCTCTTCTCGCGCAAAAGTTTTGTGCAAAAAGCAATACTTGTGGAAGCATCCTTTTTTCCTTTTTATCCAACCAGTCCCCAGCCAAAATTTGCTAATGCAGTTTCCGGTGCGCCTAAAATTATGCAATATTTCGTGCTCTGGTCAAAACAGAACAGCCTTGCGGTAAAAAACTTCTATGAGATGAGAGATTATAGAGATTATTTAAAATTTCCTACTATTTAGCCCACCGTGAGTCAACAAAAAGTTCAAGCTTAACTACTCAACTGCCCGCTTATTATTTCTGGCGTTGACCTCCAACATTTTTCATTGTCTAATTTTAGGTGCTGCAGATGAACACAACTAATTTCTTTACATACACTTTCGCTAAACTTTTTTCCACTGTTTTTCTGCGCTTCATCTAGCCATGCCAACAATTGTATAGACATACACACATATTGACTAAGGGGAGAAGTAACCAAAGTTCGCTTAACAAATTGTTTCGTTCGTTGACACGTTATTTCAGCACTGGGAACTGTCCCGGGGGTTGATGTAGAACGATCGGAACAAATTTTCATTCTTCCCGCCAGCTAACTAAAAAATTTCAGAGCTTTTGGTAGAGGTAGTGGACCAAACAGGGTTGTACTCATCGTGTCAGTCCTTTATCGAAAACAAATGCTGTATTCGTAAGTACTAGCACCTTATGGTACTACCCCGACTGAGTGGGAACGCTTTGGTTTATGCCCGGTATCGGTGCCGATGCAGATTTTAGTCTCCTCTTAAGACACGCATACCAATCAACCGCTTGTGAGCAAATCACTTCATCATTAAACTTATTGCCGTCGATTGGAAACACGTTGTTCTTAACGTGCCGATAAAAAATACCCTCTCTATCTCTATCTCTATGGCGCGATATACAACAGGTATATCATCATAAACCTCCTAAGAGATTTTTGCGCCAAGCTTCTCTTCCAATTTGTGGTGTGCCGATTTGAATTTTCCCTACAAATTGGTGGGACCTACAGTTTTTTGCCGACTCCGAACGGCATCTACAAAGGAGACGAATTTTTGCCGAGAAGCCTGTCATGGCAGAAATACACTCGGAGAGTTTGCCAAACCACTGCCGAGGGGCGACCCCGTTTTTGAAAAACTTTTTTTCAAATCACTTTTGATGTTACCTGTACCAGGGCTCGAACCATTGACCTTCGGTGTGGTAGGCTGGCAACACTACCCTCACACCACGGCGACCGCCCCTCTAAGCTGGAGAAAAACTTATCCTCATTCAATACTTCCAATGGAGTGAGTATCCCCTTTCTACTCTTATTACATGAATGTGACAAATACCATCTGTACAGGAGGATCTTCACTCATTACTTGGAATAGCAAAATTAACTTATAGGATTTGACTTGCTGAACTATGTCGGTTGCTGAGTAAAGGTCATACGCGCCGCCACCAGAGCGTACAGGCCCACTCCTCGATACTTCTCATTAGATGTTTTCACGGTCCAGGCTGCTTTATGAAATATCACGAGGGTGCGAAAAGTGACTCATAAGGCGCAACTTTCTTGGAGAGCGAACTTTACTTGCCATTTATCTACTGATTCGGAAGTACCAGCTGTTTAGTTTTCGGTTGAAAAACGAACTTCGGTTGGCAGCCCCTCATTGCAGAGCGAAAGACTGAAACGATCTAGCAAATGATTCTGACATTTTGTTGAGTTGTAAGTAATTTTTAATTCGCATTTTGGTAGCAACAACTGCAGGCGTGAGCGGGAAGCGCAAACGAAGCTGTTAAGCTAGCTTAGTGAATGTGTAGGTTTTTCGG
This sequence comes from Merzomyia westermanni, assembly GCA_949987695.1. Taxonomy (NCBI): domain Eukaryota; kingdom Metazoa; phylum Arthropoda; class Insecta; order Diptera; family Tephritidae; genus Merzomyia; species Merzomyia westermanni. Next base: position 149,745,293 of record OX465291.1, on the reverse strand, counting down.
ACAAATTATAAGCCGACAATGAATTGCAGCTGCCGGCTGCCATTGTACTACATAGTTTGCCGTAATTTTCTTTGTTTGTTTGTTTAGCTGTCAACTCAGGTGTTCTTTGCTGTCTAAGTAAAGCACACAAGTATTTCTGTGTGTGTGTGTGTGTTAACGTACATTTCCATACCCATTTACCTGCCAGTTCAAGGTGGTGTGCGTGTGCGTGCGTGTGTGTGTGCCTGTAAGCACTTTTGTTTGTGTCTGCTGCAATTAGAAAGTTGGGCAGTTCGCAAAGATAATCAAGCAATGGAAATGCAAATTAAATTGGGTCAGTAGTCGTGTGCAACGTGGGTTGAAATGACAGAACCTTTTTTGGCTGAAAAGCTACTTGCATACATACAGCTGTGTTCAATATAATAGTAGTGAAATTAAAATGAGTATCGTTCGACGAAATAAGAAGAAGCTGTGATTTAAATAATTTTCATTTAAAATATATAGCGAGTTCCATAACAGAAGAAAAATTAATTTTGTATGGAAAAAAAAACCCAACATCTGAGTAACTTCTAATTTGCACATTAATATGTTAAAATTGAATGAGTTATAAAACTGCGTACTCAAGAATTTTCTAGAAATCCTGACCAAAAATATTGAAATTTTGATATAAATTTTTAAAAGTTAATTAACTTTTCTGAGCTTTGCGTAAACATTGAAATTTTTTTTTGTGGTTTCTGTTATAGAATTCGCTATATTTCAAATGAAAATTAAGAAAATCACAGCTTCTTTATGTTTGGTCGAACGATATCCAATGTAATTCCGCTACTATTATATTGAACACAACTGTACAAACATTACACTTCAATGACGTACAATTTTTATATGTAATTTTTAATATCCCTCACCATAATTAAAAGTTAATTGTATTGCAATTTAAACTTCTTAACAGCTGCCACTGAATGAAGACAGATAAAAGAGCAAAACGAATAAATTGGAAATTATTTTGTGTGGAAATGAAAATGTTGATAAGTAGTGCTCCCTATCGCCATGAGCATAACGGTGACCTTGCAGTTGCATACACAATTAAAAATTATAAAAATTAGTGCAGAATGAGTTCAGTGAATTTTCGCATCCTACTCACTCTTCTACTCAAAATTTCACTGTCAATTTGGTTGCATTGTTGTTGCATTAACACGCTTACTCTGCCCACACGCTTGGCAGTCTCAGCTGCCTAGGACTAAAATTATAATCGCCACACACAACAGCTGTCTCGATGATTCCAAAGGAAACCTCGTGAAAACTGTTTATCGACCTCGCACGAGTGAAATCTTAAGGCTGTTCATGACTGCGCTTCTAATGCATTGTCTAAGATACCCTGTAGAATTAATGATATTCCCTTCATTGCTTTTTTGTCATATTATTAAAGAGCTTTTTCATACTCAGTTGTGTTAAGCTTAAAGCTGTTTAACCCAGTTGAAAACGGAAAGACTTACGGCTATCTGTGGACCGCTACTGACACGTGCCTTGATCTTGCTAAGAAGCTGGTTGTAATGCCTTCTTAAAGGAAACGCTTAACAATTTTTTATACTGGGAAGTTTGTTACCTCAGCGCTAAAAGTAAAAGTGTATAGAATGCCTAATGATGGCCCTAAGGATTGCAGACCTCTTAATCTGTCGTTCTTCCAGGTAAAGGTACTGCAGATGCGGAAACTGGGCGATTCTGCAAAGATCTAACAACATTGTAGTTCACAAATGCAGAGAAATGCCCTAATATGTGTGAGTGAACATAAAGATGGGGAGTCTATATTGGAGGCCACTCATCCATATTCGAAAACCTCCCTGTGTACAGTTCAGACTACTGTATGCCAAAGTTCTGTTCCGCGCAGGAATATGATAATACAGGAGAGAGAACACTGCTATGGTGGACCTTTTGGGAAAAACGGGTCACTCCATTTTTACACAGATGGATCGAAACTCGATCACAAAGTGGGCGGCGGAGTTTACCTAGCCATTAGGACTAAATAGAAGTACTTGCCTAACTGACCGCTGTAGACAGAAGTGGCTACTATACAGGAAGCTGAAGACAAGGAAAATCAATTCCGACGAGGCCGTCACTTCTTCAAATAGTCAATCAGCTGTAAAGCGTTGGGAGCTTTTACATGAAACTCCAAGACTATTACAGGGCTGGCGCAAATCCCTCAATGAGGGGGTACCTGGACACTGTTGTATACCAGGAAATGCGATGACAGATGAGCTGGCTAGAGGAGGAACATACACTTTCATAGTCTTGGAACAGAGTGGGAAAATTTTAGAGACAACCGCCATAGCTTTTCTTATAGATCTATTTGGGAAGCTGCTAGACTTCTTCTTGGAACTGTTTATATATGACGCTAGCGAGCAGTAAGCTCTAAATTGGGAATACCTTCCTCAAACAAGTTAGTGATTGATGGAAAAACCTGAGAATTTGCAATAACAACAAACTGCCTAGACCGGATATTAACGCGAAAAGATCGTAAGACGTACGTACAATTAACAGGGGGGATAACTTTAGTTACTGATGGGTCTTCTCATAGGGCACATGTATACAGGCAAACACGCCAAAAGCAGATTTTCCCAGAAGCTGTAGAAACGAAGGATAGCCTCAAACAGTGAAGCATCTTCTTTGGAAAACGGGATCCTTTTGGCGTAAGTGAATACCAACTGGCCTATATACAGCAAGGTCAGAGATCCATACGTGACCTTTTCTTGCCAATTACGGCACATTCAATTATTATTTGTCTTAATTCCTCCTTTCTGTTTAACTATGCTCAATTGGTAATTCGCATCACGTCTCGATATCATTAGCACACGCACACACGCTAAGCAAATGCACCAACCATTCAAATACACTTAAGTTAACTCAATGCTAACTCGAGCATGATTTTTTCTTTTATTAACTTGGTATAAGCTTCTTATGAATTCCTGGAGATTTTCGGCAACCTTGAGCCAACACTAACAAACGCACACACATACACACAATGCCGAAAATATGCTAACTAAATATTAAACTTAACGCTTGAATAGTGAAGAAGTCAAGAACAAAATGCTAGAAAGAAAATATTTAATTTCATATCGCTCAATTAGATACTCTTTCACACGAAAACACATCCAAACGTAATGGAGCATAAAGTGTGCTTTTAGGCGCAAACAGATATGTCCTACGTGCGTATATGCAGTGTTTAGATATGCGTGTGTGTGGGTTAGTCTGTAACCTGCAAAAAATTGTGCGGCTGATCCCTAAGGGAGTGATCCGCTATCAATACTTCTCCACCGTCGATTACAATTGATCCCCACTATTCCATTATAGGCATAGTTATCATAGGTCGATTTAAATTTATGTAGCCTATTTTTAGGTGCTGAAAGTAATCTTATCCGACCGTACCCGTAAGGGAACAATGGGGATCTGTCCTACACTACCCGTTTGGGCATGAAAGGGACCAATTAGTCTCATCATAGGACATCTTATGCGGTTTATAGCGGAAATATACCGTTCGAAAAGTAGTTCAAAATAGACCAAAAACATTATAGTTTAATTTGGTTGGTAGGGACTTAAATGCCTCTAGGATAGGTGAATAATTACTTGGTCAGTATGTGAGAGTTTTGAGGTTCGAGCTGTCGTGTTGGAAACCAACCAAAGCTGGACACTCCAGCATTCTCCAAAAAGTTGAATGTTTAATCACACAGATTTCCATTTTTTCGGACTAGTTTGAGTTGAGTTAGAAATTCTAGTTTAGCTAATAGTCTTTTTTCCACCTAGTTTCTTCGTTCACTGCAGCGGTTATATACGTTTGAGTGTTTATAAAGTGATAAATTAAAAATTCCATGTGGACAGCAGTGAAATGCGTCTGAAAATGTTTTTGTAAAAACTTTGAAAAGGGCAAAATTTTGTAGTATACTTTAATGATAAATTTGCTTTAAAAGGCGTAAAAAGTATCATTTACCACACAAAAAAGGTATAGCTTTTGTCCATCTGAAATCAAGTTTCATCATGTTTTTGTTTGTTGTTGACACATATCAAGAAACTGTCTAATTTCGAAAAACCATGTCTGAGCTAAGTTATAACCAAACCGTAGTGTATCCTTTTTGCGGTCGATTTTCAATGGTGTCCTTAGTATAGCCAGGAGTGAACTTAGTATACCCAGCTGTGCTGTGCATTCTTGTTGTTACTTTCGTTCAAATTCTTAATTGCTTTTAAAAATTATCGTTGTGTAGGCTCTCGTTCTAAATCGCACCAAATTATTATTATTATAATTATTTTTGTTGTTGTTGTTCTGTTAGTTACTGTTTTTTTATTTTTTGTTATCAATTATTCTTGCATTAAAGTGGTTTTAGTTTATTTAGTATTTTTGTTTTTATAATTGCTAACATTAACGATATGTTTTTCTAATTATTGTTCCTTTTGTTATGGCAATTTTTTTATTGTTTTATTCGTTATTAGTTTGTATTTATTGTTGTAAATATTGCTGACATTATTTCCCCTCTTGTTGTAGTTATTACTGTTTTATTGTGCGTATTCATATAGCATCTCTTTTTGTTGTTATTGTTTTTTTTTTGTAGTTTTGGTATACTTTTATTTATTTTTAATTACTATTCTTGTTGTTTTTGATTGTGAAAATATCGTCAATTACATGTCTCTTTCTTATTCATATCGTTGTTATTGTTGCTTGGTATTCTAGTGTGGAAATTGGTTTTATTTCTGTAATTGTTGTTATCGTTTATATTTATATTTATATTTATATTCTGTTTTTATTGTTGTTCTTTTTATTGGTTTTATAGATTATATTAATGTTCGTGTTCTTGGTGTTGTTATAGTTGTTACTGTTGTAAAATTTGCCTCTGGTTTTGCAGGGGTTTATATAACGACCTGGTTGCCCTCCGCGGCTCCTGAGAAGGGTTGCACTGAAATTTATTTTCTTCCTACCGATGGATCCTGTATACGCCTTTTTCACTGTCTATTCATCTGTCATCTAGGCATTTCATACTTCTTGCTATCTCGATTTTATTTTTACTTCAACGTCTATCCCTATTTTGCCCTTTTTTCGGGTTTGTTTGACCACTGTTTCGTCGGTAAAATGGGTTATACTACAGAAGAATCTGTTTGGAAACATTCCATGGAAGTGTTCCAGGTTGCTTAATAAAACAAAACTGTTAAGAATTGAGAAATAGTTCATTTCATATTGAATTGATTATTGGGAATTGACTGCAGAATCCAAGGTAGTAGCGGTTGCTGATAAAAAAAAACCGTTAGTTAGTAACTTCCGGGTGAGCTAGAGACTTGAAACCTGAAACTTAGAACAAAGTAATGAAACAGAAACTGAAACTTCCTTGGAAAAAGATAGAAAGTAAAAATATTCACTACCACCTACTATACATGTCAGTCTTGATAATTCGCTCTTTAACCAAATGATAGTGTTAATGAATTTATCATCAAAGAATTTTGATCTCCTCTTTAATTTCTTTTTCAAACCTACAACTGGTTATATAACATACGATAACACCCTTTGACCCACCTCCTTTTATACATTTTGTATTTTTCCAAGCTCAAGTTCATTCTCCTTTGTCCTAAAAATGTTTGTATATAAAATTGACAGCTGTCAGTTTGACCATTTCATGTTGTCAGCCCTAAACTTTTAAGTACTTATTTTGAGGAATCGGCATTGTTGTTGCTGTACGGTTACTAAAAAATTGATTGATTATGCAGACAGAATAATGTATGTGTGTTACTATTTGATAACTATAGTATTTGATAACTATAGACAAATACTAGTAAACGGTCTAATACAGTCTAACGGTCAGCTTCAGATTTGCTTTTTTCATTTGGCTGCTTAGTAAATAATAAATCAGTGAGTTGACAACTTCCTGTTGCCACTTGCCATGTGCTGAGTAATTTCTTGTATTGATATCAACTCTTAGCTTTAGCAACATAAATATTCCATAAGAAAGTGATAAATAATATCGGCATAAAATTGGCAGTTAGAGAGATCTGTACGTACTTGCTTATATAACAGTGTCGCTCAGTGACTAGCGCCCATGGGCTAAGCTTTTACAAGCTGTCACGCAGATTGAAAGAAACGCAACTATTTGTGAAATATAATTAATAGTTAAGCTTGTGTATGAAGGTAAAGAAGATTGAAAGACGTAAAAAAAGCAGAGTGATGAATAAGAAGACGGTGAAGAAATATGTATATGTTTATGAATTGGAATAGTAATACAAATTTGAATGGTAATAGACTTATAAAGAAGAAAGTGAAGAACAAGAGGGAGAAAAAGAGAGAAGTAGAAGAAAAAAAATTGGTGACAGCAGTTGACAATGAGAGGAGAGAGTAGCATTTTTTAAAAATATAGCATAGCAAGGTCAACTGGCCGTCACAAAATCACATAACTTAAATTTTTCAAAAGATTTTAAAATGGCTGTAATGCTCTAAATGAACAAATTGAAAAAATTCCCTTTCGAACTATATAATAAAGTTATAACACAGTTTGACTCAACTGTTAAGGACTCGGTAGGTGTATAAGTATGATAAAGAAGTGGTTGCGAAAAACAATAACAAAATTAAGAGACACAGTACCCTTCAAAAAATCGTGCACTTATCTGTAAAGGGAGCGAACTGCGATTAATCCGTTAGTCTACAGTTGGCTATAAATCAATATAAATAAAAAAAAATTTATTTTTGTAGCATGCTCATAGGGGTGTAAGACAATTTCAATTTCTGTAGCATACTTATAGGAGTTAAAAGTACCCGCTTGGGTAGAAAGTGGATTAGTCTTTTCGTACCTGTTCGGGTATAAATGGGTACAATTGATATCTCTATAGGACATGACCCATACCCATACAAAGTGATCAGAACTGGCATTAGTCGCATCCTCCTTTCCCTGCAAAAAATCGTGCGACTGATCTCTAAAGAGAGTGAGCCGCGATCAATATCTTTCATCTACAATTGAGCCCAACTATTCCGTTATAGGCATAGTTGGGATAAGTCGCTTTTAATTTATGAACCCCACTTTTAGGTGTTGAAAGTAAACTTATCCGATCGTACCCGTAGGGAAACAAAGGGAATCTGTCCGACACTACCCGATTGGGCATGAAAGGGACCAATTAGTCTCTTGATAGGACATGTTCAAACAAAAGGAAGCACTCCAATCCATACAAAGAGATAAAAACTCGCATTGGTCGCATGCTATTTTGCGACTCATCCCGGATCCATCCTAGACTAATCTCATTTTTTGCAGGTTGGTATTGTTGCAACAGCTGTCCCTTTGCCCATCCGCTTTACGTGGTGGTTATTTTTCTAAACAAGTTAATCTGTGTAAAAAAATACGATTTTTTCGTAAGCATTTAGCGTCTTACGAATAAAGCAAAAAAATGATTTTTTTTTCAAAACTTGAAACTTCCTTTGAAAACCAAATCTGCATGAACTTGTCGCTTGTAAGCTAGCAACTAAAATTGTGAAAGCCTATAATTTTTTTTTGCTTGCTTGTTTTTTTCCTGTTGTTTTCGATTAAAAAATTTAGGCAAGCAAAAAAAATTGTATTGCTCATTGAAATGATGAGTAAGAAACGGCCAAAATCAAAAAAAAATATTTGCAAATGTATGCTTTAAATTCGCTTTCGAGCCCCAAAATGTGGCGATCCTATCGTCTCATGCTGGTTGACCTTCAATCTTTGAAAACTCGTTGCTCTGTCATTGTCTTTTATGTTCAATATTTTCAATTGCCCTCATATTTTGGAAGGGACCACTTTTAATGCCCCTAGGCGCAATCTTCGCGTCACTTACTATTGTTATTGCTAAAAAGTTAACACAAAATTTGTCAGCAAGGCACCTTTTTCAAGATGAACTGTTTTCATATAGCTTGTGATTTCTCACATTTTCCAACACAAGCGCAATATCTTATCGTAAAGTGTGAGCATCACTGTTATTGGGGTAAGCTGACACAATAAATTTTCCAATGTCCTGACAAATACTTCGGGCACCGATTTTCTTAAATCAACCAACTGTGACACTTTTCATTTCGTTAACACCCGCTTGGAACAAGTTTTATCGTTTTATAAGCCCCATTTACATTTGTTTTGGTTCCTTCTTGTGGTTTGTTAGTTTAAAGTTTGGCTGCTTGTTGAGGAACCAACTGTGTGTGTTGTTTCCCGCTTCTTCTGCCGTATCACTGCTTGATTATGTATATTTTTCAATTTGTTCAAATTAATTAATTTATCTGATGCGATAGCCAGAAATTTGGTGAGGAAAGGATACAATGGTAGATTTTCTTTTAACTCCATTTGCCATCCAATAAGAAACTGTTGCGGCTTTTTCGACCTGGTGCATATGTCCGTACTTCGGCTTCTCAGCCCACATTGAGCTCAACAGCTGTGTCCTCATTCCGCACCATTTACAGTACCCAGATCAAAGTTGGGCCAGAGTGACGCTGTCTCTGTTGGAAGGTTACGTTCCTTTGCGGAAACAGATGGTGCTTGTGCCTTAATGAAAGCGCTAATCGGACAGGAGCTGAAAAATGAGCTTATCACCTTAGATTGACTACCATGCTAGAACGACTTTGAATTAGAATCGTTTGGCCGATTGCCTTGTACGTTGCCGACAGCATTTCTGTGTCTTTTCTTCAGGTATTGCCAACAAGAGCCTTTAGGATTTCGTTAGGGTTTTGTACTCTGGATAAGAGACGGTCGGTAGATTAAAGGTATCAACGTAGACTTCTCTTTCGAGGTAAAAATAAAGGATAAAATTGGGAGATAGTAGTTCAGCACGGCTCATCGACGGAAGGGTCAGTTGCCGTTATCGTGCAATCGTCTGCGTAGGAACGTAGTAGAGCTTAGTGTGGGTTTCTTACTGGTAACATCTATCAGTCATTCTCGGTGACCATGAAATGTTTCGTACTCTAAATTTCATCCTTATCGTTTGTGTTTTCTTTCTCCGTTTTCTGCATTTATTTTTCTATGATCATAAAGCTACAGTTCGTCTTGATTTTGAGTTTAATACGACTATCAGTGACTGCAACTCTGAGAACACTCCAGAGCACATCTTCGATTATCTCACCATTCAAACAACAGAAAACGCAGAAGACTGCACAAAAAAGAAATTATCAACTTCTCAACGAGCAAAGTTCGATCGACTGCAGTCAAACTCTTTCATTGCGAACAGTCAATGTGGGGAAATTCGTAATTGTTGGACACAAATCTCAATGCAAATGAACTTCGATTGTGTTGAGGCAACAAAGAGTACAATAAAAAAAAGCTGCCAACATCTGCAATGGCTACTGCATCAATAGCAACCAAAAACAAATAAGGAGAGCGCTACTAGCAGCGCTTGCAATATGACTACGCACCGGAATAAACTAAAAAATGTTACTGTTACTCTATGCGTGTGGATGTATTGGGACACAAGTGCCGTGATACCGCGCTTTTTTAGGGACGAAAACTGCGGGAAATCTTCCTTACAAACACGTAATTTTCGAGATTGGATATACAGGGTGGTTGATGAATTTTGCTACATTAAGAAACTCAAATATTTTTTTTTTCAGTGTATGGAATTCATTTTTCTTTTATTCATGTTAAAGCTCAATAAATTTTATTAAATATAGCTTGCTCGTCGATGCATGTGCGGCATCTTACCAAAAAGTTGTTCATTACTGCTTGGAGAATTGAGACAGGAATAGCCGCAATTGTTTCTCGAATGGATTGCCTTAGTTCATTCAAATTTGTTGGTTTTGCTTTGAACACTTCCTGTTTGCAATAACCCCACAAGAAAAAGTCAGGTGCAGTAAGGTCAGGCGACCTGGGTGGCCAACGGAATGTGGAGTTTCTGGATATCAGCTTATTGGGAAATTTTCGTCGCAATTCTGTCATAACAGGTTGGGCTATATGAGGAGCTGCACCATCTTGCTGAAACCACACAGGGTTGAAAGAAATTCTCATTCGGCGTAATTCTGGATAGAAAAACTCTCTCAACATGCTCAAGTAACGGTCTCCAGTAACCGTAACGGTGTGACCGTTTTCTTCGAAGAAGTAGGGCCCGACAATGCAGCGTGATGAAACTGCACACCACACTGTGACACGAAGTGGATCCAATTCCGTCTCATGGAGTATCTGTGGGTTGGAAGCACTCCATATTCGACAATTTGTTTGTTTATGTTGCCGTTTAAATCGAAATGGGCCTCGTCAGACATGAAAAGACAGTTCAACATGTTTCCATCCTCTTCCACCATTTGAAGCATCTTCTGGCAAAATTCCAAGCGAATCGGCAAGTCTGCAGCGTTCAGTTTGTTGGCCATTTGAATTTTATGTTTTGTTTCCTCCGTTCGAACTGAAGGGTTTCGATGGTAAGGTCTTCTGTTGACTGTCCCATGTTCGGCAAAATTGTTTACAAGTCCTATTATGGTCCATCTGCTCGGAGGATTGCCGCCAAACGTGCGCCTATACTCTCTTTGAACTGAAACTACAGACTCCAGTGCGTGATAGCGGCGGACAATCCAAATTCTTGTTTCAGTGTCCCAGTTATCCATTTTTGTTAAATGTAAAAGTCAATCTGCAAAATAGAAAAAAAATTAACTAGATTCATTGAATAGAAAAAAAGTTATTTAATTTTTTTTTGGTAGCGGCTTTCATTAGCCACCCTGTATGGGTCTTTCCATGTCAAATCGTCACATAGGTGAAGTCGGCAACTTCCGATTTGCATAAGATTTTGTGAAAAGTTTTCTTTTATCACCAAACAAAGTTCTGTCAAAGAAATTCAATTTTTTTTTCAAAAGTTATGCAAATTTCACGTTTTTCCTGTTTTGTGAAGTTTATTTTTTCAATATTTCGAAAACTACTGTAGTTAAAAAAATAAATGAACGCGCCTAAAAAATATTCCACTTTCCTTGAGTTGAGTATATGTACCAAAGAATGTATAAAAAAGGAATAAGCAAAATGGCACATTAGAGGAAAAATGCATCGTGACGCTACAGGGCATCATAGCTTAGTTGTTAGAGTACTCTAACAGCGGCTTTGGTGCAGACACTTGGGTTCGTATCTCAGTGTCCCAGAAGGGGTCTGATGAGAAGCTGGGCACTTCGAAACATGTCATCCCATACCATCGCTGTGCATAACGTTGTAATTTTTCCTCTAATATCAATTAAAAAAATAAACTTTGACGACTTCGGGAGGGTGCTTAGAGGTATCAAAAAAAATTTGAAAAAAGAATTTTTGAAATTACTAATTTTAGAAAATTACAGATTTTTCAAAATCGAAAAAATTTAAGTTCGCCATTAAATTTCGCCTGTATTTTTTTTGTATTAAAGATGTGCGGAAGTTTTCAGAAGGGTGTTTTTTTAAAATATGTGAATTTTTGAATTTTTTCCAAAAGTTTTTTTTTTTTTATCTACTTAATTTTCTAGTCGAGTTTAATTAGTTAAACACAAAGTAATGTAAAAACAAAAATTTGCTTAAAATTTTTTTTTCCGCCAGAAATTTTTATGATAGAAGGAAACTCTTCACAAAATTTCGTTCAAATCGGAAGGTGTCGATTCCAACTATGTGACATGGAAAGACCCATATGCCAAAAAAAGCTAGACGTGAGTGACTTGTTTATACAAATTATTTGTTTTTGGTTGAATGGCAACTTTTTGAATATTCGAACTTTCTTTGTTGATTGTGTTATTTAAATTAATATTTTCCGTCAACTGTGGGACTACCGATTGTTTGCTTTTTTTTATTTAAATGTAAAAGCAACTACAACAAAAAATAAAAAGCAGAAATAAAAACTAGAAAAAGTGCCACTTCTCAATTTTTTTTTGTCAAAAAAAAAACAAAATGTAAGCACACACTTTTTCGACAATAACTGTGTTAACCAGGAGTAATTTTTAAAATTAAATAAAAAATTTATTAACCATTCGGCAAAATTTCTTTAAAAAATTTAGAACGTCTGCAAAAAAAAATTTCAGTTTATTTTACTAACAACTTCGATAACTTCATTTAAAATAAAAACAATTAAAAATCCGATTTATTATTATACATTTTAAGGTGTGATACATAGTTTCATTTCATATTTTTTACTTTTTCAACCTTTAATATTGCAGTTTAGGTAATCCACAACTCTCAGAACTTAGAGCGGAATTTCGGAAACTGAAAACCCAATCCCGAAAATCTCTGATTCGCTCAAAGACAAAACGTTGGCATTCCTAGTATATATGTAGGTATACTTCAAAATAGATTCATGAATATGCGAATGTATAGATTTTTAGCAGATATTCTATGAACTCAGCTTATCGACACTATGGCATTTCGTTCCCCTTTTGCATTTGCTTGCTGGCAATTTAAATTCGTGAAATCTAAATTCGCTATACAGTACAAATATGAATATCTCCAAACCCAAACCGAATGCATTCAAGCGATGAAGAATTTCGAATTTAGCCAAATTCTGTGAATAGAATTTCCATGTCCGTACTGGCACACATAGAGTTCACGCATTTGAAACACGCCAACATATATCCCAGATTTGGAAGTGCCCACAATGGGGCTGCACTCTAAAATAATGCATAGAAATTGGTTTGGATATTGTGTGGGAGTATGTAGTTGTGATATTTTTTTGGAAGTGCAGATTGTACCTACTTTCAGTGATGCTACAAAATGCTTTAGGTATGTTTTGATTTTTTGTGTTCAATGAAAGTATAGATGTAGTTTAGTGCACTTCGAAATTGGGATATAACTCAAACTTTGAACTAGCTACTTTAACGTATTAACACCGTACTAGAAATAGATTTTTAGACAGGACGCCAAGTTGGTGAATGTTAAAACGATTTTAAATTATTCCTCGTCAAATAGTCTTTAAGATATATCCCCTCTTTAAGTTGGGGATTAAGTTGGGGTAGGTAGAAGTCTTTAATTTTTACCTTTGGTTTACATTCAAGGTTGTGCATTATAATTATTGAATTGTGAAACACTTGATATGACTACAACGAGCCTTCTAGATCTTTCCAACCATTGCTCTATAAGTCTAGCCTTCAGTAGCTATAAAGTTGTTTATAGCGCTGAGCAACTATTTGAACCCCATTCAGATATATCGTCGCTCCCACGAAACACCAGCACTTTACACTATTCTTTTGCGTCGCAACAAAAAGTACTTCAGGTTTTTGCAAAAAAGTTATGACGTGGGTTTTGTGAAGGTTGAGGTAAGGCTGAGTCTTTCTATGGTCCAGCACAGGTTGCACAAACTCCCACTAAATAGCAATACAAGATTTGTGTCTAAAGATCGACCACGCACACACATACGGCCTGATCCCAGCGTACCAGAGTCGGGAACCCACAACTCGTTCCACGGCCGAGACCAGGGCTAAGTGGACCGTCAGCACTCCGCCGAAGCGACAAAACGCTTCCGTTTGGCTTGTCAGCGGAGCGATAAGACAAAAAGCGACTGATCTAAAGTGAATGATTTTGAATTTACAAAATCAATCCTTTAAAACGATGGAGAATTCCACGGCTTCCCATGTTGTGTTACTTTGCTATGCATGAATTCATATTGGATGCAGGTGATCGTCATGCTGTTGTTGATGTCGATCAGCTTGTGTCCATGGCGCTCAGTTAAGGTCTGATTTTAGGCGCTAGTGGTCACAGCTTAATGGAAATACTTACTGCTCCACCAAAGGCAAGGACCAAGGCTCGGGTTACGTAAGCGTTACGGCAAGGTAAAAAGAAAAGAGGAACCTCCGATTTATAGAAATAAAAAAAGAGTGATTAAAGGGTCTATGGATGATGAACATGAAATGTGGTCTAGAAATAAAGGCAAACAATTTTGTCAGAAAATTATGGGTCTTGGAACCGCCTGCATGAGATTATGAAGGCACAATAATTGTGATAAAGTAAGCTGAATTCGCACCGAAGGTGAAGATGGTTGGTCGCGGAAACGCACCGAAACTGTCTGGATTCACATACATAAAGGATGTGCTAGTCAGACGGATTTCTTTAAAAAGCAGTATATCGGATAAGGAAAACTGTAGATGAGCATACGTGTTTATATCGCAGCAACCCCATGCATGTGAATTTACTTAATCTACAAAGCACGTTTTCCACATTAGGAGTTTCGAAATCTTGCATGAAATTTATTTAGTATACTGGTATTGATACAGTTATATAGGCCTTATCAGTAGAGCAGTGGAGTTTTGCCTTCGGTAGCCACATAATTGGGAAAGATGTGAAAATGTTGACTCTTTTTTGTCTCAAAATAACAAGAGATGATATCAAAGACAACAAGTGATAGTTTGAACAGAGTAGTCAACTTTGAAGTAAAATCCACACTTGATGAACGAAACCCTTTTGATCCTCTCATCATGTGCTAAAGTGAGACCAGGAATCACGAACGTATTCAGCAACAGATAAGGTGATCTTTGAAGTACGCAAAGAAAGGAGATACGGATTTCAGATGATTCAGTGAATGCATGAAAAAGCTCAAGACTGCAAACTATTCCTATCGACTTACAGTGGTGGTGACATGAGAAAATGAGGTCTGTGTTTGCAAGTTAATAGCTCTATGTCCTTGGCTGCGCCTTACCCGCAGCAGTGCATTTAAAACTCTCTAACAATACCTACCAACGAACATCTCCTTGCTGCTTATTTGAACTCCAAAAAAATGCACATAAAAAAATGTACAACAAACCCGAAATAAAGCTGCACGTAAAACAACAAAGCAACATAAAATTGATTAATTGAAACCCCAACAAACCATTGTTGGAAGAGCGCCTCTACTTACGCGACAACGAAGTGCAGCAGATCAACACAGCGATTACAATATATACACAATGCAGGCTGAGAGGCCTGATGGACGCGGCTTGAGAGTGTAAACAAGAGGTCTGCAGCCTATTATCCGTTGGGAAAACTTTAAATTGTCTTTAACAATAACACGCTCGAGGCGCTTTGAATGTGGAGTAGCAACGCGCTACCAGAACTGCCGTGTCGTGGTGATCATTCCTGCATTTCCGCATTGTTTGAAATTGCAACGCTTATCCTTTATCTACTATGTATACCACACCCCGTGCACCCAGCTCTTAGCAACTAGCACACGACACGCTTATACGCCCAACCGCTGAAGGCTTTTGATCTTGGCCATTTATTGCCATCATTGCCTTTGGTGTTGGTCGAAGGAATGAAGTGCAATTGGTGTGGGTTGGGATATATTAGTAGTTGCTGCCATGGGACACAGCAGCAGCAGCATTTCTGATGATGATGACGATGCCTACAATGCATTACAACAACTATATGCACTAGCGCTACCACAGCGCGAGTCATTTACAATAGCTATAACGGTACTTAAGATTGAGCGGCGTTGTAAAAGCGCATTTGGCGCATACTCACACAGACATACCACACAGAACTTGCAGAGTTGTAGATGTGGCATGAAGCTCTGTGGCGACGCGTAATGCTGATGGAAAATACGTGCATTGTTTTCGCGCTTTCAAATATTTCGGAATTTTAATTAAAATCGCATTGTCCAAGCGCCTGTGGGGCAATCGCTTCATAAGCGCACACACTCAGATGTGAGAGGGATAGAGGAAGAGGACGAAAGGACTCTCAGTAACAGGACATGCCTTTAAATATGCAATGAAAAAATGAAGGCGCGCCATCCAGCCATCTTTCACAACGAGACAATGTCGAAGCCACTTGGATCGCCTTGGACAATTCATTGGTTCTTTGCAAAAACAAGATAAAGCAAAAAATGTAGTTTACGTCCGGCGCTTTTGGCTTAGACGACGGGCTGTGCGGAATACGCGGACGCTAAACTTAAACGCAGAATGTGCGATGTAAACCAGATTCCGCTTTGCAAATGTATGAGCTCAGGCGAGTTATTTTAGACCGCATTAAACCTCACGGGAAGCTGGTCACGTGAACCGGTCCAGAAAGTAGACTCAGCCAAGATCTAAGTACTACTTACAAAGCAGGCACTAAAAGTAGGATCTGTTATGTAAGCTAAACACTGTGGGGTCATTTTGGTTCAGCACGATCCATTTTTTTGGCAATGTGATGTACCATTATTCGAAAGAAGGGCAATCTCTCCAGGCTGGGGCTAAAAGACAAGAACCTTATCCCGACATTTAGACTTAAAGCCGTACTACCTCGGGCGTTCGATTTTGAAGAACCTACCTGCAAATCTGCGGTGCGTGCGTCACACTATTTCGTCTATCTCTCTCGACAGTAAGTTCTTTCTAAGAAACTCAAGACATGCAGTCTAAAAGCTTTAGCAGCATTTATAAAGCAGGGTTGACAGCCATAAAAATCCCCATCCTACATCTGTGTGGAGTTAGTCTGACGTTCAAAAAACGATCAAAGTCCTTTATGAAAAGTATATCTTCTCGCAGGTAGGTATCGTGTGCAAACAGTGGCTAAATGAAATGGCATCCCTGCGAAATAGGCCGCCGCAATTTGGGTACCAGGTCACATCATTGTACCTTTCAAATACTGTGCCTATTACCTAGCGAGAAAGCCCACTGGGCAGATTGCGTTGAATGACTTGACTAAACTCTTACCTGTTCAGACTGAACCCTGAAATGCCAAATATTTTGCCCTAAATCTTGCGCGTCTTCCAATGACACCAACCACCTCACTCTGGTCTATCCCTATTGAAGTCTCGAGTTTCTTGGGACTTCCCTTAGAAGATTTTGGTGACAATAGTAGCAAAGGAAAGTGACGACTAGGCACGTCAAAGGATCGCTACAACAACAACAATGACAATGTTTTCGCTATGTCAAAGCACCTGTGTAGCCAGGGAAGTGTTGAACTCCTGTTTGGCAGATCCTGTGATCTGGCCAAAACACAGAGCTCCACTTTTTTTGTCTGTGCCAGCTTTTGCTTTTGGTACATATCGACTAAGTAAATTTTTATTTCGATTTATCGATTATCGTCGTTATTTATAAAAGTTGCTCGATTTTTAATATTTTTGTTGTCGATATATCAAACTTATAATGTTTATCAAATTTGTTTTCATTGAAAAAATATTTTGTATTGAATAATCGATTTTAGGGTTTTCTCGAATATTGGTTTACGCTGAATGATTTCATATCCAAGCCCAAAATTGTAACAATATTATTCATCAATCTAACCTAAATTCCTTAAGGTTTTTACAAATACACATTTTACGTGAAATCCTTGGTTATCCGTAGTTGCAGTGAATGCCGTGATAGTGCCATTGCTGCTTAAGATTACATTTAAATAAATTTCAGGTTAATTCTTTTTTATTTGATTTTCTTCCTCTTGTTTTCATTGTATTTATTTGTGAGTTTATGTTCCTTCATTGTCATCCTCCGTTGCTTTACGTTTGAGGTCGCCCTCAACGGGCACGTTCCGTTCATTTCAAGCCGGTAGTGAATTGCTGCTTTCAACATTCTCTAGAGATTTCTCAGCTGCTTATTATTAATAAAACATTGAGCCTTGATGACAGTGCTGATTTAATATGTTTATTAAAATTTTAAATTTTATCCAATACCAGCAGCGAATTCCACTGAAAGTGGGAATAAAACCATGTAACGGTATAAAATGAAAATGTCTACAAATACGGCATATATATAATGTAAATAGTTTTTGAAATTTAAACCTTCGATGTAAAATAATACATTCTACAACCGGGGCTAGACCCATCAAGGCTGTAATGTTAGAATCACACCATATCTGCTAAAGCAAATAAATTTCTCCAACCCTACGCCGAATGCAATGTTCGGCAGAAGGACGATAGGAGAGACAATGGCGACATCTTCAAATTGATCATACTCATCATTGTGCAGAATCTCAAATTAAATATTCACATCATCCATCGCAATAATGGCATTCCATATTAAATTTCTAAAATTCAATGCACATCCCTCAAATATGATGGCTGATAGTAGAGAAGTCAAGCTGTATTAATTATCAAATTTATTTATTTTTTTTATTTTATTTAATTTCATTTTATTTTACTATATTTTATTTTATCTTATCTTATTTTATTTTATTTTATTTTATTTTATTTTATTATATTTTATTTTATTTTGATTTATTTAATTTTATTTAATTTAATTTAATTTAATTTTATTTTATTTTATTTTATTTTATTTTATTCTATTTTATTTTATTTTATTTTATTTTATTTTATTTTATTTTATTTTATTCTAGTTTATTCTATTTTATTTTATGTTAATATATTTTATTTTTTTTATGTAAATTTTTTATATTTTTTTAATTTATTTGGTTCCATCTTAGTTTATTTTACTTTACTTTATTTTATCTTTTAATTTAACTTAATTTAATTTCATTTAATTTTATTTTGTTTGATTATATTTGGTTTTATTTATTTTATTTTATTTTTCTTAATTTATATTAATTTAACTTAATTTAATTTAATTTTATTTTATTTTGTTTGATTTTATTTGGTTTTATTTTATTTTATTTTATTTAATTTAATTAAATTTTATTTAATTCTATTAATTTTTTTTTTTGTTTATCTTACTTCATTATGTTTTATTTATTTTATAGCGTTTTATTTTATTTTATGTAACTTTTTTATATTTTTTTAATTATTTTGTTTCCATTTTAGTTTATTTTACTTTACTTTATTTTAGTTTATTATATTTTATTTTATTTTATTTTATTTTATTTTATTTTATTTTATTTTATTTTATTTTATTTAATCCTTTATATTATTGTTCTCATGCAAATAAAATATCAAAACACTGTACCACAGTACCATTAAAATAGTTCCACTGTCATTTCTGCATGTAGGGAAACATGTACATGTGTGGATACCACAATTTATGTGAATTTAAGAAAACAGCCAAAATAACTTTAAGAGAGCATAAGATGAATCTTTAGCATAATTGTGCGGCATTGTTGTTTCTACCATGTTCGTTGTTGTTATAAGCGCACATTAAGTTTAAAGACGTTATTTTTATTGTTATAACTATTTGTTGCTTTTGTGTAGTAATTTCACTTACATGTATAAAAGATATTGCACTCCAATCACACATACACACAAACACATGTATGTGAGCTCATAAGTGCTCATTCTGCACTTTGCCGCAAGTTATATAAACTTTTACTACATCTTTCATGTATGTGTTTATTTGAATTAATGTGATCGTATATGTATTTGTCAGTGGCTTCCTACGAGCTCTGAAGAAATTCTAGAAGGAGTAAGAAGCCCTCAAGCTTTAAAGAGATTGATAACTTTATTGGCATATTTCATTAGATTTTTTCTTTTTGCTTTTAAGTGTCAACTCCGTAAAAGCATGCGTAGTGGCAGCACTTAAGAAAGAGAGCTAAGATTGCAATATTTCACTTATACAAAATTTCAGAGAAATGTATCAAGTCGTATCCGATATAATATCTGATTTCCACAGGAATAAATGTAAAAGATTAGGTGGTAACACTTCTTTTAGATATTTTTGAGATATGACGTAAAATAGCTTTATTTTGATACCCATATTTCATACAAAAAAATTAGGAAAGATGGCAAAATACTACGGGATATGCAAAAAAAAAAAAACAGTGGCACTAGGTGGCAACGTTAGGTAGTATCCCCACCTAAAAAAGTTTTGTTGAAATATTACGCACAGTGCCGTTCTAAAAAGTTAACTTCAAAAAATTTAAATATCGGGTATTCAAGCCCTCCGCACCTTTTCGCTTAGAGATTTGTATGAAAAATTTTTTCCCAAAATTCTTAAGGACTGCTGATAATCAGACTGTACTATAGAATGGCTTGCAGCAGCAAAAAAGCTTAGTAGTCATCCCATTCAGTTTTAAAGGGCCGGTCAGGTAATTTCAAAGAAGAAAAACGCCCCTGAGTGTGCCTATATATGTATGTAGTTATGTATATAATTGCTTGTATTGTAACATTTTGAGTTTGTTGCGAGCATAAAAAGTTTTGGTTTGTGAGAACAGCAATCGCAGCAGCTGGAAGTGCACACTGAGCAGCGGGAAAGACTTGTCTTACCATATCCTTGACTGCGTAATTTCTTAGCTCTATATATTGTGTTCTTCGTTTTGCTTTTTCTGGTTTTGGTGTTGCTTTCGTGAATTTATTGTCAACAACGAAGATGGTGTTTGGTAGATAATTAGTGTGAAAATTAAAAGAAAAGTTGATATTTACGTAAATTTATGAGTCCCAAATCGGGCTGCATTCTTGCGCGTATAGATATTTATGAAATGAGGTGCTTATAAAGGTTTGGCGGTTTGCTTGAGAATTTAAATCTTGTTATTGCTGATGCGTTTTCTTTTGTAGCTAGGAGTTTATAAGTTTGTTGCCCTGACACAATTGATTATCCTCAATAAATAGGAAGGGGTTGTTCCTTACAAATTCATGTAGGCTTCAAGAGCGCAGGACATTTATAATCATCATTAATTGGCGCTAAAAACCATTGTGATTTCAGTATTCGCGGAACAGGCCAAACCAGCTGTCGTCGTAAGACGGAAATTCTGTGGGGTTCCCCCTGTCCTTTGCTGCCAAAATGCGGTATCTTTAGAATAGCAACAGCACAGATATTGGGATTTTATTTTATACTAGAGTTAGACGAGTGGTTGAAGCTCAAAATCAAAAACCAAGAGAATAGTTTTACTTTCAAAGCCGATGTCTAACTATAGACGTTTTCCAAAACGGTTACTCATAGATATTTTAAATGTTTTCCTTACATCATTTGGTTTTGTATTTTATTTTATTTCATTTTTATTTTATTTTCTTTTATTTTATTTTATTTTATTTTATTTTATTTTATTTCATTTTATTTTATTTTATTTTATATTATTTTATTTTATTTTATTTTATTTTATTTTACTTTATTTTTTTTTAGTTTATTTTATTTTATCTTATTTAAATTAAATTAGTTTTATTTAATTTTATTTTTATTTAATTTTAAAATTTTTTATTTTATTTTAGTTTATTTTTTTTTTTTGTTTTATTTTGTTTTGTTTTGAATGCCACCAATCGAATTACAAATTTGGGGTTAGCTGCCATAGATTTTCTTGTAGAACCATTTAGGACTAGACTTCTGCGTCAGAGAAACTCTTTCACGTGCTGTCAACTTTTCGATTTTTGGAACGGTAAGTTTTTTGTCAGCATATTGGAGAAGTGTTACCTTAGTTATTTCCATTGCTTACCCGCCGCATACCAGCACTATTTCTTTCAGCCAATATGTCAAGCTTTTGATTCTTTTATCAGGCAAATTGTAGTGTTTTGTAAGAAAACCTTTGCTATCTTTGATATCCATTCATAATTTAGTCAGCTGTTCATAGAAGAACAAAAAAACCTGAAGTTATTTCAAAAGTAAGCAAAATATGATTTTAATAAAATAAATAAAAGTGAAGTGTTCTATTTGTGCACTTTAGTTATGATGAAATAAATAAAAAAAAATAAAACAAAAAATGTGAATTGCAAATTGATCTAGACAAAGAAGAGTATTTTGCTTCAAATATTTTATTGATGCATACTTGTAGAATACACTTTTTAGTCGATTTTCCAGCTAAATGCGCACAGCTGTTTAGATTTCACATTCACTTAGCCACGTTACAAACTAAGTGCATCATACATATGCATGTGTGTGTATATTAGCTATGGGGTAACCCAGTGGTGAAATAGGGAAGCAAACAACTCTTCAGAAGAAAGTGTTCAATGATGAAACAAACGGAGTCCTAACTCCAGTGGTGCCTTCGGAAAATAATTATATGCGGTGACTACTCTGCACACTTAGTCTGGTTGCATATAAATTTGGATACAGTAAAGACTTAACCGCCCACTGATAGTAAAATTTTTTATCTATAATCAGAAACATTTAATGTTTGAGTGCGAACTCATTTTCATTATCATTCAAAATTTTAGTTTAATAAAGTCATTTCTTCCCTATCAGTGAGCGGTGATGGTGCGTGGGGATTCATTTTCACTAAAATTAGTTTTGAATGAAACTAAATCTCCATTACCACTCAGATATAATTTTTTAGTGATGCAAATTTTAAATAAATTCAAATGGATTTGAATGGAAAAGTGTGTGCTTTTATATTTTATGGCGATTACAATAAAAAAAAATGCAGTCTGAGTGGTAATAAACCTAAGTCTTAATGAAAGTGAAACTCTACTCAAAATTCAAGTTGAGTAATAAGAAAAATGTCTTCACTAAAAAAAATATTTCGAGCTTTAATGAAGAAAGTAAAAAGCATTATTACCCAGCATTTATTTTGAATGGAATTTCATAAAACAAAAAATTTTTTTTAATGGATTTTTAGTGGTAAACTGCACATCTCTTCACTACTGTATGATACTGAGTAAATTTTGTATACCAAGAGCTTGCTGCCTAGTGCAAAAACAGCTTTACGATTAGAGTATTTAAAATTTAGAAATCTCTGACTGTCGCTTACTTCCATGAATGCCTAAATATGAAAGTCTTATTTCTGTTTCATTATGCTCCAAATGAAGTAGTTTGAAAACCAGTTGCTCAATCATAAACATCTCCATTCAGCTATGTGTAAGTTAAGGTCCATTTAGCTACTGCATCTTCAATAATAATATTTGCAGTCACTGTATGTGCAAATGTGTAGCTGAGTGCATTCGCTTACATTTCGTACAGGTGAGTGATCCTTGTGATTGCATGAATAAAAATGCACAAATGAATTGGATTGAAATGAATTGTATGCAGATTAGTCAAGTTAATGTTGAAACAAAGTGAAAAGAGAGAAGCATTTTTTGTACGCGGAACGCAAATATTTAACTACTCAAGAAGTATTGTTCCATTAGTAGCCAGTTATGAACTTAATGCCAACGGGAGTAGATGGCAGATGCATGAAATGCATGTTGAATATGTTAATGAAGTCAATGTGGATATGCATTCGAAAATATTAAGCTTTGCTTCAAGAAATGGTATTATATTTTTAGATTGCAGCGGTATGACAATTACTTTGTCAAGCTGTTGAGAGTTAAAGGGTGAAAACTAAGTCACTTATGGGAATGCCTTATTTAGTGAGACTGTTGAGTATAACAACTTTCTAGTAAAAAGTTTCCAAATTATTTGAAAAGTGACTCTATATCAGCTACATAAGCTTGATAGTTATTAAAAATAAAAATAGGTTTATAAAGATATTATAATTGAAAATTGTTAAGAAAATATAAATTCAAACAGTTTTATAAATTTTTTATTTTAATGAATGTGGGGAAAGAACTCATTAACTGATTAAACTTCTCAATAGTAATACTTATGAATCCAGCCTATAGATAAAGAGCGAGTAAGTGAGTGAAACAACAGCCCAAAATATTGAAAAAATATTTTATTCAGATCACTAGTTCAGTTGGTCTTACCGCTATCAATCATATTACATAGTTTGGGTTTAGATATCCTAACAAAGTTAACTGAACTTGGAGTCCTGTGCAAGACAACTTTAACGTCTCCAATCGCGATCAATACACATATGAAAGGGCCAGGAGCAAAAGAGTAGGTTAGGTTGAAGTGGCTGCCACAAGGACAGACTTAGGCCAGTATTAGAAGGCCCGTTGCGATACGGAGTTACACCTCCTCTTCGAAACAATTTAAAGACTTAATGAAGGCCATCAAGTCCTTGATGTCATACCTGCTCCACAATTTGGCGAAAGTTATCCAGGAAGGAAACGCCCAGCAGCTCTTGCTGCAAAGACGATAGGGAACACCTAGCCTCTCCGCGTGCCTTCTAATAAGGCAATGCCCCCTTCAAAGTTCAATATAGGGTGTATTGGTTGACAAAGAGATCTAAGTAATTTTGGATATTTTAGTGCCATCTATTGGCCCGGTCAATAAACGCACTACCCAGAATTTACATAGAATTCACAATGAGTAATCAATTTTAAGCTTGAATATCGCGAAGCAATGTCAGAACTACTTAGATCCGCTTGCTTCTAACCTCTTTATATGTGATATCTTTGTCCATGATGTTACCGATTGAAGGGGTAAGCCATCCAGTCATAGCGACTCCTAATCTATGTTATTGAAAGAGGGTTAAAAAATTAGATGTGTTGGGAAGGTGGGCAACTTCGCTAGCGGATCTGGATTATCTAAAAATTTCTATCTTTTGGGTATCAGGGTAGTTACTGCGATCCATGCAGGGTATCTCTTTTCCTGTTTTCTACCAACAGTGTTCTACTCTGCCAGTTGAAAGCATAATCCATTTTATGGAGATTGAAGTGAAATAAGATCAACTATTCGAACAAAGGAAAGTTTAAGAAATAAAAACGAAGAGTGAGTCTTACAAAGATCGGAAATAGATGTTCTAAACTAAATCCAATAATATAATAAATAGGATTAGCAATGCGGATGCTAAAAGATATACAAAAGCAAGTTCTCAAAGGAATAGCAACACGAATATTATATCGTCAAAGTAGTTGATGGGCTTTCATTCGTACCGCTGCTCTTATATGTGCTTACAACTCACTAATTTTATCACTAATTTCCACTCAGATAAGTCTTTGGTATCACGGTAACACACGATCTTCCTTCGACATCGTCTATCATGCCGATCGTGACTCATAGAGCGTGATCAACTTTACTTTTCAATCTTATACTCAAAGCAGGACTTACGTTACAAATAAACATGAGCCTTATTGAACCCCAGCACTTTCGCCGAGCTCTTGTTTTCGTGCATATAGACTTCGTCAACTGGTGGAGGAGGAGTAGATGGTAGAGGATTTGTAATCCCAACAGTTGCTAACCTGAGTAGATGCCCACCCGCCCCGCAGTATACTACGAGTAGCCAGCGGTTTGCCAAAGTCCATTCGCGGAATCAAGTCTGATACGCAAGTATCTCCTAGGTCCAAGAGACCTGCGAAGCACTTTGTCACTATGACCCGGCGCAGAGACGATTTCAATTTAAAATAAAAATAAGCGAACGCAAGCTGCATACATTCCGAGTACCTAATAAACTGATTGACAGCGCCGATCTCTGCTTGGAATGTGTTTCAGTAACCAGCAGTCTACCTTTTCGACTTACTACAAGCGCTTGACAGAATACTCGGGTCTGACCTGCTGTTCAACTTGTATTTATCTGTAAATGTGATTACCAGGTTTATAACCTATTTTATAACACCATACAATGACTCCCTAGAGGGTATAAGAGTGATGAAGGGGGCACGAGAAGTGCCCATTATTTGCGACTAGGTCAGGTGAAGTTAGGTTATTGTGGTACCACTGCTGAAGTCGCTCCTGCTTTACATTTGTAAATATTCTAACCCCCTAACACGCAGGCGCGGAAATAAGTGCTCGCAACAAGTACTGCTTTTAGACAACTAGTGGGACGTACTCTAATAAGTGGACCGATGAGGGGTTGATTGAGATTAATTATGAACCTTGCTCGGTTCTCATTTATGCGTTGACAAGTTTGCCTTCAGGCTTCAAAAGTACGCTTTAGTCGGCGGTTGCATATCGAAATAAATTGTCACAGTCAGTCTTCGTTCGGTTTCATTTCATTCCGGGAGTGGCTTCCTAGCCTAATGCTTTAGGAGTGCTAAAATGTAAATGCCGCTGCCTAGGTAGCTTTGCCTCTCGTTCGTGCCTCTCAGTAATACTTATGGAGAATTTGCTGCCGAGAGAAAGGATAGGAGTCGCTCAGTTCACTTTGTGTAAGTTTCAGGATGGGGTCTCCCAAATACCAGCCGCATAGGCAATGACTTAGCAACCAGCCCTTTACGGTTTCAGAAGGAACAATTTTTAACCATTTCCACAGTAGTGAAGACAAGGCACCGCATTTTAATTGTGTCTGGCGTAACTCACTTTGGAGGTATCTGTCAACGTAGTTCTTCTTGTTAGAAATTGATTCACGAATATTACCAATGTCGTAGCCACCCTATTATACAGTAGGAACTCCAGTACGGATCGTGGATAGAGAATGTTGAAAGCTGTCTCTATATCGAGAAAGATACCAAGAGTGAAGTCTCTAAAGGCTATCGATTTTTTATAATTTTAGTGGTAGCGTTTAGAACTGTTTTCGCGTTTAGAGCTTGAATTTGAGTTATACATCTTGAGAATTAGAAAGGTTTCGTAGTAGGAAGTTGTTATAAATGTGCACATGAAATATTCTCTCACAGGTTTGACAAAGGAAAATACCACGCTGATTGGCCTGAGGTCATTTGGGTTTGTGTTCGAAGACCTTATTCCTACCTACCTTTGCTTCGATCAATCGAACACAGCAGAGCCTCGGCATCTGCACATATTCACCCCGCCAAAAAGTCATTCTTGTCCAATAATCAAACACGTACACGATATCGATTCTACTATAGTTCCATGTGTATGTGTGAGTGTATATTTCTTTCAACCATATTAAATCTCGTCCAAAAAGCGCATTGCTGCAAATTTCATGGGAGCATGTAAATCAATGTTAAACTTTTATTACCATCGTCAGCTCTAAGTATCAATAGTGCTGTAGCTGCAGCAAAAAAACAAAAACAACAAAACTCAAAAAGTGGCATGCTTTTAGTTGTGAGATAGTGCCAGTCATGCTGTCGAGCTGTACGCCACAAACTATGTGCGCTTAATATACACTACTAAAGTTCAATAAAAAGACGCGAGGAGCAACTAAATCTGGTGCAAAAGAGAGCTATCTAAAAAGATAAAAGAGTTGAAATAAGCGCAGCTAAGAAAAAAGTGAAAAAAATTGGAGTTATTGGCCAAAACTCGTACAAGCATCAGCCGCATCATAGTGCATAGTTGGTGGCCGCGACTCGCTGTCTTGCATATCAATGCAGCAGCTGTGAATCACTTTGTGTTTAGTATATCGAAAAGCTTTTCATGGCACACTCAAACGTAGATGCACATCTACATAGGAACATGTATACCCAGCAAGAAAGGTGACTAACTTTGTCATATTTTATTCGTCATTTCGCCGCTAGATACAATCTTTCCTGCTTGCTTAAAAAGTTTTTGCAATTAAGTACTGCTCTCAAAATATAAATAAGTAAGTAAAAAAAATATAAGCGCTCAGATTTTGGATTGCTATTTTACAAGCGACAAGTTCATAAATGAGTTTCAGATTTTGAAAAAAAAATTTCTTTTTGTCATTTAAATTATAGGTTGCTAAGTGCTTGCGAAAAAAAATCGTCTTTTATAACGGAACTGGCGAAGCTGATTTGCATAAAACTCCCTGTACAGATATTGTGTTCCTTTTAAGGCTTCTTAGCTCGGTGTAGCCACTGATGTTGTTTTAAAATGTTACCAGCTAATTGAAATTTTTAAAAATTAAGTTAGTTATGACAATATGTGTATCAGAAGAAATATAGTTTACGTCATATTTAAATAAAAATATTTCTAGATAGGGTTAACACCAAAGGTTGCCACCTAATCTTTTTTTATTTTGTTTTTTGGATATCCGTTTTTATACGGAAAACAACTAGACGTAGTTCTATACAATTTTGTTTATAATTTAACTGCTACAGTCTTTTCTTGCTTGCTTAAGTGTTTCCACTTAGTATGTTTTAACATTGATGCCACTTATATGAAATTCAGAAAAAGGTCCACTGAGATATGTCATAATGGGTAGCAAAAGAAAACTATTTCGCATTCGAAAAAGATATGCCTAGATTGAGAAAGCGGGCAGTGTTGCCATCTAATTGTATGTAGTAATTTTTTCTGGTGGAGATGTCTATCTAAAATTATACAAACAAAGGAATTACCTGAAATATGCCAATGTGGGTATGTTTTGTCTTCTTTCAACAAAAATATTTGTAGTTAGAGTTTACACCTGCGGTTGCCACCTAGTTATGTGACATTTTTCTTTTGTATTATCATATAATAATAAAAACGGCTTGATACAGCTCCATGAAATTTTGTATTCATAGAACGAAAGATATTTTACGTCATGTGCAATAAAAGAGATTTCTAGCTGCGCTCACTTCCAGGGTTGCCACATCATATCATATTTATTATTATTTTTTAAAGAAATTTATATGAGATATGCCGAGTTTCAACAAAAATGTTGGTTAATAGCTTCAGCGCCTAGGGTTGCCACTTAGTTGTAGTTAGTAATATTTTTCCGTGGTGGTCATCTATGTGAAGTAAAAATATTAAATGAAATAAACTAGTATGGGTATTAAACGAAACGAGTATTATGTTGTATTTTATTAAAAAGCGTTTCTAGGATCCGTTACAACTATGGTTGCCACCTGATCGTATTATATATTTTTTTTTGCATATTCGCTATTATTTCTAAAACGACTTGAACCATTTCGAAAGAACATATTTCACGTAGACAGAAGGTTACAGAAGAGGATGCGGATAGCTCAAATACATGCACGGGTTTAGGATGACTTGTGCCCTGTATGTTTCTCCAGTAAGCGTTAGTAATCGCGCAGAAGACCTGACCTTCTACGACAACTTCGCTTTTAAGGTCTACTAGGATTTTCTTATCTTATGGTTAATCACATCATGGCAGGCCATCCCCTGGGTATGCTTTTTCTTATAAACCTTTTTCTTAAAAACGCTCACACAATTTTTGTTGGGTATACCTACTAAGTACATTTACAGCTAACTCTTCCAAGTCGATATGGTTGCTGTACATAATAGTCATCATCATCGATAGCAGTGGTCAATTTTTTTACAGCTAGTCTATAGCTATGCCGTCTCAGTTGTGTTTACAATAACTTTTCTGCGCACACCACGGCAACAGCCAAATTTAAATTTTTTTAAAAGCTCCATATGGGGTCAATATGATTACGTGGAAGTATGGGCATTAAAAATCTTCAGCAACTTACTTACGTAACAGGCGGAAAGTTGAGCCTTTCAATGGAGTAGTGGTCTCTATTTCTAACCGCAGGTGCCGATCATTGCGTGCCCTAACCAAAGAGGAACGGGGGGTCATCAACACCTTTCATTTGATGCCCACGTTGTAAAACCACCTTCCCGTGTCACACCTGGTCCACATTTTGGAACATAACTTGGAAACAGGTTCTCATGTGGGCCGAAGAACTACTCCTTTTAAAAACACTCATTATTACCTTCCATTTGATACCCATATCGTATCAACACCTTAGAGGACCACACCTGGTCCACGTTTGGCCAATAACTCGGACTGACTCCAGCGTCTATCGAGTAAATTTGTGATAGAAACTCAACAAAGTTGCGAAATCGTGACCTCTCTATTTTTCGGTAGCAAAAACTAAAAGTTTGGAATATTTTTTTTTATCGAAAAACCTTCCGCAGAGAAGGTCCAAGAAAATAGTTTCTACATAATGGAAATCGGTTCAGCCGTTTAGACATCCAGCGTGGTCATACGAAAGACATTTAATTTTTATATATAGATGTCGATAATACTCGCTTAAAATTATTATAAATCAAATCTCGCCGATATTAGCGATTACTTTGCCCTGCTCCCTTTTTTATTTCTTTCTTTGAACGGCGCTTAACCATCTAAACGATTTTGGCCTTCCAACATACCTCCTCAGCCGTTGCTGCTACCTCGACGCGATTCAAAACGTACTCGATTACTAAAGTTGCGACTGAGTACAAAAGAAGCTATGCATATGATAAGCAAAGAGCTGCTGAAAAAAAAAGTTTTGCTACAAATCTTTAAAAAGCAAGTTTGGGTATATATTATACTAAACTCCGAAATGAAAAATCTTCAAACAAAAAAGTTGAGACAACACATATCCTACATAAGCAGCGAGAGGTTTTACAAAGCGCGAAAAAGATTTCTAAGCAAAAACATCCCACCCTCACAAGTTTTATTGTCTTTCGAGTATGTGTGAGAAGGATTACAGCTTAAGAAGTGCCATACTTTATAGTTTTAAGCCCTACATACCAGGGTGGAGTGGATACATTTTTTATTGCTCAGAATGGTGGTAGAATTTTGTGTTTGTGAAAAAAAAGGTGACTCAACATTTAAAAAAGGGTGACTCGATTTTAAATAATTGTTCCAATTGGCAATTTTTATTTTTTTTAAATAAAAGGCATACAAAATACTCGCGGCTTTCCATTGAGTTGTTAGGAGAAGGCTGATAGATTCTAGAATACATAAAACCAAAGTTTGTCGAACGCCCCATATCCGAATATTTATCAACAACTCCCTATCACAGCTGAAGCAATATTTAATTTCAGATGGGCTGTTTTCAAAAATTATTCTAAAATTTTTGCATTCTGGAACCAAGCGCTAAAATGGAGCATTATTGACACAAATTCTGAGATGGGGCATTCTTCAAAAAAACTCTAAGAAAGGGTTTTGTTTGAAGAATTTTTTTATGTAAGGTGATCTTCCTCTCAGCCGTCGAGTTGATCAACTATTTGTTAAAAATCGAGTAGGATACCTCACAACGCTTTTTTATTTTTTAAAGGATAACGGATGGATATATACAAAGCTGAGAACTCAATAGACCATTTTGGGTGGCTTTCTAAGGTAAATCGAAGAATACACTCTGTATATCAACAAGAATCCTGTGCAAGCGCTGTCAGTAGGAGTAAAAACAAAATTCATTTTACCTTTTCCTTTGTCGAAGCTCAGGACTGCACAAAAAGCGCTTCAGACTTCTGGGAGGAACTTCTCTTTCTTCTGGATGTATCGCAACAAGCTATTATAATTATCGTTAATTCAGTATTGAAATATACCACCTCGCTAAGTTTCAGGGGTGCATAGACCTCCATCGCTTACAGAGCCGCTCCCAACGAAGTCAGAGATGGCTGACAGTCGCATTTCTCTCTATATTACACTGACCAACCAGGCTTGATTTTATGGTTTTATGGGAGCCGTATAGACAAGGACATGGCTGGAGAGAGTTATGCACTTGCTTTAGAGCCCTTTTTGGAATCATTAGTAAGTTCTTTACGTTCCATATGGAGCGCCCTCTAATGTTTCGAGAGGCTTCAGATAATTGCGCTCCTTTTTTTCAAAATATTTCTTTCAGCAATTCTCACATAATCAAAACCATAGTCATTAAGTGGAATTTTGTTATAGTTCAAGTATAGGGCTATAAGTTTAATAAACTACAAGTCCTCCAGCCAATGCTACTAAAAAAAAAATTTTTATCTTCCCTACTTAAGACTTCAAGTGTGTGTTTACCCATAAAAAAAAATTCAAAAGATAGCCAACTTAGTAGTAACCCTAGCAAAAGAAGATTTGCAAAAAAAAACCCTCAAAACCCAAAGCGCTGAAGGACTTAAAAAACTGCAGCAGCTTAAAGACGCAGAGCTTAGGTTGGCGTATAAGTTAGAAGATAATAAAAAATAGAGTTAGTTTTTAGTGGAAAATTCCCAGCAAGCATGATGTATACGAACAGCTGAGAACAACAAAAGCGAAGGTAAGTGTAAAACGTGCGTGAAAGAAGAATTTCGACTGCCCATACCAAAGACAATAGAAAACTTTGATTCTCAACGATGAGGAGAGTAAAAATTGTAACTGTAATGGGTTGAAGGTTACGGTTGCTGATGACTAGAGAAAAGATTTGAGCGTATGCTAAAGTGCGTGTGAAAAGTTTGTTTTTGTTCTAAACAAACAAATCCAATAAAATGGAAAGCTTTATGTTAATGAAAGGGGATTGAAGTAGCTGTGCACAGTTTTTGGGTATTCTTGAAAACTTATACTTTAAAACGCAGTAGATATATTAATACTTTAAATTGTTTGAGGTGTGATTTTTGTTTAGTTTTATTCGTTATTGTGGTTAAAATAATTTATAACGTTTTGTAAGCTCTCTGTCAACTTTTTGATTAATTCTTTTTTATGTAAACAGAAAAGTTACGCTTGGCTGCCTTTAATCGTGACTCTGCCGCTATTTGCAACCGTGCTTGTGTATAGAAATCTTGTTTGACAGTTTTGCTGATATGTTTGTGACGCTCTGATTATGTGCCTGTGTGTGCATGCAAGCGCATTGCAGCTTGTTATTTTTTGGTAATCGTGCCTTAACACGATGAATGCTATCAATCGACAAAAGGCGAAGGCAAATGCGTTTATAATAAATATACACAGTGTCTACAAAAACAAAGTAGGTGATTATCTATGTTAAATTTATTTTAGCTCAGAATACTCAAGACAATAGTAAATTTGCATTGTTTGTGTAATCTTTGCGGTTATACTTATGGAATGGAATACATGGAAATTAATTATTATAAAAATAAAAATTAAATGAAATAAAATAAAATAAAATAAAATAAAATAAAATAAAATAGAACAAAATAAAATGAAATAAAAAAATTGAACAAAATAAAATAAACTAAACTAAAATAAAATAAAGAAAATAAACCAAGTAAAGAAAGGGCTATGCCGAAGGCTTTGTATCTTTCATGAATACGGTTTTAAGTGTCTGATCCTCACTTACAATAATTACAAACTCTGCAAAATTGAACGGGATTACACTGTTAATTTAAAGATAGATAGCCCAAACCCCATTTACCGGAAAAATCGATTTTATGGCTGATTTTCAGCAGTAAATAAAATGTATGAAAACTGCAAAAATTTAAAGTTCCTAGCTCTTTATTTGAAAGATTTATAGGGCAAAACCCGTTTACCGGGCCAATCGATTCTAATGGAGCTATGCGTTGTATTCTTCCGCTATTGTTGGTTCCGACAAGTAATTAATATATTACAAAATGGGGATTCCATATAAAATTTCATCGAGATATCTCAAAAATAGAGGGACTAGTTTGCGTTCAAACAAATGGACATACGGGCAGACCGATATCTCTATATCGACTCAGCTCATCGTCCGGATCATTTCGGTATACCTATTGGTGGGTCTATCTCTACTTCTTCTCATACTTACCATTTCTTGTTAATGAAAAGTATAAAAAAACCAAATGTCTAGATAAAACTCCCAACACATACGTTTCAAACGAATGATTTTTGTATATCTAAACTACAAAAAATCGAAACAAGCCAAAATTGCGTGAAACCAACGAATTCTTTAAATAAGTTTATTGACTATAGCCGGATAGCTATTTGCAAAAAAAACCAATATACCATAAATCTAGATAAAAATCGTTACATATACATTTCAATCGAAAAATATCGATACATCAAAATAATCGTTACATATGAAATTATATGAAAACAAATAGAAATGTCTATATAAAAAGCGATTGACATATATCGAATATAAAAATCGAATATATTTAGATAGTATATTTGTATTTGATGTTTACTTTTTAGTGAAGCTTATGCCTTCGGCTCTTCTTGGGAAACGCTTATCTACAAAATTTCATATTAATCTGTATCCGCTCTCTAGAGAAGCCTTAATGCCGGATTGCAATAAACAAACATTTGTAGCCACTTAAACAGGTATTTCACACACAGCTGCGAATGTGATTGCCTCCATTTGTTTATTAGTGCTTTTAGTGTCACACATTAGACATGCAAATCACATTCGTAGTAACCAAATAGCAAATCAACGTTGTGCGCATGCGCAATGCATCAAGAAACCACGCATAAACCATACACATAACAATACAAACGTTCACGCGACGTTGCGTAACAGCAGGTGTCTATTTCAAATAGTGAGATTCACAGCACGGAACATAAATAGTTCGTGTGTTGGTGAGTACATTTGTATGTTTGGCTGTGAATGGGTTAAAACAAATAAACACAAATGTCGATTATGTGGTAAACAATTTGTGATAGTGTGTGTGTGTTTGTGTGGCATGTATGTAATGCATTGTTGCTGGCGGTAGAAGCAGCAGGTACGGAAAATTGAAGCTGCAAGTAAAAAGTTTTGTTTGTGCACTCTGCCAACGCCAATAATCAAACAAACAAGACGTGACACATTCCTTTTGCTCTCATTGCCACACTTCGTCTTCGATATTTGTCAGCCACACTAGCGCCAATATGAGTGAGCGTATGAGTATGCAACTTAGCAATGGAGCTGCTTCAGATATGAAGAAAGTCTACTTGGCGTACAGGCGCTTGCATGCGTGTTTGGTTTCATATCCGTTCCCTTCAATCAGATGCACGAATGAAGAAATATTTTTTTAAATTTGTCCAATTGTTTGGTGGATTACAACTACAGGGTACCAGTGGGTGTGAAATCTTAGAAGGGTTTGCGCTGCGTTGTTCTCAGTTGGCGATAGCGTGGTGAGCTAAGTCTATTAAGATATTTGTAGCGTTCTTGAGAAGAATTTAGCAACGTTTGTCTGGCGTAGACAGCAATTCGGTTTTGCTCCACTTTGTTTGCGGAGTTCATAAATTAACTGAAAACTACCTCTACCCACCTGATATTGCGTTTTCTTCTTTTCTGTAGTTCCACCAATTCGACAAGAATACCTCAGGTGCCGAAACATCTACATGCAGATACATAACTTGGTCCAGCCGAAGAAGCCGCTGTATTCTTATTTAATAAGCCGTTAGCAACAATTTGCGGCACTTTTCTCACGTATGCTAGCCAAACGTCCACCTAGTTGTTAGTACGAGTAGACGAGTATGTAAGTTCTGCCTTCTCTGGCCTATATAAAGAAGAAGAGAAATACAAATTTGTAAGTGAGAGGAGCTTCGTACATTTAAGGACCAGCATTGACGCGGAAAACAACATCAGCTGAGAAATTTGACTGAGCATAATTTGCCAACAAGTGCTATTTTGGACTGAGTAAGCAACTAAGAACTAAAGTGCTCTTCCAACAAACAAAAATCTTTCTCTATAAGTCCTTCATCCCACTTATGATGAAGTCCTGCTGGGAATAATGAATACTGCATAAGATGAGATGGCTTCTGGAGTATTCAAGAGAAACATTCTGAGGAAGAGATGTAATCCTACCGTTATGACAGTAAGCATTAAGTTCTTCTAACAGAGATGCCAATATTGATTCTAGAGGAAGTATCTTGGTAAGTCGCGAATGATAAACCTTCGTTGCGAGAGTCTTGCAATTGACTTAAACCCATTTTGTTTTTATAAAAGGAGAACAAGTTAAGTTTGGTACGAGATACGTTGCGCTCAGAAGATACCTGAGGGTGTGATTATTTTTGGATTGGCGTAAGATGGGGGTGGGGACTTCATTCTTAGCGCTCCTCAAAAGGTCCGTCCTTGCACATGTGAATATTCTACGTCTGCTTGTATGTATTTCAAACGCAGCCTAAGCTTATTTGTGAAAGAAACGCAGCATGAACACGCGCAAAATGAGAGCTACGTGAGCTGCCGTTTTGTCGTTTGAAGCGAAACTGTTGCAGCAGCCGATGCGCAAAAACTATTTTCCCTACGAGTACAATCAAAGTGACATACAAACTAATCGTCTGACATTTGCACGTAATCACACTTTCCTCGGGTATAAATCGACAAACAGGAAGATGCGCAGACAGTAGACAGGCAACTGGTACAAAGAGACTGAATTGATGAGGCGTTTTTCCGTTTGATAAGAAGCTTATTGGAGCTGATTTCAACTGAAGTGAAGATGACTAGGGCTTATTAAGCTTTTCTAGCAGAGTTTTTTTTTTAAGGAAATGCTAACGCTAGCTTACTTTTTTGTAGATTTCTTGAATGTACATTTAGTTGCCGGGATCGTTGGTGAATTTAAAAGAAAGAATGTGGGTGCGACTATCAAAACCCCTTGGGATGTGCTAGAAGGATTCAAATGTGATGCAGTGTGATTTTAAAATCTAAGGCTCAAACTGTGTTGCAGAAGCTGGGGAAAAAATACAAAGGTTAGGCGTACCGGTGCTTAAAAACAGAGAGGCTGTCTGTTCGAGTGTGTTTTGTTCTTCTCATTATGATGTCTTAACAGCGATGGACGTCAGACTTCGAGAAGACCTTTAGGTGGTAACTTTGCCGGGTATTGGGGTATCGAGTTCAGCATTTCCATCATTGTTAGCAATTAGGAGTACTCCCTCTATAATTTAAGCACAAACTGTGCGATGGTTGCCAGGTTCATTCCTGCAGCAGTTTGCCCCTGTATTGAAAATTATTGTTTTTATTAACAGTGATTCACCGTGTATAATGGCACCGATTTTGCTTAAAATCGACATCAAATTCTCCTAACCAAAGTCCAAAGAAAAAGACAGGTTTGGGCCAAAGTCAAATGGCTATTTGGAGTGTAGGTTATTTTTTACAGTGAAAAACTGTGAAACATGTTTATTCTCATGGGGGAGCAAATTACAGGCGGGTTAAGCCTGTTATATGGAGGCCAATAGCGGAGTTCCGAGGCCGAGACCTGACAGTCGCATCTATTGACTCGGTGCGAATGTTGATTGGAGTCCCACTATAATTTCGCGAATAAATTGGCTGAGTAAGCACCAGATCTCATAATAGTGTTTACGGAGATGGTTTCTTGTATCTCCAAAGCTTCGAAAGTTGTTGTAAATAAGATAGGTGCAGGGGCAGACTGAGAAAATTAGGGCCTGTCATTTTCATACACTTCTTCTTGGTAGCATAATTTAATAGCTAATGAGGCGGGTCCGGCCCACTTTGACAGCATTGAAAGTAGAATGCTCCAACTGAGTTAAAATCGTGTAGAAAATGTATTCCTTGTTGTCCAGCTCTGATAGTCTATTAAGTGTTTACTGTTTGCACACTAATCAAGCTCGAGTTTCGCATTACAGAAGGAGCCTGTGATTGACTTGCTCAAAAAACCCACATAATATGATTATTCAGTGCAGCGGCTGCACCATAAATTGTTTTTCGGTAGTCGTTATCTATTTATACTATTCATGAACATGAAATGGTATTATAACTATGGTCCGATGTTTGTTAGTATGAGAAGAAGAAATAGACCCACAAATAAGTATACCGAAATGATCAGGGGCGATGAGCTGAGTCGATTTACCCATGTACGTCTGTACGTCTGTCCGTTTGTCCGTCTGTCCGTTCGTCCGTCTGTCTGTTTGAACGCAAGCTATTTGGTATCGCTATTTTTTAATATATTAATCATTTGTCGGAACCAACGAGATCGGACCAATACAACGCATAGCTCCCAAAAAATCGATTGTTCCTTATTTGTTTTTGTTTTTTTTAATTTTACTTAAATGTGATTTTATGCAAAATTGTTATTAAAAAGAAATATTTCAAACAAACATTAAAAGTCAAAGTGTCAGAAGACCTTCAACGACGCCCCCCGCTCCCCGACGTATGTAATAGGAAATATCTCTGTGAAACATCATTTATATAAATTCTACTTAAAAATTTTCGTTGTAAACCGAAAATAAGAAAAAAAATATAAAAATGGGCGTGGCACTACTTCTTTTTAACCAAAAGTATTCTAACTTTTCCGTAACAATAACTAAAAGAGCAACAACAAAAATATTTTTTTGTAAAAATTAGAAAAATACGTTGATAACCACGCCCACTTTTGCATCAAAGCAGTGTCTTAGTAAATATGCAAAAACACGCGTGCTCCCGTTGCTCGGATCTGTACTATAGATGTAATATAAATTCAAAATGACATTTTAATGGATGCCTTTCTCACAATTTCGCTTCTAAAAGTGAAAATTATGGGAATTGTCATTCCATCAATAACCAACTTATGGCACATCCAGCCTATCTCTTGAGCATCAGTCATACTACTTATACTTTCCATTGATGTTTTAATGATTCGAAATAAAAATGTTGGAATATTAAATTTCGCAGCCAATTTAGTTAGGCATCTGCGGGTTAGA
The DNA here is from genome assembly GCA_949987695.1 of Merzomyia westermanni. Classification (NCBI taxonomy): domain Eukaryota; kingdom Metazoa; phylum Arthropoda; class Insecta; order Diptera; family Tephritidae; genus Merzomyia; species Merzomyia westermanni. The sequence goes on along the minus strand of OX465291.1, from coordinate 149,707,788 downwards.
AAAGAAACATAAGTAGCATAAATATAAAAATAAAATGCTAAAACGTTCGAAAGTTAAAATACATACAAATATTAGTACATTCAACATTCCCTTTGATATTGGGTGTCGCTTACGGACAAGGATAATAATTTTTATGAAAACTGTTATTGTTTTTTGGTAATTTCAATTTGGCTTGTGGTAAAGTTTTGAGCTTTCTGACGGGTGAGGGGTTAATGTTTTCTGTTTGTATTTTTTAATAAATGATAAAAAGTTCTTATTACAATAGAGAAGGAACATTTAGAGATAATCGCTATAGCTTTTCTTATAGATCCACTTCGGAAGATGCTTAACTTTTTCAACAGAGGAATTTTGACACGCTCTGCTCACCATTAGACTGTCAGCACGCTGGGTTTCTCTCCTATTTTTATTCATTTAACCACATCTATGAGCAAGCACCGCCATCATTGATAATAATGGTCTTTGTTTTTTTGTGTCCATTTTTGACACTCCGGCTGTGCTCTTCGGTACTGTATATATTGTATACGAACAACTGAATGGAAGTTTTGATATAGCAAATGTAGGCGTGGCTGTCATCAGTTTTCTACCATTTCCAATGCCATTCTGTACTAATTACAGATAAAGCTGTGTAATAAATAAATATATATATTATCTCATGCTGAAGTTACCAAAAGAGTGCCAGGTTTGTTCACAAAACGTAGTCAGGAATAAGACCACCTTCCAATGCAAAAACTGTCCTGATAAGCCGGCGCTATGCCCCGTTGAATGCTTTGAAATGTATCATTTAAAAAAAAATATTTATGTATAAAAATAAAGACATGTTTATAAATATTTTAGTAAGGAATTCCCACAATTTCGTCCGCACACATAAAAATGCGCTTGAAAAATTAAATGCGGGAATTCTCGTAATTGGTTAAGCCCATTGAAAAAAATGATTCTGGAGAAAAAAGCGGGAATTACCGCTCTTCATTTTTGTATGGAAAAGCCGAATGTGCATTTTGCAACACCTTATAAATCCTTTTCCATACCATCTACTAGCATATGTATGAGCACACTCACCCATGTTATATGGCATTTACTTAGCTTGGATGATTGTGAAGTCGAGAGAAATACCGACAAATAAGGAGTGACAATTTATTTTACTTTTTCTTTTACAATGATTGATGACATTAAGTAAGTGCTTGCTGGGGTGGAAGAACTTTTTGTTAGGCCAATTTGCCATACCCAATATAGACATCCAATATTTTTCCACATCTCAAGCGCAGTATTTGTCAATATTAATTTTTCTGCATTTAGTATATACAAATACGAGTACATACACACCCACAAATAAGGTGCAAATTTGTATGCGCAGCAAAGTCAAGAGTTCATGAAAGTCAAACTCACTTTGTTTCAAGATACCAAGTTCATTTTCTTTTCTTAACTTCTTTCCGCTGTCAAACTGCATTTTCATTACATTCGATTTTTATTATGGCTACCTTTTTACTTGTGCTTAAAGTGTTTCTAGGTTTTATGACAGTTTAAATACAATACATTTTACCCTTAACCTTCATGGGTGTTCCCAAGTGCGTCCCTATTCAGTGTCAAAGCACGCAAAGCCCAATTGCGGTTAAATCGCTTATCTATAAGTTGCAATCGATCATAAAAAAGTAGCAACTTAGTTGTAGCAGTGGTGCTGCAGTGGAAGTGACGGCAGCGTAGTAAGAGCAACAGTAGCCACAATGTGCCAGTGCCAGCAAAGGCAACTCAAATTTTACTCTCCAATCGAACATTTTTTTTATCAGCTCAAAAGAAAACAAGAAGAAGATGGAAGGTTATAAAAAATTGCGTGTCGCCGGCAAGTTATGACTGCTTGTTGTTGTTTTTGTCCATAATGGCATTAACATTTTCATCATCATACTTGTGTTGTTGTTGTTATTATTATAGCGATTGCATTCAATGCGATGGATGTGCAAGATGTGTCATCAACGAAATGTCATAAAAATTGTGACAAACACCATTCAAACGTTTAAAGCCACAGGGATACACAAGCGTACCGGTGTTCGCTCAAATCTTGAAGACGCTCTTTGGTGCATATTAGGTATGGCAAACCCGGAAACCCGTCAGGAAACTTCTTTTCTGCAATCCCACAATTTTCGGGGTTGCATATATACCTGCAATGAAACTCCAAACTAGTGAGAAAAAATATTTGTGTACAACCAGAGCTTTCTAGCTCACCTCAGACAAGTCCGACAGAACCAATCTATGCCAAAAAGTATTCAAATTATACAGGGTGTTTTTTTTACAGGTTTGTTTTTCGAATAGAGATAAAACTGGCATTTTGTGGTCAAATCTGGCAACTCTAATGTCATTTATGTTCAGTTTGGTTTGCCATTTCATCATGAACAGGTTGACAAAAGAACAACGCTTGCAAATCGTGCAAATTTATTTCGAAAATAATGGTTCAGTTCGCGAAGTTTACCGTGAGCTCCGTCCATTTTATGGTCGACATAATCGTCCATCAGAGCAATTAATTCGGTTAACCATGGATCGTTTTCGCACTACGTTTACTCTATGTGATAATACGCATCCGCAGAGACGTCGAACAGTGCGCACCGAAGAAACAATTGCCGCTGTAGAGCAAAGTGTTGAAGAGGACCCGAATGAATCGATTCGCCACCGTGCACAGCAATTGGAGCTTTGTCCATCAACTTTATGGAAGATTTTGCGCAAAGATCTTGGCTTGCGACCTTACAAGATCCAGCTTGTGCAAGAATTAAAGCCGCGAGACCATGCAAAGCGTCGTGGTTTTGGTGTATGGGCCGAAAATGAGATTGATTTCGATGCTGATTTTCATCGCAAAATTTTGTTCAGTGATGAGGCTCATTTTTGGTTGAATGGCTACGTCAACAAGCAAAATTGCCGCATTTGGAGTGAAGAGAATCCACATGAGACCCTTGAAACGCCATTACATCCACAAAAACTGACTGTTTGGTGTGCTCTATGGGCTGGTGGAGTCATTGGGCCATACTTCTTCCGCAATAATGCTGGAGAGGCAGCTACCGTTAATGGAGACCGGTATAGAGCCATGATAACCGACTATTTTGTTCCCGAATTGGATGGCATGAATGTGGATGAGTTGTGGTTCCAACAAGACGGCGCTACATGCCACACAGCGCACGTCACAATCGATTTATTGAAGGAAACATTCGATGAGCGCATAATTTCGCGGAATGGACCTGTCAATTGGCCACCAAGGTCGTGTGATTTGACACCATTGGATTATTTTCTTTGGGGATATGTGAAGTCGCTCGTCTACACCAACAAACCAGAAACGTTAGGGGAATTGGAAGCCAACATTCGTGGCGTTATTGCCGACATACGGCCCCATATGCTCGAAAAAGTGGTTGAAAATTGGACCTGTAGAATTGGCTTTATTCGAGCCAGCCGCGGCGGCCACATGCCCGAACTCATAATTAAACATTAATGGCATAAAATTATCCTTCCAATAAAGCCAAATTGATGGACCTTAAAACGCTGTTCTTGTGTTTTATTTCAATTCGAAGTTCTATACCCCTAAAAAAACACCCTATATTTGGGTGATGGGCGCAGTGGGCAGTTTAGGAAAAATTTCAGTGGAAATTATACTTTAAATGATGTGTCCAGCATCAGGGCTCGAGCCTGTGAGCTATACCGTAGGAGTTCAAATTAGTTGCAGTTTATAATTAACATTAAATTGAACTGTGATTTCTTTGGTATATTTTGAATTTGCTTGAGATTGGTATACATTTGTCTAAAATCTGACAACTGAAATCTTCTAGGATATTGCCATGTTAAAAGTACTAGTTATTTATGTGGAAAAAAACAAAATGAGTTAGCTAAATATATATGATTAAAAAAAATTGTAAATATCAAAAAAAAAATATATATATTATATGTAATATCATATTTGAAAATCTGTATTTATTGAAACCTTTTTTACAGCCGCTTTCAATAAAGGAATATTTAAATAAAAAGTGATAGTTTTACTTCGATTTTATGCAATGTCTGATCAGGGAAAAGTTATTTTCTCTTAAATTATTTTCTACTTTCAATTTTGAGAAACCACTTGACCTTTAGTCGGCAATAAAAATTGATTAATTTCCTTTAGCTAAACTGGCTGACTCTTTTAATTTATGACTTTTAAATCAAATTTTAAAGCTTTTGAAATAACTTTAATTTTAAATATTGTTTCATCATTTAAAAAATTGTTATTTAGTTGAAAGTTAGGTAGTTTGTCGCACCATTACAGCGCAAATCCCAGTACTAGGTCAGATTTTGCCAAATCAGATCCCAAAACTCCCGAAACAGCAAAACTCGATACAATTCACATCCCTGCTCATAATTCTCTCTCTATGCTACATTAATACATTGTCATTTGAATTGTGATAAAACATTTTTTGAACCATCGCAATTTTTTGCCTTTTTTCGCTTTGAAGTTATGAGCAAAAATGTTACAAAGTAACCAATATTTGATTACTTTGCTGCATGGAAGTGTATGAAATGATGATGATGACTAAAAAATTATAGTCAATTGTATTATGCACACAAGCACATATGCATGTATATGCGTATGGATTTGCTATTGACATTTGAGTTATTGGGTAATCATAATTTAAGGGTATTTTAATAATTAAGTGGTAATAAATTTAAAAGTTATTTATAAAAAGTTAGGCCAACTAATAACAGCATAAGCGCGTAGAGTAATTTTAGTTTTAAACTTGCTATTGAACTATATTTAAAAAGTAAAAAAAGTCATATATAGTCTAAATATATAGTTTATTTTATTTTATTTAATTACATTTTTTTTAAATTTTATTTTGTTTTAAGTACCATGACTATAAACGAGCTCAAGGCTAATAATAATAATTTTTATTTTTTTATTTATGTAAATTAATATTGTTTTTATTTTCTTAGCAATTCTTTTTAATTAATTATTAAACGTTTTTTATTAGAATAGAATAGGAACATTTTCAGAGACAAGGGGAGGCATGATCATACTCATGATGGATTTTTTGTTAGTTGTGTACACTTTTTCTTTATAATTATTGACCTTGAGCTCGTTTGTAGTCATGGTACTTTGCAAATGTACAGGCCGTAAAAACAACAATTCAATTGAATTGATACCGTTGGTATACAAAATAAAATTATTTTATTTTATTTTATTGTATATTTTACTTTATTTTTTATTTCATTTTACTTTATTTTATTTTATTTTATTTTATTTCATTTTATCTTATTTTATTTTATTTTATGTCATTTTATTCTATTTTATTTTATTTTATTTGAGTTTATTTTATTGTGATTTTAATTTATTTTATTGTGGTTTCATTTTATTTTTTTTGTTTTCTTTTTTTTATTTCATTTTTTTATTTTATTTTATTTTATTTTTTTTAATTTTATTTTGTTGTATTTAATTTAATTTAATTTAATTTTGTTTTATTTTATTTTATTTTATTTTATTTTTTTTAATTTTATTTTGTTGTATTTTATTTAATTTAATTTAATTTTATTTTATTTTATTTTATTTTATTTTATTTTATTTTATTTTATTTTATATTTTATTTGATTTAATTTTTTTATTTTATTTTATTTTAGTTTGGTTTGTTTTATGTGATTTTACTTTATTTTCTTTTTTTAAATTCAAATAAATCTCTAAAGACAACGCTAAACCACCCGCTTCACTAAACCACACTCAGTTACAGCTTCCTCTTCATAAATATGTGTTACACTCATATAAATGCATGTACTTGTGTGTGTTAGAATATGCTGACATTTTATGTAAAGTAGTGTAGGTGAGTGCTTTCCGTTTTGTTTAACTTTTTGTTTTTGTTGTTATTATACACGGAAATGGGTTAAAGTGTTCCTTGTATTTGTGCCACTGTTGTCACAGACGGTCTGAGATTATGCGTTTTTGTTTTTTGCTATAAAGTGGAAGTATATACATACATACAAGTGGTAAGATAATAAATACAGCTGTGTATATAACGTGAATTTACTTAATAATTCAGACAACATTTTCCACTACACCAAATGCATATAAACAAGATGCAGTCCGGAAATGAAATCTTAAATGTAAAGTGCATCATATTACACTCACTTATACATATACATTAGGCTCAGCGACAATTTTATGCTTATTAATTTTCAGATAAGCGATAAAACTACTGTAGAATTTAATTTTAAGAGGTCTATAATTTTTTTAAATCTGTCAAACTATTAGTGTAGACAGTAAAGCTGCATACAGGCAATTGATTTCACTATAAAAAAATTTTAATTAAAGTTTTCTTCACATCGAACTTCAAGGTTTAGCTTTTTGCCAATTACTTTAACTTTTCTACTTTAATAATTTTGTAGTAAAAAGATTAGCTATGATAGACCTTCGCGAACTAATAGCCGTTTTTTTGTAAGCACTTAGCGACTTGTCGAATGAAATAGTAAAATAAAGTTTTTTTTCAAATAAATATCCTTTTGAAAATAAAATTAGAGCTTGTTTGTTGTAAGATAGCAACCAGAGTTTTCAGCGCTTATAGTTTTTGCTACTGACTTGTAATTTGTTGCTTTTAATTAAAAAAATATTGTAGCAAAGTCGAAAAAATTGTATTTTGCTTCGAAAAGACGAATAAAAAGTTCAATAATGTCTGAAACTTTTACAAAAAAATGTTTTTTGGCTCAGTCTAATGTATATATTTATTGTGCGGACTATTAGTATACGATTTTATAAATACATGGAGAAATATATATATATTAGCATAACGTTATTAAAAATAAGGAAAAGGTAGAGATTTGGCTTGATATAAGTAGGTTTGAGATGGCATTAGACTTTTTTAAAAGCAGGTTAAACGTGTGGTGGCATGGCTAATACAATACTTGACAATTATTCATTGTTTCAAATCTAATCTAATCTTCCTCTTGGGAAAGGCACTTTAGGAAATATAGAAACATGCATGATTTGATGTGAAAGTAAAACATTTCAATTTAGGATTTAGTTAAAGAGAGGAGTACAGGGTGATCCCAAATAAAAATGAAATCTTTAGGTCTTTATCCTCAAGTGCTTTTATATTGTATTACTATTTTATTTAGTTTTAAATGGGACTAAAAGCTGAGCAACTGGAAACAAATGTTATTAAATTTCAGCTTTTAATTAATGGAGACTTTTTTAATTTTGAATATAACTAGCTTAAAGCTATGTTAACAACACATTACAAATTACTTAGTTTGCATGCGTTTTACGCCTAAAAGTAAGCTACACGCAATAACTAGATTCGTAAGATTCTGACAGTGAAGGCAAATATTTTGAGAAAATAGACGAGAGATTTGTGAAAAGGTCTACACATATTTTTTTCATTAAAAACAGACTTCTCTGCTTTATCCGTAAAAGTAAGCATGCCGTGTCGACCTTCTAAAACGACATAACAATTTTTGCACTGAATATCTAAGCCATCTATTCTATATTGAGTCAGATTGTTATAACAAATTCAAGCAAAACAGATTTTGCTGGTTTGATTGCCGCTCAAACTTGTTCACCTTGTTTCAATGAACTGAATTAACTAAGTTTACAAAAAAATGAAGCAAGAAAACAACGTCTTGCCTTAATAAGCTTTATTCAACCTTACTACGACTTGTATTTATGCATACGTACTCTTCACTAGAAGTCTACTATGTTTTCTGCATATGGAAAAAAGGACAGAAAGGTAAATGTTGTCTGTCTTTATGCTGGCGTTGTTGCGCTTCCATTTGTATTTTCATTTATTTCATCTCTATAACTTCTGTTATTCACACATGCCAAATAAATAAAAAAGAATGCAAGCGAAAAAAAAATAACCAAGATTTGAATGAAGCCAATTGAAGTAGAGATACACCACTTAGCCGCCATCAATGGCATACTACAATTTACGTACACACATACATATAAAATCCTCATTCGTATCTTTTGTAGTTTGCAGGCACTACGCCATTGTGAGTAGAAGTTATGGTTTGCACGCAGTAATAGTTACTACTTTTCAACTACATCACAAGTAGTACACATCCCAACTGCAACCAAGTCTTTTTTTTCCATATGAGCCCGTAGTACTTCTAATAAGAAAATGAGCTACGAAATGGAAATTAGGGGATAGTGTAATGGGGTAGGGAAATTTAGTATGATGTGAAAGATTATAATAATCATAGAAGAGTGAAGGGGAAAACATAGTTAAGACTAAAGATAAAAGCCAAGGCCCAGACAGAGAAAGAGATAAAACATGGTAACAATCTAAAGAGAGAAGATGGACAAAAGGGTAGGAGGGAAAAAAGAGAAAGTAATATGTATTAGAGAGAGTAAGTAGAGGATGGAGTGAGACAGAGGAAGCAACAGAATTAAAAAGGGATAAAGGTTAAAGTGACCAGTCAGAGATAGTGAAGGAAGAGGGGGTCTCAGCCATATGTTAGACCCATAACTTACGTCAAAGTGAAATTTGGTATGATGTTTAAGGGATAAGAGAAATGGGACACTTGGGGAAAAATACATAGTTCAGAAAGAGAGAGAAAACAATGTTGCACACAAAGAATAGATGTAGTTAGTAGCCTAATCGGTTATAGTTGGTCAAGTTAGATTAGGGTACAAGAATGGAGATAGACAAAGAAGTGTTACAGAAGAGGAGCAAAGATTAGTACTGTTAAGAACAAGAAGGAGCAAAGAAATTGGCAATAGTAACAGAATATAGAGAGAAAAATCTATAGAACAACAGTAAGATAAGAGTAAAAGGGAGACTGGGGGCACTGAGCAGAGGTTACAGGAGTTTAGAGTCCATCAATTTACATCATGCTAGGGAAATTGGAAGTTAAATGATAGGGATAGAAACATAGAGAGGAGAGATATAGAGAAAGAGGAGAGAATAGTAAAGTGAAAGGATGAGATCAAGAAGCAATCTATAAACAGAAATAATTTAGACGCAGATGAAAAGAGGAAGAAATGAAAGAGCAGCTAGGGTGAGATAGAGAGTCAGTTCTTAGTTTTCCTCTATTTTTCGATCTCTTGTTATTTTTGTTCCTACTGCCGATCTCTTGCCTATATATGGAGACAGAAGTGCTATAGAGTGCTTGAGCGAGACGGTAGAGTCGATAGAATGATATGGGATTGTTATGTGCCCACCCCAAGAGACTTGGTAACAAACACTTAAACATTTTTAAAAACTTAATGGTCAGCAAAGTGGAGCAATTCAGCGAGATACGCATTATCTTAATAGAAAAGAGATTTAATTCTCATGACATAGAGAAAAGGTTATAACCAAGCAACACAGAATTAGTAGAGGGAAGAACATACATCTTACGAAGTTCCCAGGCAGATTGAAAGAATTACAAAAGATACATTATTAAAATTTGACATCGATTGAAGAACGAGGCTGCAAACTTTTTATAATCATGAATTTTTAGAATATATGTATATTGTGTTTGAGGTTTTTGTGCTAAGCAGTTAAGCGTGCGGTTGTAAGAAGTAACACCTCAGTTAAGCGGAACCTATTCTAGTATTGTCGAATATAATAAAGTTTTATAGTTTGGATCTCAATGCATATGAGGTCTTCACTATTTGGGTAAAACTTTTTTAGTTTGAAGAATCCTGGTCATATTCGGAGTTGTTCGCTCCGAAAATTTCTATCGGGTGTTGTTTACTCATACAAAGTCATATGCAATTCAACTCAACTACGACTAAGTCTGCTTGTAGCGCACTATGCGCCGGCCTGCTTTTCTAGATTGACGTTCTGCGGAGCCCCGAAGCCATTGAATAAAGCATGAAAAAAGCTAAACTATAAAAAAATGCATAAAAAACTGAAAAAAGATAAGACAAATATTGTAACGTGAATCGCAGGCAATGAAATACTTTTTCGTTGCATCAATTCTGACACCTTCATCATCAGTTGCATAAGTAAAGCGAATGAAACAGAGTGGCAGCAGAGTCCAAGTCCTTCCCAGTTACCAAAAAGGAATAATCTCTTCATTTATTCACTTCCTTTTCTTTGTTCGAAAAATATTTTTGTGCTTTGCATGCTGGAATTGAAGTGTTTTTGTGCAATGGAAAATTGCTTATGAAAATAATATTTCAATCGCCATTCCATGGTGCTAGTTGAAGCTAAAATAAGATATTAATGTACGTAGGAGAACTTGTGCAGATGGCAGAGTCCGAAACAAAAACAAAAAACAAATAATTTGTGAATATGATGAATAACACATCTGTTTTGTAGCAGTTATCAAACTAAAGAAGTTAAAGGCTACCTTTGCCAACAGTTTTATTTATGAAGAAAATAGAATCCAAATCAACAGTTTGTAGAATTTTTATCCGTCTGTCTGTATGTTTGGTCACGCTTCACTTCAAAACTACTAAATGCAATTGCGTGAAACTTTCATCTTTGTGTGAGTATATGTTCAACCTAATTTAGCATATCCCTTATTTCGATATCTCGACCCATTTCGGAGTTATCAACCAAAATTTGGACCAAGGTAACCGAAAATATGTTATTACAATATGGGCATCGAATAAAAGCTGATAGTGAGTGCTGAAATAAGCGATATGATTAAGTCCCATATCTCAATTAGACACAATCTATGATTGGTTCTGTGACGCAGCGTGACAGGGTCTTCTAGTTTCTAATATAACTATTTTTTAAAAAGACAAAAATTATTTCGAATATTGACTGAGTCGATTATATGGTATGAAAAAATCGTAAATTTAATTATTCGATATCCAAACAGTTCCAAAGTTACTATTAAAATAAAAGATACTAATTAATTCATTAGTTAATCGATTGTAAACAAGAGTACTAGTATATAACCCCAAGTGAAATATTCCTGTAATACATTTATCTTATGAGCAAATGAGGTTATCCAGTCAAACTTAAATATTTTAAATGCCTAAATAGTCTTAAATTGCTTCAAATATAGGCTATGTACACACTAACGTACACACATGCAGCATATTGAAGAGCTTTTCTGAGACAAATGTATATATGAACTATATGGTATATTCACAAAAACGGTGCTCCTTTTATATGGCTAAGTTTTTGGTCCAACTTATAACTACAAGGTGGCGCAAAAGTAAGCTTCCGATGTTCAGCATATCGGTTGTGGCACGTGCAGTGTGTGCTGTTGCACCGTCTTGTTGGAACCACATGTTTTCCAATCCCAATTCATCAAGTTGCGGCAAAAAGAACTCGTTGATCATTGCTCTGTAGCGCTCACCATTCACAGTAACCGTTTGGCCCCGACTGATTATTGGTCAAATAAATAGTCAGCAATATTCCGCGTTCTGGAGCAGTGTAGCGTAACATTGTTTATTAACGTGTATTTCGCATGTGTTTACTACACAAATGTCAAAACAGAACTGACTTTAGGGGCCAATCGCAAAATTTATAGCATTTTCTGATAGGAGGATTACTTTTGCGCCACCTTGTATAACAATAATAAAATAAAATAAAGTATAATATAATAAAACATGTAAGGAAAGGGCTGTCTTCGACTGTGTCGAAGGCTTCATACCTTTCATGAATACGCGTCATTGTTTTAAGTGTCCGATCCTTACTCACAATTAGTAAAAACTCTGCAAAACCGATAATTAAACGATACACAGCCCAAACCCCATTTATCGAAACAATCGATTGTATGGGAGCTAAATGTTATGTAGGTCCGACTACACACAGTACATACATAACAACATAAAACAAATTTATCGAAACTATCCATTGTATGGGAGCTATGCGTTGTATTGCTCCGATCTTGCTGATTCCGACGAATGATTAATCCCATGTAAAATGGCGGCTCCGTACCAAATTTCATCAAGATATCTCAAAAACTGAGGGACTAGTTTGCGTACAAACAGACAGACGGACAGACGGAGAGACGGCCATGGCTAAATACTCAGCTCATCGCCCTGTTCATTTCGGTATACTTATTGGTGGGTCTATCTCTTCTTCTCTTCATACTTACAAACATCGGACCAAAGTTATAAAACCATTTCATGTTCATGAAAGGCATAATGGAATAAAATAGAATAAAATAAAATAAAATAAAATAAAGTAAAATAAAATAGAATGCAATGAAATGAAATAAAATAAAACAAAATAAAATAAAAAAATTAATGAATTGAAATAAAGTAATAGTTAAATATAATAATAATTTCATTAAACTTCAAGAGCAGTTTTTAGCAGTTTTAAAGCTTGCAATTAGAGAGCTAGGAACGTATCTGTATTTATTAAGTATTTATTAAGTATGTAATGTAAGTATTTAAAATTATTAAGATTGAACCAATATGTCGTATATGTAGCCCCCCTACAACCCATTTTACCGAGAAACGCGTTTTGTGCTTTGTATGTATAAATTAATGGCCTAATGCCATCAAATTTTGTACAGTTTGTACTTATTGTAAATAAAGATCAGACAATGAAACCCGTGATGCGTTTTCATGAAAGGTATGAAGGCCTTCGTCACAGCCGAATACAGTGTTTTCCTTACTTGCTTACTCTCAACTTTAAACACTTGATCTGCAATTGCTACATGAATTTAATCTCATTCAATATTATCATATTAGAAAAGGCTAATGGGATGTGTGCTTTGAGCAAGGCTCCTTGCGTTTTCATATTTTCGTGCAAGCTTCGCTGTGACTTTAAGCGCTAGCAACAAGAGAGTGCTCTTAAATGGAGGATGAAGACTAAGGTTATTTGCAATAACAATAATAATAACAAAAATAGCATATGTGCAAGAGCAGCAACATATTCAATAGCAATATTTAATACCAAAAAAGCAACAAAAATAACAATTACAAAATTTAACATTAACATAAGATCGACAGCAGCAACAACAACAGGAACTTAATAAAGAACAACAAAAACATTTGCAAACGAGCCATTGCATTATAAAAGCTAACAATATTTCGCAGCTTATAAATTATTTGTTGCATTTCGAGTTTCTTCATGCTGTTGCTGCGCTCAAAGCAATTTCACTTGAAATTGTACACTACATGGGCAATTCCATGTTAAGTTGACAAATTATTTGACGTTTTGGTAGATTTTATTCAAGACTTTTCTTGTTTTGAAGAACATGACTTAGCTGAAAAAGTAAAAATATGCAAACAAAGTCAACAAAGAGAACAACACAATGTAGTATATGAGGTAAAATGTAAAAGGAAAGCACGAAAACATTACCACAAAATATTCATTGGAGGTCTAAGCGATAATTAGGTATAAGAATAAACCAACACAGATTGGACGCCAGAAATAAAAAGAGAGCAGCAGAACTAGCAGAGCAAACGACAAACAAACGAAACAGCGGACTTCGAAAACACCACAATACTAGATATTGAGAGGAGGGAAGGAAGACAAATGATGATGGAATGCTTCAGCTTACAACAACATGCGCTTACAACAACAAATATATAGGGCAACAACTTCAAAGAAGATATTGACAACTGCAATTGACTGAATTTTTTAAACCCATGACAAGCTGCTGCAACAATGGTAGCCGATTTTAAGATAGTACTTAGATTATGAAGGGAGCACTTCTTTACCCTCTTCAATGGAGGAATCGAGCAAGAACTAAAAAAAGATGTCGATTACGCCCTTGCGATCGAAGATGATGGAATTAATTTTCCCCAGCCCGTCTATGAAGAGGTGCAAATATCCGATTTAAAAACAGCTAAAAAGTGGGCGCAGATGGAAGATATTGTACGCCGTGAAAAAACTGATAGGGTCTTACCAGTGTGCTTGCAGACCTGGTAAATCCACCGTGGACCAAATTTTTACAATACTACAAATCTTGGAAACAACCGGTGAGAAAAGAATCGACACACATAACCTCTTTGTTAATTTTAAAGCCTACTTCGATAGCGTGAAAGGAGGCTGCCTATATGCAGTTATGTCTGAATTTGGCTTAACTGAAAAGCTTATGCGGCCGTGTAAAATAACATTGAGCAACACCACCAGCTCAGTCAGAATTGGGAAGCACATCTCCGAGCCGAGCGATACTAAAGGAGAGCTCAGACAGAGCTTAATTTTTTGACTGACTTTGTATAGAGAGTATGAACGTTTTTGGGGTTATCAACATTTCAAAAGGCTATTATAGAATAATTGCAACATGCAGATAGGCGATAGAGTACACATTGTTTCGATTATAATTTATAATTTTATTTAAGAAGAATTTTAAAACAACAAACCTTCTCAGGTTATAGTTAAATTAATCAAAGCTGCCAAGTTTTCTTATCAGAAAAGACGACGAGGGATTTTGTGTTTCTAAACGCATTCGCTTACTTATAAAATATCGCGCTGTATTATTGTTTTTGTTTTTATTTATTCTTTTTCGTTTTGTCTACCAACAAAGCTAAAAGAAATGAATTTCAGTCTATTTCAGTCATTAAAATTTTTGTTCCAGAATCAGTGAAATTTCGACAGTTCATCACTTTCATATGGAATGCTCCATATACTAGATATCCCTTTCTTTAGTTATGTACAAACAACTATTGTGCATGAAGAAATTTATTTTTTGTTGCGCTTACCTTTCAACTCTGCTCTAGTGTGTCGGTTAGTCACTTTATAAACCAGCTGCAGAGCATACTTGCAGGCGCATTGCACCTTGGAGGCACTTTACAGCTATCACGTAAAAGTCAAGCAAATCAGTAATGCACAGAGAAAGGGAAAATATATACTCGTATGTATACAGAGGTACATACCCAGTTGAAATCGATTGTATGCATGCACGGAGCATGCATTCTATATGAATGAAAACGTGTGTAAAGTGCGTAACTTTCGATTTGAGAACATATTTGTTCACTGATAAAGTATAGATGCTGAAAGAGTTATGTGTATGTTTGAGGAATGCCGGCTGCGGCAGCAAAAAGTCATGTAATTCAATAAAATGCACCTTATTGAATGTTTTCGACGTACATAGTTGAATGCCTTTGTCTATAAAAATTTATGAAAAAAAAAATGTATTCCATATTTGGATGGATTCCTTGGACAAACTTTATAACACTATTTTTTAGTCCGTGACCGTAACTAATTGAGTGACGATGGCTCAACTTCGAACCATCGACCCAAATAACATATAGACAATTCAATACATGGCCAACCGCTTGGTACCCAACATGACTTACCCGCATGGGTAAGATGGAACAAAGTGAGTTAGATATGTGAAGGGTTTAAGAACCCTTCTCTTCTTATTTGGACCGTTCGAAATTGTGCTATTTGTCTTCCTTTTGCTCCTTTTAGATATGCACATGAATACAAATCTAATCGATACCTGAACCCATTTTATTTCATCCATGCCGTTTAAGTGTATGTATATGTTTATTTGAACATCTTCCTGACACAACAATTTGACAAAATTATTCTTAGAGTGCCAGTTAAAACTGATATAATTGACATGAAATTAAATGTAAAATTACAACTTGAATTAAAATAAACAAATTAATAAATAAATAACAATATCCTAACTTAATCTAAAAAGCATGGTATGGAAAAAAGAAAGAAAACGGAGGGAAGATAATTCGACAGATAGGATAGCAGTGTAGAATTTTAATCGTTAAAGAAATAGAAGGTAAGAATAGTCATAGTAGAATTTGAAAGAGCCTACAAATCATTATAAAAGCATATTAAACTTTCTTTAAAATACTATGTATTGGTAATCAAACTTAGTCTAGCTGGAAGAGAGTTCCAAGACGGATCGAAAGAATGAAGAATTGGCGCTCGGACATTAGCATACGATAGAAAAAGAAGCCGACTATAAAGGTAAAGAGGTTCTTTCGTATTTATGATTTTGTGAAGAGTAGTTAGCGTTCTCACTTTGGGAGATTACCAAACGTAATGTTTAGCAACTTTTTAGCGTAGTATGAGACGTGGTCAAACCTTTTTAGCCCATATACATATCTGGAAATGTTGTTATAAACAACATTTAACTTCTTTTTGCTTACATAATCACAACTTGAAACAATTTCACAACTAAGTAAGATACATTAACAAAAAAGAGTACAAAAGAAGGGATAAAATATGCATGTACGAGTATGTTGAAATGAAGGACCACTTATACTGGCATGTATACAAAGCTCCAATTTATGCCCGAAATACTCTTGCCGCATGCATATATTTCCAACTGGGTATTCGTAAAAGATCTGCAAATAATATGTTTGTATGTACAATGTAAGCAATCTCTTTGGCTTTTCATTTTTTTTTCACCTTGCTTACTCTCTCACCGGTTCAATTTTGCAAAATTAGACAGGAAATTATTTGTCTTCGTTGCTAACACTCTTGAATGTTGCTTATTTATATTGCTGTGTGTTGCATAGTGTACACTCAACTAACAGCTTCAGCTTTGCGTGACTTTGTATGAGTGTGTGTGTGTGTATATTTGCTCCTGTTTTTCTACACGCAATTGCTATTTTTATTTTATTTTTTATTCGTTATTATTACCATTTTTGTTGGCGGCTTGTGTGTTTGTCAGTGTATTTGTGCATGTTTGTGTGCTGTGGTGTTGTTTGCCAAGTTGATTTATTGCATGTTGTGTGCAACCAAATGAAGTGGAATGCCGCTGGCGATTCGTTTTAGTGTTGTTTAGATGCATTTTACTTTTGCCTCCGGACTGTAATGCACTTTCCAACATTTCTTACAAAAGGCTTTACAATTACATATCGGTTGGATGTTTGTATATACTTGAAGTAAGTGTGCTATCAAAACTCATAAAAAAGTAATTTTTACCAAAATGAGAAGTCTTACTTAGTTTGAGGCTAAAGTTTGTTACTTTTTTAATTACAGTGGCATTCATAATATTTTTATAAATTAGAAGAAGTGAACTTCAGATAAGAAAGATCATCAAAAGAGAAGTAAATCAAATCTCTTGCAAATTCCCGCTATGCATCTCGTTATACAGCCCAATTAACATTTTGTTGGTATGCCCCCTTACCGGGCGACGCGATTCGCTCTGCCTCAGTGTTAAACTCTTAACTAGCAAGACTACTCTTGGACATAGCGAATGTATACCCGTTGTGTGGTGTATTTTCCATGAAATAAGTCATCTCTTATTAACTGTTTTATCGAATGAGACTTTGACTAACTCATACCTTTTTGAAACTGAAAGTTTCCCAAAACTTTCATTGGACCAGATTGATAACAATTTGAGATTCCGATTAGGCGAGTTGAAGTACTGACAGAACAGCACCAAGCGATGAATCAGAGAAGAAGAGTGTGTATCAATGTATATGTTCTATACACTCCGTGATTGCTGTAGTAAAACTAGCACTTATTCTCGATAGGATGCTGTCTTGGCGATGGTGGCCGCAATGATGTTCTTCTATGGTTGTTTTGTGGTACACACTGGGAACGGCTAGTATTGCTAATCAGTACAACGGGTGAACATTGCTTAAAAGTAGGTACGGCGTGGACGATCATCAGGCTTTGTGAAAGGTAAATGATGCTATCTGAAAGTTCAGACAAAATGAAATTGTGTTATATTCCAATTGAAACTCGCTGCAATCAAAGGTAAGATGGATGCGATGGAATTCAGTGTTGCTATGGTCAGGTTAGATTAAGAGAGCGCATACACTTCCACTCGGAGATATTCAAGTTCATTGCAAATACTCCACATTCGTCTAACCAGGTATTTCTCGAAAAATCTTTTTTAAACAACTCAGTCTCCCTCACCTCTGCCAGACTGTAAAAAAATATGGTTCCAGAAATATGAATCGCCTTGACTGTAGTTCTGGACACCGACAAAGAAATTGATGAAACGACTCAGTTTACTCCTCATCCTGCCAGATTCCGCATATGGAACCTGTTCGGATACGCCATCGTCTAAAATTTAGTGCGATAGACCAATGTAATGTGAGGACATCTGTAAGTGCTCTTACCGCAGATTGGTTTAGTGTGAGAAAGAAGCTACTTGTTTTTTTTTTTTATCTAAGCATGACAATATGAACCTTTGTCCATGGAAAATTCGTTATTTTGAAAGAATGCCTACCGATTTTCTATCTAGGAATACCATAAGCTATTTCGTTTCCATCAATATTGCTGTGCCCAGCTTTTGTGACTCTATCGCCCAGTATACTTACCTTTCCTGTCCTCTTACCCTTAGGCGTTCAAACTCATAATATCGTAAAAATCAGCTGCTATCCAAACCACATCAGCGATATGATTTATGGTGTTGCCGTGGAAATTCTACATACTTATCAAAATGCCTAATAAAATCTTGCGAGCTCTTAATTCTCGGAAAAGCGGCCGACGGTTCAATGCGTGTAAGCTGTTTTTGATTCGAGTTTTAGGAATATTCTCCGAACACATTGACCACATTGCAAATTAGCGATGCAATTCGATTGCAGTTCTCTAAGCTGTATCGAAACTATTGCCGTTTGCATACAGCATATCCACTTGCCACCAGAGCAAAGTGTTTAAGTGTGTGTGTATGGGTAGTGAGATATGACCCAGCCGTAAAGGTGCGTATCAATCGACAAAAAAGATAGTTTTAAAGCTACACAACTCGCGTCTCTTTCTCTACTGGTTACAAGAGCGATAGTTATGAGACACCTTGAAGTATGGAATATCGATAAACACGTATCCATAATTAGAGCTGCTCCCAGGCTATACGAAATGAAAACGGTTGGGGGCTAGCCAAACCGGTAAAACAGGACAGCCTGTAGAGCTCGGTGTCAGTATCTCTGTAACGTGGACATGACCAGTACTAATAAGGCAGTTCACTCTCTCTCTAATTCCCTTTTCAGTTCTTGTACGGACATCAAATTTCCGTTTTAGAGAACGAATGTATAAAAATATAAAAAAATTTTACAAAAAGCAAAAGAAAAGTAAACCGCTACGCAAAATATTTATAAACAAAGTGGGCTGTGCTAGACCGTTTGGATGGCACTGTATGAGCCCTGCTGATATCGACAGTTTGGGATCAATTATGAAGCCACTGGAGACTACTGTTGAACAGTGTCGTACCGAATGGAAGGAGGCGCTTGAACAGCTGATGCTGAGTAGCTTGGAAGAAAATAAATAAAAAGTAAACAAGAAATGAGGAAGTATATATGTAGTTGGCAGCAGCATAGATTAAAAAAATCACTACAACAACAACGCAATATAAGCCTCGAAAATGTTTTTCTCGCAATATGTCGGTACTCTCTAATTATTTCAAAAAAAATCGCTAGATTAAAGTTATAGACTATTTCACTTAATACATTTTAGCAAGATTTAGATATACCACTAATATACTTTCAATATTAAGACGAATTAGAAGATCGCACATAGCGCAGGGTGTTAGTTATATGGGAGTTTGGACTGCTTTAATATATTCGGTTCCGACAAATGATTACTATTTTTGTGAAGTGGGTTTCATCGAAGGCTGGGGTAGTGCTCAGCCTATCCAGAGTCGAGTAGAGGTCCAACTTCCTTTACTAATAAGAACACGGTGATTTGATGGTGTTATTTCTGTCGGTTACACACACACACAGGGGTATCTAGTCGGGTACGATGAATAGAATGTGGCAGTAGCGACGTATAACGTGGGTGGTAGGGTGGATGATGGTGGATCGGTGCTAATCACGGATGACGGGTTGGTGGATCGGTATTTTACCGATGACGGGTTGGTGAATGCCGGTGAATCGGTATTGATAACAGATGACGGGTGGTGGATGCCGGTGGGTCGGTGGCAGGTTACCGATAACGGTGGATCGGTGCAGGTCACCAACGACGGGTTGGTGGATGCCGGTGGATCGGTGCCAGGTTACCGATGACGGTGGATCGGTTGGTGTAAGGCGATGTCCCGTGAGTACACACCGGTAAATGTATTTAGTGGTCCCGAAGGACTCACCACTGGTCTTGGGAACGAAGGTGCAACCGTTAGGGTGCTTCTCTACGTCCCTTAGACTCAACCAAAAAGTTGATCGATAGCGGAGGGTTGTGCAGGATAAGGATGGAAGCTTGTCACGATATGTTGTGGTACTTGCCGTCTCACTTACCGAAACCACACTTTCGATAATTACTGAAGGGCGAATAATCTTCTTATACATAAGTTGGGATGAACTAATTGCGAATTACAGCTGCGCAGAAGCATTTGATCTCGCATGAGCGAAATCATGTTAGGTGTGTGGTAGTAAGGTAGAGTAAAGGTGTGAAATATCTTAATGCTGCTTGAAGCTGCATTACATTTTATAAAATATTAATCTAGTTCAAGTCTTAGCCAGACAACTCAAACAAACAGATGGGAATAACTAAGTCGACGTAGCGTCTTGTCATTTCGGTATGCTTATTAATGGGCCCATCTTTTCTTCTTCCCATACTAATAAAAAATGTACCAACGTCATTACATCATTTTATGCATGTTCATAAAAGCTTTACTTTAGTCTTGCAACTTTCCATGTTTTTACTATTCATTGGAGCTTTGAATTCTTATTATGACATGTTTGAGCCTTTTTAGACTAGCTTGGTACCAGTCTAAGATAAGTAAATTTCAAGACTTGCTCCCTGTAGCGCAGCAATTCTACATTTTGATCACTGTAGAAAATGCGCTTTAAAGTTCGTACGTACTCGGATTGGGGTTTTTTGTTAGACAATTTTTTTGAGTGTTTTGCTGTGAATGTTTGTATGCTTTCTACCAATTTACATGTACTCGTAGTAACAACAACAAAAACAAACTAGTGTTAGCTAAGCGCCAAAGTTCCTATAAATACCAAATCATCAGCAACTGAAAGTGGACATAGCTATGCATGTATTTGTGAACGTGCAGTTGTATGTATTTTACAAGAACTTACGTAATCCCATGCAACCAAAGAGACCGGTTGTTTCGATTTTCCCGTAGCAAAAAATACGCGTTAGCCGACCAAAAGCGCCACTGGCATTGGGTGATGAGATTGTTTTTTGGATTTTGATCTTTTTTTTTTTCATTTTGTTGGTGTACTCGTTACGTTAACGCAAACTCGTACAACCGTAATAACAAAACTTGTATTAACATGTTAGTGGGCGCTCAGTTTGTGTGATTGGTAGTAGACAAATTAGTGAGATTCGTTATCTGCGAGTTCAAGCATATTTAGAAATCGTAACGAATCGTAACCTTTGTAGGTTGAACTTCCGCGAAAAAAGTTAAATATATTGCTTTTAAGGGTAATGCTGGGAAACGCGTGGAAATGGGCTAGGCATGCTCATTTCGGGATCTCTTTTTTACAATAACGCGATTTTCGGGACAGGAAATTTGTAAGTAAAAGCTAATTGTGTGTTGAAGTAGTCATGACTATAAGCTTATAGTTTTTCATTTAAAACAATAACAATTTTCATATAAAAAAAGTTATTGAGCTTGTGGTATGAAAATTTTATCAAGCAAATTGAAGTGAAATAACAATAACGTGCCAGTGTTGCCCTTTTTGTAAAATGTTGTGATATTGTCATGTGGTGATTATGTTGCGTTGCTGTTGGAGTGCATTTTATTATTTTTCTATCTGCAAGTTCATTCGCTTATCCATTTGTTTTGTTTACATTTCCTCTTAACCTATTTAAGTGTCACGTTCCATTGGCCCCACAACTGTTTCAGCTGCCTGGAGACTCTTTCTCTCCTGTGGCTTCCCAAACTGTCGAAACCGACAGTGCTTGTCCAGTGACATTCAAACGCTCTAGCCCAATTGAGTATTTTATAATTGTAACGTGTAATGTTTTACTTTTCTTGTAGCATTCACACAATTTTTTATCTTTTTAACACTGCACCCAAAATCCCTGAGTGTAGATCATTTAGTTCACGAATTTAAATGTTGCCATCTGAAGCCAATTAGAAACATAAAGACCAACGGAGTCCCTTTTCCTCGTCTTTCAAGGTGGGTTCCGACAAAAGAAAATCTTTAGGGCCAGAGCATTTTCTTCCATTCGCATTACATGGCCAATCCAACGTAGCCGGGGTTTGATTCATTGCACTTTATCGATGTCTGTGTAGAGCACAATATAAATAATAACAATATAAATAATATAATATATATAAATAAAAATATCAATAAATATTTTTCGGTATTTGCCGTCGCCAACGCGTAGAGCATAAAATCCTTCGAAAAACCTGCCATCATCGGTGCTTCTGCTCTATATTGCAGGGCGGGTATTATGAGTGACTTATAGAGCGTGGTTTTTGTTCGTCGACAGAGGACTTTGCTTCTCAATTGGCACTATTGTTGATGTTAATGTTGACTCCATGCATTATTATAGTGGTCAATGATGATGAGGCCACACCCGAGAGTACATATGTCTAAAATGTCTTAGAACAGGTCAGTAGTATGTCCTGAATGAATCCGTGTACGTTGTAAGTCGATATTTTATCTCCCTAGACTTGCTTCATCTCTTTAAATTTGAAATTTAATCTCGGCCGCCGTGGTATAGCGGTATTGTTGCTGGCCTACCACACCGAGGGTTGGTACAGGTATATCCTCCTCAGAGGTGTATAGCGCCAAAAAGCGGACGGTTCGTGAACTATTCGTAACATTTTTGAGATATTACGTTCTTCAAAATATTTTGAAATACTTTCTGACCCTATAAGTGTACTACAATAAATTAAATTTGAACTATTCTAAATATGCCCGCACTTGTTGGTATTAATTAGAGCAAATTGACGAAAAGTGTGAGAGATAAGTCGAATGATTTTTTGCAGCAAATTATACCACTTTAATATACATTTATACGTATCCCCACATGCACATAATAGCGCAAATATTGACGGCACCGTTGTCAGCGCTTTGTTCAATATCTTGTCGAATATTGGATAGTGGTTGCACGTGCATTTACTCGATGAAGACACAGCAATGGCCACCACTAATGTTGTATTTTAAGCCCACACATTCACACTTACATATATTCAGCAGTTCAACACCAGTATAAGGTAAGAGAAAATGTCGGTTTACAACTGGAACTGACTGACTTCGCACTAACAATTAACAGTTCTGTTGCCGAGAGTATTTTATTTTATTTTATTTTTTCGTTTTATTTGATGTGATTTTATTTTATTTTATTTAATTTTATTTTATTTTATTTTGTTTTATTTTATTTGGTTTTATTTTATTTTATTTTATTTTATTTTATTTTATTTTATTTTATCTTATTTTATTTTATTTTATTTTATTTTATTTTATTTTATTTAATTTTATTTTATTTTATTTTATTTTATTTTATTTTATTTTATTTTATTTTATTTTATTTTATTTTATTTTATTTTATTTTATTTTATTTGATTTTATTTTATTTTGGTTTATTTTGTTTTATTTTATTTTATTTTATTTTATTTTATTTTATGTGATTTTATTTTATTTTATTTTATTTTATTTTATTTTATTTTATTTTATCTTATTTTATTTTATTTTATTTTATTTTGTTTTGTTTTATTTTATTTTATTTTATTTTATTTTATTTTATTTTATTTTGTTTTATTTTATTTTATTTTATTTTATTTTATTTTATTTTATTTTATTTTATTTCATCTTATACTATTTTATTTTATTTTATATTATTTTGTTTTATTTTATTTTATTTTATTTTATTTTATTTTATTTTATTTTATTTTATTTTATTTTATTTTATTTTATTTTATTTTATTTTATTTTATTTTATTTTATTTTATTTTATTTGATGTGATTTTATTTTATTTTATTTTATTTTATTTTGTATTTTGACTTATTTTAAATTAATTTAATTTTATTTTATTTTGCTTTATTTAACTTCAATTTATTTTATTTTATTTTATATTTTTTTATTTTATTTGATTTTCTTACATTTTTTTCTTTTATTTTAATTTTTTTGATTTTATTTTGGGTTATTTTATATTATAGTTTATATATTTACAAGTGGTATAGTTTGACCATAAGAGGGCGAATTTGTCCATTTACTTATGGATTACGACTTTTACCTCGGTTTTTTGAATTTCTTTAAAGGTTTGGAAAAAATTAAATAAACAGAAAGGTCGGGATTTTCAATATACAAGTTAAGTGGTAATTTTAAACTAGTTCTGAACTTACTGGTTCAACTATTTTGGCTGCGGCATATATGTAGTCCAACTAGACTGGGTCAAATGAAAACCATTTTTTTTTTAAATTGCATTGATATTTTTCTTCAGAATGTTGCAAAAAGTCTGTAAAAGTTACAGATCTTAATCTGAATTTCCCGAGTCCTATAGTAGCCACTATAGATTTTGTAGAACTTAATATCTTATTTCCCTTGATTCAAATCTATAAAAGCTTTAAAATACAATAATTAGGTTGCACCAAGTTTTGTTTTAAATGAAAAGTTTCGTTAAGTGGTCCGTTTCAGTCTAAAAAAGCTTTAAGCATTCGAAAGGCTTTCTGATTTGACAAAAAAAAAAATAAATACTTTTTATTTGGCCCAGTCTAGTATGCATTACATGCCACCAAGTCCGGTTTGTTTTGATGTTCTAACGCGCTGCATTTTTTGCTCGCCCACTGAATACGCTACGTCCAATTTTTTCGTCAATATTCTACCGCAAGGTTGTTCAGTGTCGATTGATTGCTTTTTCGTAATTTTTTTCTTTTACACTAAAAATTCGTTTCACTGCAATTATTCAAAATGTTTGCCTGGCACCGAATGGTGTGTAAGTGGATTTTATACTTTATGCATATGTCAAGAGAGAAGAGTGCTTGTGTGGTGTATGAGTGAGTGTTTATTTTGTCTGGCCGCTTTTTGTGGCATAGAATTTTGCAATTGAAAATTATAGAAGTGGAAAATTATGCACACACCTTGCTGCATGAGAGCACATAATCGCATTGAATAGGCGGTTTAAATAAAATTGTCTGTTGAAACAATGAACAATTTTGTCAAAAAAAGTGAAAAATCAAACCAAAATGGAACAGTGAGGCATGAACACAATAATAGTGTGATCAATATAGAAAATTGCTTTTGTAGTTTGAATTCAACATTTAATATCGCTAGAAACTACGGTTGAATGTCTCTTAGCGAATATTGTTGCACCGAAAAGTATGAAAAATCAAATCAATATTAGTTGAAACATTCACTTAACTTTGCACTACTTTCCTACATTCTAAAATATTAGGGGACGCAGTTGAGCGTACTCTAACCTTTATGCAACACACAACCAAGGCTGTCTTCTTCGGAAAGAGTTGACGAAATAGTCAACGTACAAGACAGTCTGCCAGTCAATACCATTTATTTTGCAAGGTAAAAATGATCTCTGCTAGAGACCGTCCAAAGCTTCCGAACAGCAACGAAACAACAACTTAGCGGTGAGCTGGAGACTCGAAACTTGTTACACAGTTCCGAGCACTATGACAAAATAGGTTGTAGAAAAATTCCGCTAGGTGGCTCGCGGACAGATATAACTTAAAATGTTAAAATTGTTCAGAACCCGGTGCCAATACAATATTTGATCAAAAAACTTTCGCTAGTTTTGGTGATCTAAAGACTTCAAACTTGACATCTATATTTCTAACCTCATAAATTGATTACCATTGGCAAAATTCAAATTGCAAAACTAAAACACACAAATGCCAAGTCTTTGTTTAAGGACAAATTTTGCCGCTGCTTTTTGGCGACATAAATATAAAGGTAGTCTTTAAAATTATTTTTTCATATTTTTATTTTAAATATGTTTAACATACTAAAAATGAAAAATTCTATTGGTAGCCTGTTATCAACGATTGTTTCTGATATAATATAAGTTACCGTGGAATTGCTCATATGTTTTAGTCCGCGTAAGTATATGATGTCCTCTTTTGGATGTTTGTGAATGATTTATCTGTTTGCTTCACATCGACTTGGCGAAAGCATTTAATATTAATTAATTGCATAAATTAACAGAGACAGAGTTATGGTTGACATGGATTCCAGTTTGATTAAATTGACATAAACAAACCAACAAATATATAAGAAAGTGAGATTAAATGCACAAAAATATGTGCAAATTAAACGAGTGTGCAGAGATATTAATGAAAGAACTATATGTACATACATATGTCAGCATCTGTTGTTAGTTTAAAGCGTCAAGGTTCAAGTTTATTGATGGCTTAATATAAATACTTCGAAAATAGTTTGATGACGGGCACCGCGGTATAGTTGGTAGTGTTATTGCACACAAGTTGGCGGCGGTACCTCCATCTCACTGGAAGTAGACAGCTAGTTGTATGTTTCGTGATTGATGGCTTCGCGAGCTTAGCTTCATGAGCTTGGCTTGCCTGTAGCTTCAACTCTATCGGGAGAAACTGAAGGAACGAGTACGCCGCTTTTGAATTTCCACCAGCTTCTATCTGACCTTGTACCCAGAGTATAGTCTCGGGTCAATTATTTTTTTTTTTTATTACATCTTTGACTGTTTTTCGTTATGAGACCAGTTATAGTCCAAGGGGCTATTTGTAATATTTTTTTCTAGAAAATTTTTGATCTATACTAGCTTGATGAATACGCTACCCTTGTTTGTCACTAAACTTGCCCATGTTCACAGGACAAACCTTCGAAAGATTTTGATTAAATTTGATTTCAGATTAAAATGAATAATGGAAACTCTTCACCGTCACCCTCTACCGAAAAGTCTGGTGATGTGCAGTTGCAATATGAAAAATTCTTGTGGATTTGCCTAGCGTATTCTCCAGCTCCGTTGGCTATGAGCTGGTTTGAAATTGTTGTGCTATAATAGATTCCAGAGAAGTAATTGTTATAAAAAAGTTTAAAATATCTTCCTGCTTAGCTAGAGTATCGAAACTTGCCATATATTTCAGAAATCGATGGCAATGCAATATTTGTTAACATGTTACCTTATTAACACTTTAAAATTGCAGCTACTGTTAGGTAGCTGTAATAGTTTCCCTGACGTTTTGGGGCACTCCATTGTGCCTTCAAAATTATGCAGCTTGTAAGTGATATTTAATAGTGATAATAAGGACTCTCCTACTAAAAAGACTAATAAATTCCACTAAATAAATACTAGCAATTTTTATTTCATAAATTCTTTTTATTTTTTTGTGCATTTAATTTAAAAAAGAAACCTTTATTTTGACGAAATCATTTAATAATCTTTCTACAACAGCATGCAGTTGAGGAAGTCCCATTAAAAAATTTAAATCAACTGCTAACCAACCATACTATTAGAAATATATTTTTTTCACTGTTTGAGTAACTACCAAAATACGACTTAAAAGCAATGCAGTAGCGAGATTCGGTACTTTGTGGTGAATGAAATATTAAAGTAAATATTTTTGTTGCCGGCAATATCGTCAAGTGTTGTTTACTTTTAAGTTGTGCTTTTTGGTGAATACGACTTCAAAGTTATTTATTTCCAGATACCCCATTTATTTGTACAACAAATTATTCCTGATTTTAGTTGCAAGCCCATAATATATAAGTTTTTATTGCGTGCTCGTAACTAGTGGCTCAACACTTAAAGTCACTTTTTGTGCTAGTTGAGACCAATTTGAACCAATATATGAGATTAAAATAGATAAATGTTGAGTTTTTTATAACCTTTCTTTCCTGTTAGCTTGTTTGTTCAGCAATAACGGCCCCTGGTAGGTCGTAACGCCGTTCTTTGCCGTACGTAAACCGGTTATCATGTGAATTAAAGTAAAAAAGTGCCTTAAATAACTTAGTATAGTCACTCCGTGGATTCCATTTTGCTAATACGTAACGTACAACGTAATTTGGCTGAGCTCGTAGGAGTGTATTATGTTGTATTTTGGCTTACAAACACAATATTGTTTACTTCTACTAACTCTATTCTCTCATCAAAATTCCTATGCTGTTACATAATTTATAAACTTATATATACATAAGTAGAATGAAGTCAATACAAATACAAGTAGATAGCATTTCATTTATTCAAGGTGTTTGTTCGTAATGAATAGCAAAGGCTTTTGTAAACAGAATCAAAATAAGTCTACACATCAATGTATGACCTGAAGCCTAATATCAGCAAATACAATTTGTATGTAGGTATTGGCTTTGGGCCAATTTTGCACTCTAAACGTAGATATATAACATAAATGTCGGCCTGTATATATATATATATATATGTATGTACATAGCAGCATTGCGTGCTAGTTAGCTACTAAATTTTTATGAGCATGTTTACGACAAGCTCATGATTTCTACGCAGTTTTTTGTGATTTTGTTGCGTATACGCCCTGGTGTCCGAATTTTGTACGGCGCGTGCCATTGATTGAAAGCAAACTTCTGAATTTTTTACTTGTTTTGCAAAAGTTTTTGTATAACATTTTAAGCGAGCAAAGTTACATGATTTGTATATCATTGCATACCACCGATTCGCCAAGGTCCTGAAGTAGGGAGGTATGGTTGAGTAGTTGTAAATTAAATTAAGCTGTTAATCCTTGCACAATATGCATACCAAGTTGAGTGGGTTTACATTATTGCAAGGTCATGAAGAGTTTCTTTAAATATTTCTTTCTTGGTCCTGTTGAAAATAAAGAAGGTGATAGTTGCTGAATTCCGCATATTGGATTTTCTACATTTGGAGGCTTACTCCTCCATCAGAGGGGTGTCCATTGTCTCCATTGTTTCCTACGCTGACGCCTGTACGATTATGGCTTCCGACAAGCGCACCTGCCTTTTATTAGGATGCAGTTGTTATCTCCGAGACCTTTCTAGCTTCTTCACCTAGCGAAATCTGACTCTATCTCCGACTAAATCCACTGCGACTTTCTTTACGACATGAAATACGCAGATTAGGCAAGAGCTAAACGTCCACGTAGATAGAGTAACTCTAATCACTATTAATCACCACAAATTCATGGGTGTGGCGTTTGACAGCGGCCTAATCTTCGCTAGTCGTGCCACATAGCCTCAAAGCCACCCCAACAAGATTCCCGAACCACCTGCCGGCAGCACTTGGGGTAAAGATAAAAAAACTTTGCTTGCTATAAAGCTATCGGACTACCGGTTACTGATTACGCTGTGAACACCGTAAATTTCAAACAAATGAAATAGCTGAAGAGGAGTGCGTCCATCTAAGGGAGACTAGAATCATGTTAGCACAACTTCCTTCTGTAATAGGTTCAACACTTACTTATCCAGACTCAACCCCAAGTACTATGCTTATATGTGGTATGCCCTCTCATTTTACTTAACATATCTTTACCTATTAAATTGAACGAGCTTCGTTTGCAGTCAAGCTGACTTTAAGGTATTACAATACAACATGATACAACCCGATAATTTGCGAAAGTACCGAAGTTCGTTAGAGTCTCGGCATACAGCAATATTGAACGGGAAAATATAGCCAATGAGATGGGAAAGTTCCTATAAAGACAAATACTAAGCTGACAACTTTGTGCGGCTACTATTGGGAAAATCATAAAGGGAATAGAAGGGAATAAATTTAAGGCGATGAATCTACTAACCTAGACTATTTTAAAGTATGAAGATCCCTGTGGCCGTTTTTACGTATTAAAAGTCAGCACGTATAGGTGTCATTAAAAAGAGTTTCGCTATCGGACCGATACTTGTTCGAAGATATGTACCAAACAGTTTCCAACATAGAAGCAGCCAGGATATGTAGGAACAAGAAGGTAAAAGAAGTGCCGGTGCCAACTTTGTTTGTCGATGTCCTGGACCGCAGATTTGTGAGAGCACGCTGTATACATAGTTTGGAGAAGGTGAGTGAACTTTTCGTCTTTCTTAAGTTTAAGTGGTTTAAAGAGGATAATAGACTTCAACTAAATTCCGAATTTTATTTTTTGCATATGTAACACCTTCAAGTAGTTCTCTATATATTTACAAACATACATACACATACATATATTTGTATTTATTTTAGTTTATTATTTTAGCGCTATCACGTACAATTAAAAACGGGCCTGTTTCCGCAGAAAAGAAAATTGTTTCCCCTCCAACATATGTCGAGTCACTTCAGCTTGCATAAACTTGCACACATACTCATAAGTATATGTGTGTATTTGTTTACAATCACAAAGACACATCTTAGCACATAATTTACAACAACACTTACCAATTCAAGTCGACGTCATACTCGTGCTATAATTCATGCTATTGCATGATTTATGCGCTTATTAATTTCCGTTTTACTTTGTCTTCAACAAGTCGATACGATTATATACTTGCAGACACACAAATGGGTAAACTATAGATATATATGTACATTGGCATTTAAGTACAAATGTATAGATATGTATGAAGTTGTAGGGATGTATTTATGTATAAGTATTGGCACCGCATTTCGTAGTAAAATGGGAACAATGGCCAAAAAGGGGGAAGAACACATACACACACACGCATATAAAAATTACGTTTGAATAGTGATGCGCGATTCAGTATGCTTCGATAACCGGTTCTTTCGAATGCGTTTCCCAGGCGAGTGCAGTTCTTGACTAATTATTGGCTGCTAAATATTGAAGGTGTTGTAGAATTCCCTAAAATATTTGAAATTAAAATTTTTAACGCTTCAAAGAAGAAATATTCTGAAAAGAGCTTTTCATGTAAAATCCCGTATGGATAAAGGCGCTATATCGTAATAGCATAATTTCTAGCATATTGAGTATAAGGTTTTATAGTTTTATACAGAAATGAGAGCTTAAACTTGCTGGTGTGTTTTGATGTCTTTAAAATCGAAGTTTGAAATTTTTAAGAAAGTTAGACTGAAAGAAAATATTGAGTGGAAAGTCTCGGAATTTGTTCAAAAAAGCACTCTATATCAGAAAGCCGTATTCAGCCAGAAATTCAACACATTTTCAGCTGAGATAGGACATTTTTAAAACATATTGTAAAGCAAGAAGTTGTTCAATAATGTTATGAAATAGTTTCAGTTTCCACTAAGCTAGCGATTTGTAAGCCTACCTACATAAATGTGGGCACTAACGGCCACGAACATCCATTTGAGATTAGGAGGGCCAGGCATGTCATTTTAATTTTTTTTATACCGCACCTCTCCTCCTTCTGCCTTTCGGCTTAAATTTAATGGTATCGAATCGTAAAACTCTTTCCACCTCTCACTGTCATCGAGTTCACCAGCTCTCTGCGTTTTTTATGCTGCTAAGCATGTGATTTTCTTTCTTTCTTTTTGTAAGACCATTATTAGTTTCTTTTTTCAATGCCCTCGGTTTACTGGGTCCTTTAACCCGGTTCCGCGCATCACTCACCACTCGCAATATCCGTTTACTAAGAGCAAAAAGAGCTTTGCTGTATGAATGAATACAGAATTGATATTTCGTGGAGAAACTGAAGCATATTTCCCATTTGAATGCTAAAATGTAACGAATGTGTTGTTAAAACAAAAAGAAAATTTGAATATAAAATCAACCCTTTCTCAATAGAGTTACTAACTAATGGAGTACTTGTTCTGCGATGTGTTAGTAGAAGTAATGTTTGGTTTGTTGGCTTTAAATTTATGCTAAATTCGTTATTAGGTTGCTGAAAAAGGGGAGCTTTACTACTTAGGCCAGCAGTTAGTGGAACGGGGAGCAAAATTCAGCGAGAATTGAGGCTAAAATTATTAAAGAAGTGTAAACAAATGTTGCACAAAAGTAATCAGTTCATAATTCATTTGAAATCAGCAAAGGAAACGCGCAAATCAGAAGTGAATAAGCTTTTTCCAAACAATTAAAATATATTTTGTAGCATATAATTAGGCGCTGTTTGTTCAAAAGTTTGACGCTTAGTTCGTTATTTTGGGAATTTATGCTGTATTATGGCTTATACTCACTTTTGCTGCATGGATTAGTTAATGAAGGTTGAAGTTGAATTTCCAATGAGCTGCGATTTATTATGCTAATGCATAGAAAATTGATTTTACGAAATTAAAATCTTGAAAGTCGAGCACTAATTTATGCTAATACATTTTTAGAAAATACTTTCATAGAACTTGTATGGCGCTTTCAGCTAAAAGTTGGCAGGAGTTTTGAGATATAAGCCTGAGGTCTCATTAATAGATTGATATACAAAATTGAGCGCCTAAAAATTTGTACTTTTTTTAAGATTGTTCAGTGGCGGTTTTAAAATTTTTCAAAAATTACTCAGACCCAGCTTTTGACACTTATTCTGAGACATGACGTTAGTTAAGCCCTGTTTAAAACTGAGTTTTAAAAGAGTATTAAATGAAGAAAAAAGGTTCAGCTGGGTTATAGAATTTCCAAATCAAATTCTGTCATTTAAAATTTTATAAAATAGAGTAATTTTCCACTCAGCCGTCAAATTGTTATATCTTCATTAAACTAAGCCAGGAAAATCCAATCGCCTCAACACGGGGCTACGGCCCGAGATTATGCTACTTCTAAACTCTCCACTGATTTTGCATATACATATTATAAAGCATAATTTTAGGCAGAACTGATGGCCTGAGTAGCCAAAGCTCATCAAGTTAGTGCTGACATTAATACCAGAATCTAATAATACCAACGATGAAATAACTTTAAGCTTTGTTTTAATTTAATTCGAATTCTACTCATTAAGCAAGGAATACTTATTTCATTCAAGCTGGCTGATATTTGAAATATCATTAGCCTTTCCAAGATTTTGGAAATACATATTCCCATCACAAGCTCGATGGCTTATCCTTGAGCTGTTTAAGGCGATTGTTTATGGGCGTAGGTATTTAAGAAGGCGACAAGAAAAAACAAATAGTGGAGTTTTTTAAAGTAGTAACTAAACTGAACCCAAATTGAAATATTACTAGTAGTAGTTTAAGGCTATTGTAAATACGGTTATATTGAAATAACTATCTAACTAAAATCTTTAGCTAATTGTTCTTTTAAGCAAAGCGAAGACCTTCATTTTGTCTCCCCCTGCACTATATCAACTTCACACAAGTTGTCTAAAATAGCGAGTCCGTTGTTTCCTTTTTTTTGCCAAGTGCCACCAATTGGAAACACCACGGGATGGCAAATCGACTTGATCTTTCCGTTAGAGTGGTGTTCTCCCTGACTCCAACTTCGCAACTTTGATTGCCTGCTAGTTTCATTTCTTGAGAACGTATTTCGTTGGCCCTCTGTCCCATGGAAGCATATACCTAGTTATAGTTCTCAACATTACCAGATCCATTTTTCCGCATCTCATTTTAGTCTGTAGTAAACCTTACGTCCATTTTATGTAAGCAACTCTGCAGGCCTTCACCTCCATGACGGGCTTGTCAGCTCGTTGTTCTTGTAGTCTTCCTGCTTAGTCCAAACGGAAACTCATATTTGCAGATTAAACTGGCTTATAGTGATAAATCAGTCCTGTTCCGTAATAATCCAGTTACTTCTACAACAACTTCAAACACCCTGAATGGCAGCCTTCAGTTCGCCATTATTCTCTTTGCATAAGAATAATTTAACTTCGACTAAGATTTTATTATTATTTTTATATCAAACTACTTTATACTCATCTCAATAGATTAATGAATGCTAAAATTATGTAAATTCTATTTCCGTTAATACCTTCTTAATTTGCACAAACCGAAACTAGAACAACGCTCATAAATTAGGTCACGCCGCAACACTTTAGTCAAACCAATCAGCTCTTCAGTGAGGCAAACGTGCAAGAACGAAGTTAAGTCTAGCGTGCGGTAGAAAATGCAAAGTTTTTACCAGTAACTACTAAGCTATCACAACTCAATAAAGTTTAATGAACTTTCTGAAGGATTCCTCGCAGCGTTTCAACAAAAAGAAATACAACAACAGCATGATGCCTCAGAGAGTTGCTTGTGTGTTTGTATAGAGTCTACATCGTGTCGTCTTTCAGCATTCCACTTTGCTTCGCACTTTTTTGCTACACTCAACTCTAATTTGCTCTATTCAACAAGCAATTTGTTATCATGTGCATTAGGGTGGGATGGAAAAAAAAATTGTTGTTTGTTGGAATTTTTTTTACCGTAAAATAAGGGTAGATGGAAGAAAATGCTTAGTAAGGCGTTAGAATTTGCAAATTTATTAAAAATAAAATCGTAGGTTAGTTTTGAAGTACAACAGGGACTAGTTCTAATGGGTAAAGAATTGTTCAAATGTGTTCTATGATCTATATGGTGTCTCCTCCAAAGTCAATGTCAAGTAATGGGTTTAAGTGACTTGTATGATTTTTAATTTAAATATTTATAACACATTTTTAAATATTTTTTATGATTTTGGACCTATGAAACTATTATTCCGTTGACACTATTTTTATCTTTTTTTATAACACATCGTTAAACTTATTGTATTTATTTATTTATTTAAGCCTCTGGACTATAAACCTTACAGACTCAGATACAATGTAAACTTATATAGCATGTACAGAAATATACAAGTATGGCGACTCGATTTAATGTTGTTTTAGGAGCCCAAAATCGGTTTTCTATAAATCGTGACCCAATTCGAAATGTTGCGTAAACAATTTAATAAAAACATTTCTATTTTTTCAGAGCAAATTCTAAGCTAAAAATACTTTTTTTCAACCCACCCTAATGTTTATATATAGTGCGTTTAAAAACCATAGCACACGGGATTAACATATTTTAATAATTTCTTAAAATCTTTATCTAAACTTTGCGTTCAACGTTCAAAAAAATTAAAAAATTTTTTTAAATATTATTATCAGGAAACCAATATATAATATGATTTTGTAGGCCAACAAATTCATGCATAAAAAAGTTAAAATCCTTTTTTTTAAATTCTCGTTGAATTTCTACAATCAAATTCATAAAAAATAAAAAAAAAACTTTGTAAAGTTTTTTCAAGTGACATTTAAATGTGAATTTTTAAATTTTCCGTGTTTTATGAGCCTATTTTGTTTCTATAAATATGAGGGCTATAATTTTTTTCCTTAAGTTCAAACCTGGTAAATTTGATTAGTAATTAGTAGTCAATGAATTAGACAGGTTGTTTAATTGGTAATGATTATTTTAATTGCTTTTCAAGAAAGTTAATTATTAATTGGTACCGATTAGAAAAAATCCAAAAAAAAAAAAATCAAAAAAAAATCAAAGTTGTTTTGTTTACTTTTGATTGTTTTAGATTTTTTCAGTTTTGTTGATGTGTATATTTATGTGCTTCTTCCACAACAATACTGCAAATAATAAAAAATATGCAAAAATAATCAAAAAAATAAAAAATTTTAAATAATCAAAAGTAATCAAAACAACTTTTTATTATTATTTTCAATTATTTTTAATTTTTGTAATAATCGTAAATATTCATAATTTTTTTTGATTATTTTTTTAATTAATTGGAAAATAATCATTAAAAATCGAAAGTAATGGTAATCAGTCACTAAATTGATTCTCAGGAAAATAATTAATCAAAGCGGTAATCGCTATGATTAGTAATCATTATTTAAAAGTTTAAGTAATATTTAGTTATTTATTTTGTTGTGTTGATCTTCCGACAGGGTAGTAAGCTGATTTTTGTTGGAACGATTTTCCGTCATCCCTTGTCAAGTTTGGTTTTGTGACAAACCGGTTTCGGCGTTCTGCCATTTTCAATGCCTAGCTTCGTTCTGGTCTGTGTCTATCCGCTGCGTTGTTTTTATAGTCCGTGGGTGCTGTGGCAGGTAATGTCAATCTATGTTTTCGTGGTAGGTAACGTTAATATGCGTGTGTGTGTGCAAGGTATTGATACGTCAGAATTGTTATCTGTCCCAAGGGTTGTTTTTGTAGGTATGTAGACATACCGCTTGTTAGCTAAGCGGTAGGTTGATGTAGGTAGAAATCGGTGATTTTTGCAGTTTGGTTCATATTTCGTTTTTGCTTGTTCATTGTTACGTGTTTGGTTGCTGTACCTGCTGGCTTGTGCTGTTTTTTGTAAACTAGTTTTAAGGGTTCAAATATTTCGTCAGAGATAGTGTTGGTTTGTTCGTTTATGATCCTGCCGTCAAATGTTTTTAACTTGTATATCTCCATGTTCTCAAGTACATTGAGCCGCCGGCCTTTTCCTTGTACGTGAAGTATTCGAGCCGTTGTTTTTATGTTAGCTGGGGTGCAGTTGTTCTCAAACATGTGGTTCGCGAAATTAGATTCTGGTATTATGGTGGGTTTTCGTGTTTTTTTGTTGTAGTCCCTGATATGCTCTCGGAATCTTGTGCTTATTTTCCTTCCTGTTTGTCCTATGTAGCTGTATTGACATTCACAAGTAAGCCTATACACTCCGTGTCTGTTGAATGGGTCATCAGAATTAGTGTCGGTTCTTAGTTTTTGTCCGACGTTGTTGGATGTTCTGAATGCTGTGTTGATGTTATATCTTTTAAAGAACTTTGCTAATTTGTACGTCGCTTTTCCAGTGTATGTCATTGCCATCCAAACCATTGGATTTTCCTCTACGTTTACTCTTTTTTGTGTTCCATGGCTACTTCTGAGTTTATTCACAAGTGCTTTCTTGTATCCATTATTTGCCGCTATGTTATATATTGTATTAAGCTCTCTCCAGTATGCTTCCTGTGTGAGCGGCGTTCTGTGAAGCCTATCCACTAAGTGCCGCAATGCTGCATTTTTGTGCTGTTGCGGATGGTTTGATGTAGAGTGTATAATGGTGTCCGTGGCAGTCGGTTTTCTATAAACGCCGTAGTTGAACCTATTTGTTATTTTGTCAATCCCTATAGTTAGGTCCAGGTAGTTCAATATTCCATCTTTTTCTACTTCCATTGTGAACTCTATGTTGCTATGTTGCCTGTTTAGGAACTCTAGTATTTGCTCTTCGTTATCGTCATTTAGGATGCAGATGATGTCATCCACGTATCTAGCGTAGAATGCCACGCCTAACTTGGTTTTTTTCATATAAAAATAATTGTTGTTCATACGTTTTGTGGCAAAGTCTAAAAATTCAGGAGAATTTTTCTTAAATTAAAATTTTAGGCGCAATTTTCTGAGCGACAAACCAGTATTTTCGGTTCTCGAGTTTAAAATATGTAAGTGTTTCATAACTATAGCAAACGCGGAATTGACATGTTTCAGTCATTTTTATAATATCATTTCAATATCAATATTTGTCATGATTATCTTGTGCATTTCTCGAGGGCGTTCAATCCTTAGAGTGCTGCAGTTATAAAACACACTATTTGTATGTATATATGTACATATAAATTTGTAGGTAAGTAATCACATGCGTTTGTTAGGCTCACAGCTTCAACTATCCTTTTCTTGACACTTGCTTTTTTTTTTGTTTTTACCCATCCACCAGCCATACATTCTAAGATACTCGTACTATGTTGTTGTTCTGTTTTTGACTTGATTTATGCGAAATTATTAAGTCAAAGCACGCAATCAGTCCAACCGAAGCGTCCGACTGAGCTACTAGCGTATAGTCGTGCATATGGATGGAGACATCTTTAGGCCAAATGAAATGCTTCAGCATGTCTGCCTGTCTTTCTAGGCTGGCAAGTGTGTCTGTTGGCTGTCAGTTGTTGTTTTTGCGCAATTTCTTCTAGTCATAAAGTGAATTTAGGTTACTAATGTAGATAAAATAATCACCTAGAAATAAAGACTCTGCCACTTTAAATTGGGTTTTACTTGAATTTTATATTTTCAGACGTTCGTGTTTAGGTGCCGCAATTGCAAGTTTTCATGTTGTTGCAATACGCACGAAGAATTGATGTAGGTCTAGTTTGCAATACTTGTTTCATAAGTTTTTTTCCGCTTTGAAGGTCATGTAGGGAATTGTTTAAAGAGTTTTGTGAACTGAGTTGGAAGTTATAAGGGTTAAATCGTGTCAATGTTAAAAGAGAGGAAATTAAACTAAACAAATTAAGGGTATGGCGTATATTAAATAAGTGCGATG
This sequence comes from Merzomyia westermanni, assembly GCA_949987695.1. Classification (NCBI taxonomy): domain Eukaryota; kingdom Metazoa; phylum Arthropoda; class Insecta; order Diptera; family Tephritidae; genus Merzomyia; species Merzomyia westermanni. The sequence continues at coordinate 149,670,101 of OX465291.1, read as the reverse complement.
GAAAGAGAGAGGCAAATGTAGTTATGGAGAGTGGAAGGGGCGAAGGGAGAGGGGGAAAAAAAGACAGTTAGAGCTGTAGAGAGAGTGTAATAGGGAGGTGGAAATAGAGAAATAGAAGTACGAAGAGAGTGACAGCCAGAGAGAGGGCCTGGGATTGGTCCTAAAACCACTGCGTTGGAAACACTGCAGAACTTGCAGGTGGAACCATGAGGGGACAGCAGAAAATTTAAATATGAAATTTGCACCGACTTTAATTTGACGCTTTAGTGACATTTGCTACTTTGTACTAAACAAGTCTAAAGTTAAGTATTAATTACTTTGAAGTTGTGTCTTTTGGTGAGTACGACTTCAAAGTAATTTGTTCTAAGGTACCACCTTTCTTTTGAATAGATCTAATGCCGCCAGTTAATTGATTAAATTTAATGCAGCTTATTTCATATATTAATTCATAATAACTATAACTTAAACGCAAGAAGGAAAAAAAGGGTTTTGCGTACAGTTACTTGACAGTGGAAATTACCACGCTGCTACTTCATTGCTACGTAACCAGATATGGTCTCTTACGTGCCCGTGACCAGTGACTCTGCACCTCAAAGTCACAACAATGGTAGCAGCTCTGTTTCGGCGACTATTTGTGTTGATTCGGTTAAGATAAATTTATAAATTTTTGTAATCTATTTGGAAGCTTTTGCTGAACTAAATCAGTCAATTAAAATTGATCCTAAAATGAACTTATCCTAAGTGGCAGTACTTAGCTAAGAAAGCGCAGAATGTGCGTTCTATACAACACACCAAATGTTATCCAAATCGGTCGTGGCGTTTTATAGATAGTTGGGTTGGATTTTTTTGTTTAAATGGGACTAACGCCATCGTCATATAAGGTAATATACACTCTTCATAGAACCTTGTAATAAAGTCATAGCACTCGCTGCCGAAAAATATTGAGAACTCGGTATGTATGTATGTAAGTATGAGAAAGAAGGCATTGAGAGAAACAATAGCAAATCTAAGTAGGCCTTGATAGTCGATGCTACTAAAACAATTGATCAATCAAGCCAGGAGTGTGGTTCGAATTCCACTTACCGAAATAAAAAAAAGTTGAAGAGATGTGTAGTGGTATTATCAACAATAAATCACAATTCATTTGATTAATGCAAAGAGAGGCTTTTTCGAAAAAACCCCGATAATAACTTAAATATCGGCTTTTATTTTTTCTTGCCAGCAGAATTAAACTCCTTTTCAATAACTAAAAACCGATAAAACTAAATTAAATAAATTTGGTAGCAATTGTCTGAAGAAAATAAAGTTCCCGAAATATACTTTAAATAAAAAAATAAAAGTACCGGTCTCTGGTACCTGTGCATCTGCTTAACAAGCGCTACGTATAATATCAGATTTAAAAATATAAAACAATTTCAGCATTCTCGGCTACGCTGACAGTGCAGCAAACTCAATGTTTAATTCCACCTCAACAAATGCCCCAAACGAATTGCTAAAATTTTAATTAAAGCAAAACACAGTGTCAGTACATCTATGTTTTCTATAATCCCCACTACCCACTGCCACTTTTCCATTTCTACTTTTTTGAACCAAAACCACTTAAGCTTGTATAAATCGCCTTAACAGCCATTATTGTTTTGATTTCACAGCTTTCTTTGCATCATTTATCCTCTCTTGGTCTTTTTGTATAGCTTCAGTTTGTTATTGCTTTTCATTTTCACTCACAATTGAAGATAAATTATTGTTAAGCGCTGACGGATCAACAAAACTAAATAAAATCACACAAAAAACTTGCCAATCGAATCGATAAAAGCTCAAAGAATATGTTTACAACTGTTCCATGCTAATAGTTGATTGTGGAAGGGGGAAGGAATTGTGCACGAGTGCAGTATTGAAGAAATACAGCCAATTACACATTGCCAAAAGAACTTTTGTATTCTAACTAGTCTTAGTTAGCAATTTCCTAAAAACGTTTATTTGGTGTAGATATATATATATACACATAATATGTATTACATTTATATGTACAGTCATGTTCAATATAATAGTAGAGAAATTAAATTGCTCGTTCAATTTTAGCAAGTGCAAGTCGCAAGTTAAAATTTCCCCTGAATTTTTAGAACTTTTATTTTCATTGATGTTGGTTATTTTTTTCTGTACAAAATTTATTTATTATTTCATTCGTAAAGTTTGAAATTCCGTCTTATGTGGTTTCTGTTATGGAGTTCGTAGTATTTTAAATGAAAATGATTAAAAACACAGCTTCTTATATCGTCAAACGATATCCATTTTAGTTTCACTACTATTATATTGAACACAGCTGTATATATATAGCTCTACACAAATTTGTTGATTGCAAAGGGCTAGTTAAAAGAAGTTTTCTCAAAAAAAGAGTATTGAATGATTTTTAGCGAATTGCTTGCTAAATGTATTTGCACATTGGAAAGATATATAAATTTATAAATGTGCATTAGGTTGTCCCTTTCTTGGATGCGTACCAACTTTTCGGAGACGTGGTCATGGTGGTGGTGTTGCTATGCTATAAGTAAGCTGTCCTGTAAATTGTGTCTGTAGGTCATTACCTAGTGATTCTGTGGAATACGTGTTCGTTGAAATTTTTTCCAAGAATATTCAAAAGCTCCTGGTTGACTCTATATATGAACCCAACCTTTAAGTAGATATCGCTGGTGTCACAGATTTTCTGCGGCCGCTACTTTTAGTCTCTTTTCACGTCTCTTCTAATCGTCTGCAGACGAAGTTCATTCAAGATAATTTAAACTCACCATTTTATTACCGTTCCAATAAAACAAGTAAGACACATTAAAAATTCATTTTAAAATGGTAGAATATATTGTCGAAACCACCTGCCTAACATTGCTTACTCACGGTGGAAACGACGTAGAATACTGGAAACGCATATGCGCTTTAAAAAGCTTCGGCTCTCTGCCAACAAAGCCATAAGCTCGTTTAAGGCAAAGGGTTATCTCTGGTGATGGTGAAAAAGCCCTTAGGAGTGCTTGAAATCCCACTGTCAGTGCTATGTTATATGAGTCCAGTTTAGATTTCTCTCTTCATTGAATTTAGTAATTCCATTTTATAGTTTTCCTTACATGGAAACTCGTAAGAGCACATTTTAGCTCGCTATTCTCCTTGTCGTCATGAAGGCGGAGACGTGCAGCTGATATGTGACAAAACTTCTGAGGATGGAGCAAGTAAAGAAGACATTTTGCCACGATTCCACAAAACAAACAAAAAAAATAAAAAACCAGCTTAAGTCTCAAAAATTCCATACTTGTCTACTTCCGATGGCAATCAACAAAAACAAGGCACTTAAACGAACAACAACAACATGTACTCAAACATGCATACATAGACACAGTACTTCCCTGCTAACCAAAGTCGGAGCGCTCCGAATTAATGATCCAAAAAGGATCCAGAATTTGAGCTTTTTGGGGTGTTTTTTAGGATACATCAAAAAAAACGTCGGAGAAGAAAAGAATATTGTAGAGGCCATAAACTTCAAGGCTCAGTTATATGAATGGTTTAATGATGAAACTTAAAGAGTTTTTTTCTGAATGTTTATCAATGGTCGAAAGTTGGAAATCAAGGGAAATAGATTTAAAACGAATGATTGTATCAACTGTTTTGATAAGTTAGAAGTGAAAAATATATGCTCTTAGATGTACTTATACAAATATTTTTACATAAAATTTGTTTTCAACTAATAGCATTATATTTTAAAAATTTTATAAACAAAGTTGTATAAACCATAAAAGAGAGAACTTTCTTCTGTTAAGTAAGACACCGATATGAATTTGAAAAATGTATATAAGGTTTAATTTAAAAACGTATGTAAAGTCAAAAAACGATAAAAAAAATTCTGTTCTATTCAGGAAAACAAATGAGTCAGAACGGGCTCCAAAAAGCTTCCAAAAAGCATCAATAAAAAAATTCAAAAAGGCTCCGAAGTTTGTTTAAAAATAGTCATAAAATGCTCCAAATTCATCGTATTCGTAGTTATTATGGATTCTTCTCTCTGACTCCTTTTAGGGTGCCCGCGTAGAACGATTTTTCACTCCTTTTGATTGAAGTATTTTTTCCTACTTTTGGTTAGCTGGGTTACTTGTATGTGTAATTAAAAGTGTGTTGGCTGTAACGCAACAAATGTTATAACAAATGTCTTTATTGGTTGTAATATAATAACAAAAATACCAGCAACAACAACAAAAATAACCACAAGAAGTGGTTTGGTAACGACAGCAACAACAATTAATCATAACGACTTTTTAATCCTTCATTTGTCGACACTAACACCAAAACAAGAGCCAACTAGTTCTTGGTCAGAAGTCAGTCAGAGTATTTACGTACGTACGAGGTGTGTTCAAAAAGTATCGCGAATTTTGTGTTTTTTCAAAAATTATTTATTTATTCATGAATATCTATTTTGTCCCCTTCAAAGTAATCCTCATAAGATATTATACACTTGTGCCAATGGTTTTTCCAATCTTCGAAGCACTTCAAAAAATCATTTTTTTGTATCTTGTTCAGCTCCTCCTTCGATGCCGTCTTTATCTCGTCAAGAGAAGCGTAACGTCGTCCTTTCATGGGCCTCTTCAGTTTAGGGAACAAGAAAAAGTCACAGGGGGCCAGATCTGGGGAATACGGTGGCTGCGGCATCATTAGTGTGTTGTTTTTGGCCAAAAAGTCGCGCACAAGCAACGATGCGTGAGCAGGGGCGTTATCGTGGTGCAAAAGCCAATTTTTGTTCTTCTTTGCACATCTTCTCGGCCTTCTGAGAACATTTTGTACCACCGATAAACGTTGCTTCGGTCCAAGGTAGCTTCTCCGTATGCCACAGTCAACATTCGGAATGCATCCGCGCACTTAATTTCGTTTTTCACACAAAATTTGATACAGGTTCTTTGATCCATTTTTTTGAATAGGTAAAAATCGAACACGATCCAAAATACGTGCAAGCAAAGCAGCTGTCAACAATTAACTGAACACTCAAAATGGCCGAGCTTGTCGGCATAAGTGAGAGACATGAGTACCAACATAACGCCACAAAAAATTAGAATTCGAATATACGTAACCAGCGAAAATTCAAAATTTGCGATACGTTTTGAACACACCTCGTATAGTCAAAAGCGGCAGGGGTTGGCTACTGAAATTAGTTTTAAAGTGGAATAAAAACAAAAATGCTAAAAGGATAAGGGTTAACTGTTGCAATGCCAGCAGTAGAGGCAAGATTGTAATGAAACTTAGTTGAACGAGGAGTCGTGTTTCCAAGTCTTCTTGCAGTTGCGCTCACTCTAAGATGACATAATCGTGTTATTGTTTTAAGTTCTGCTTGACTTTCTTGTCTGAAAAATGCGAGAAAAAATTTTAAGCGGAATTAAGAAATAATTTTTGCAGAATGATGGGATAGTATTTGAGCAAATATAATTAAGATATTAGTGGGATGTTGGCGAGTGCGCTGCTGGAAACAGTTTGAGAGAGTGAAGATCTAACTCTTCCCTCATATGGAAGCAGTAGTATGCCCAATTTCATAATTTTTATTCCCGGATGTACTAGTACACCGTCCGTCTGTCAGTGGACACGATGGTGTGGCGGTAGTGTTGCCGGCCTATCACGCCGAAGGTCCAAGGTTCGAGTCCTAGAACAAGTAATGGGTTGAAATGGTTTTGGCAAACTATCCGGGGTTTTGCTTTTAGGGGCGACAAATTAAATCTTAACATTGCATTGGGGGGGTGACACAGTCCACAAAAACTACATACTGTGCTGTACCTTGCGACCACTAGGTGCTCTAGCAGTTTCATTAAGATCGGTGATGAACTTTGCACGTCTATACAGGGCTAACAAACACTTGGGCGTGGCACCGCCCACTTTTATAAAGTTACATATATCCTGATTAAAGGACACATACATCCAACTATCCTTAATCTGAGAAAAATCATTTCGCAGTTATGACCAATAGGAAAATGATATAGCCTAGGGGCGTGGCACCGCCTACTTTTCATTAACTATGTATGCCCTGTTTCGTACCCAGCTAACCCCAGAAGCCATTGTGGGAGAAGCGTGATGAACTTTGGACGTCAATAAAATACCGCCAACTTTTTCGAACTACTGTGGTTACAAATTTGATTGTTAGAGTATTTTTTTTTAAATTTTTTTATTGTTTGAATTCTTTAAAATAAATATCAAAATTTTGTTTGGTCTACTTTTGACTTAACCCTTTTACTGCCTCTTAAATTGAACAAATTAAGTACGTACTTACTTATGTTGCTACATCACCTGTATACTTCATTTTATAAATATAAAATTCATTCATTAAAATATTTACTATCTACAAGCCTGTAGCATGAATATCTTTGCACCAGCTGTGATCTTAAAAAAAAAATTAAAATATTTTGTCATTGTGCGAAATGAATAAACCCTACCAACCATGCCTACCCATTTTTTGTTATTTTCAACACGCACTCGAACACCGTCTGAATTACAGTTAACCACTTTCTGCTATTTAAAGCTCGAATTCCAGCAAATCTGCCAACCATCAGTGGATAAAAGCTCGAACAAAACTTTTGTCGCGTTCGCCCAAAAATTGGAATAAAAAATTTTGTAATTTTGCTTGAAGAGGTTCCGTTTTTACCCTGTTGAAATTGTTTCTACAGTTAGGTGCGAGACCTGAGAGCTTGCACACTTTTAGGCACTTGTTGTTTTTCATACAAATTCCACAAGTATGCGTTGGATTAGCTATGGCTTGTACCCTGCCAACCAGCAGCGGATAAAAATCTGGATAGACAGCGAGTCGCTCGCACCAAAAAAGTGGGCAATTTTGTTTGTAGAGGTACACTTTTTAACCATGTTGAACATGTTTTTGCGTGTAAGTGTGAGTGCATACTTTTAGGCACTCGATGTTTTCCATACAAATTCGAAAAATTGGGTTGGTGCTAGTGAAAATTTGTGGAATCAGAGTCTCACCACGGTTAGCCATGGTTGGTAGTTTAGGGACCCTGCAAAAATGCGATTAGCCTAGGGATGAGGATGCGACTAATGCCAGCTCTGAATGCTTTGTATAGGCTGGATTGTTCGCATGGGTACTTTTAACTATTATTAGTATGCTACACAAATAAAAATTTAATTACGTGTACTGAATTAAAGCCCACTGTTGACAGAAGGATAATTCTCTTTAGAGATTAATCGCACAATTTTTGCAGGGGACCATCAGAATTTTTTTCTCCTGATTAACACCAACAATGAAAATATGAATGAAAAACCACCGCGCCTAAAAGTATGTGGCCGTTGCTGACTGCACATGCACAAGGAGAAGCAATTTCAATATGGTTAAAAATTGAACCTCTTCGTACAAAATTAGCCACTTTGTTAATTACTTTTTTGGGTAGCGTTACACACTTTTTATTCAGATTATTACCCGTTGATTGCTGACAGGGAACAAACATGGGAGAGATAAATTTCTGTGTATGCAAGTATGTGAGCGACAATGACATGCCACATCTGCTGCGATGCAGTGTTGCTGGAGGTGTTAAACTTAAAAAGGACAATGTTATTAAAATATATTTATAGATGCACACACATACATATATTCTATAAAAGCAATACATCTGTTTTACACTTGGTGTTAACTCAGTGTTAAATTAAAAATACTCCATTAATGTTAAAAATTAAGTAAACGACACGGTGTACATAAAATGAGAATTTAATTGAACACATAATAAGTAATGGAAACAATTTAAAAACGCCATGCAATAATGTTGCAACTAAGAAGAGCATTCAACTATTGTGACACACAGTTGCATGCCAAAATCCTGAAAAAAACCAATTTACAAAATGTGAGGTTATGTCACTTTTTAAGACACGATATAAGACTAAAGACACAAGAGAGGCCTGTTGGGGTAAATTCATTTCGTATATCTCCATAATATAGTACTAAGTCTGCGTAATTTCTCCAATTAACAAAGGTATTAGCATGGGTTTCAACAATTCCCCATAGCTTCAGTCGATAGCCAGGTGCTCTCGTACGATATCGAATTATTCGAAAACGCCTAAGTTGAACAAAGTAACCTCTGGGGAAATTTGTGCCAACTTTCTACTTGCTTTTTTTTGTGAAAAACTTTGTTTTTTTGCTTACGATTTAGTGAGGTTTACATTTTGAATTATTCAAGAATTTCTAGTAGGGGTAAAATTTTAGTTATTAGAAAAAAATATATATCAGGTTGTATCTACTGCCTGATCGATGTACCCTCATGGCTCCTTTTTATCACCCTCCTTCAGTACCTGATCGGACTTTTAATGAGCAGTAGACCGGGTCGAAAAAAAAAGTTTGCAATTACCCCCCCCTAGGATGAAGTGTGTGGCAGCAAAAAATACTCCATTTTGATGTGTGCTGTCAATGTTTGACAGATAAGATATCACACTTGTTGTGATACACAATGATCGTGAAAACAAGCTTTAACTGTAAATCGACTGTAACTTTTTTGTTTATTAGAATTTTTTGTTACTTCAAAGGCGAGAATTGCATAGCTGACTTTGTGGTTTATTATTATGAAGAGAAAAGTTTTATATAGGGGGTAGAAATCGAGTTACGCGGTCTGTCTGTTTTGAGTAAAAGGACATTCAAAATACCTATTCAACGATATATCAAACTTTGCAATCGGATTATAAATAAAAAAGTTGTGAATAAAAATCGATTTTGGCTGTTTTTAGGATTCTCGCAGGATGAAAATTTTTATCGTCCCTAATTCGCCGTATGGTCATCTTTCATCCTAGGGGGGTAATTGCAAACTTTTTTTTTTGTATGGGTACCGACCCGGCCATGACATGAAGAGAAGCAGGAAGAATAACGCGCTAATTATGTAAAACGCAACTCGACGTAACCAGTTACTTATTCTAGTTTAAAGAAAAATTCTTCAAAGTTTGTCAGTAAATGGGAGTTGGTATGTAAATTGGTTTGGTATTACACACGGGAGTGACTATGATGCAGAATTTCACGGCGACTTCTACAATAAGCACCTAAAAGAAGAAGAATATGATATAAGTAGACTGAGATAACTAGTACGATGATAGAGATTACAGTCATGCGTGCTCTGTCCATAGTTGTGAAAGTGGCTGACGAAATTGTGGCCATTGCCGTGACAGTCATGACTACAGCGATCGCAAGTGTGACGAGTGCCGGAATGGCGACGGTAGCCTCGACAATGTCCGAAACCTGGCCTGTTAAAAAGAGCTTAACAATAAAACTAAGGGAAAGCGGTATTTGAAAAATAGGGATGAACCGAACCTTCACAGTGATCTGATCAGTGACCATAAAGGGAGCGGTAACAGATAGCGGTAATGTGACCGTTATGGTTAAACTTATAACCGTGAACAAAACTTGCCGCATGTATTTTCCGTAGAATATTTTAAAAGCAGTAAAGTAAGGGTAACCTTTGTTTGAACATTTTCAATTTTGATGCTGAATTGTACAAAACTTGAACCTATAAATGTGGGTATGGTAACTAACTTTAATTGCACAAACATAGCTGCTGCTATCCCGTAACTGGGCTATGTACCAAAAACCAAACTGAGCAAAAATCCATTTGTAAACAGCGCAGAGTAAGCCAAGTTCGTGCAGAGTAAGCCAAGTTCATGCATTCATTCATTCATAATCACCCATGAGGGGCGAGTATGCAATCGACGTTCCATAGAAGAAAGTTTCAAATCAATTTCACTGAATGTTATAAGTTTTCAACAATTCCAAGTGCACTTGCTATAACTACAATGGGACAAGAAGTTAAGCACACATGCTTACACACATATAAAGCAATATAGAAGCTACAATAGTTTATAATAAATTGTTTTGTATATATTAGGGTGGGGATAAAATTTTACATACTGCAAATTTTTCATATATACAAAAAAAAAAAATTATTTAATAATAAATTTAAGATGGCCATACAACCGAAAAGCACAGTCGGAGTGTCAAAAGTGGACAAAACAATCCAACAGGAGCAAGGATCAAGTCTGCCAGATTGCGGTGCTTTCACAAAGTTATGGTAAAATTTCTCTGATGAAAAAGTCCAGAAGCTTCCGAAATGGATCATTTTTGGTCAGAACTATTTATTTATTTAAAAATTGAGTTAGCCATCGCAAAGTGGGTAAGGTCTTTTTAATTTAAATAATATTTTATTTTAATAAAAAGTGTTGACATTTTTTCCATTTACCCTAATGTATATAATTCTAAAAGTATCTGCATGTATACACTTATAACTTATTTAAAGTTGGTATTTCACTTGTTGTAGTTTAGGTCATGCGTGTGTCGTAGCACTTTGTTAAAAGTTATTGCAGCATTTTAAGTTTGGAAGCATATAAAAATGGAAACATGCAGCTGCAATTGGGAATTTAGAATGGACAATGATATAGAGGACATGCAATTTTTACCGAATAAATTGTGATTTATAAGGACGATGGAATTGAAATGTAAAATATGCTTTAAATTAGTAAACTACAGTTAAGGTTTAAAGGGTTGCTACGCTCCCAAAGTGTGGAAAAAATGGGTTTGGACATAATGTCCTCAGCAGTTTGATGGTGGGTGGATTGCTCGATTGAATATAAACAAATTTAATTTTGAATAGGCTCAAAACTTTTCCATCCCTATCAACTGCTCAGACGGGTTGCCGAGGGACAGGCAAAACTTACTGTGCACGCAAATGATGTTTCAGAAATCATGAGTGGTAGATGTCTGCAAATAATGGGCTTTCTAATGGACCGGACGCTTCGAGAGGTGCATGCCTGGGCATGGGAGGCAGGGTTGCGCGCGCATGCGGAAATAACGAATCTAGTATTATTGGCTAAGAGATATAAGGCCCCGAATTGTACTAGACCGAAGCTAGGGGGGGTAACCCTGCAGGAGAAACACAGTACACAATATTTGCTAATAATTGTGGACAGTAAGTTGTCGTAGAAACCTAAACGAAATGAAAGAGTAAAACAAAGCCTCAGTGGCACTTTATGGAAGCAATTCACGTACTATCGAATCTTCGTTTGGTGGCCAGACACACAAACTATAGGGGGTAATCATATTATCAATGAAAAATCACGACGAGAAATAACTTAGGCCTACATTGGGTCTTTGGTTACATGGATACGGTAGAGGTGCCTTGATACGATGAAATACCCAGTGAAACTGGCACAGTTGAAAAGCAGGTAAGAGTTGCAAAGTCTCCAAGATCATATGCAAGGCATATGATATGAGGGCCAGAAAACTACTCTTATCCGTTAACAGGGAAGACTGCCTTTGGCATCGTATTCGTAAAGATGCAGATCTCATGTCAGCCAGTAAGCTTGGTCATAGAAAGGTTCTAGTATTTTTTTATTAATTTTACTTTCATTTTTTATTAAAGCCTCCTTCATCTCTGACATGATGTCTAAAAAAGCCAAAAGCACTGACACACACCTCGATGCCGCAAGTCTTGGGTATACCAATACACGCATATACACATATTCACCTTGACAACAGCTACTTAAACATATAAACATACGTAGAAAAAGGTAGATTCGTTTGTTGTGCTTGAATGATAAACGTTAATTAAATTAATGAACGATAAGCCAACATTGAAATCGATACAAAACCAAAGATATACTCGTAAAAAAGCACAACAACAATAAAGCTAGAATAACGAACTAGGCATTCTCTAATTGATACGAAATGCTTACTCTAAAAGACATTCATTTAAGGAATTAGCAACGGATGTCGAGCTCGTATAGTGACAAATCTGTGTACTCAACAATGAAGCGTGGGTTAGATCCTTGTGGCCTTCGGTATTGGATGCTGGCTTACTTTTAATTGTTGCAGTATGTATAAGTTTTGTTGGTGCTTGGCATCTTTTGTTTGTTTAAAGGCTTTCTTTGTTTGTATTTAGCTCTAAAATGAAGCTCTATTTCTGATAGTTTACTAAGCTACATAGAAAGTAAACATGCAACCGTATGCAGCTAGCAGAAGGAGAGACACATCTGTATTTAAGTATATAGTAAGATGAAATGAGTAGAAAAAACTTAAGTGGAAGAGCGAAGCAAGAAATAGAAGGACATAGTAAAATGATGTGAAAGTAGAGTAGTACAACTATTCAACTATTTCAAACATTATGAAAGGATCAAGAGGTTAGTATGGAGAATCTAGATCTAGTCTGTTTTCAGCTCCTGATAATGTTCTTAACTTTTTTAATATAACTAAATAATTTCAAGCTTAGGAAATTACCTCTTACGCTTATTGGAAGGATATTGTTTCCAAATGTGGAAAAAATTTGTTCATACGTTCTTACGATGTGATGTCAGCATGTGAAGCGGTATCTGGCGACAGTTCTCATTTTATATTTTGTCACGATGTGTTGCTCATGTTGTGTAGTGTGATGTGATGTGCGAAATAAAGTATCTCGACATTCTTCATCTAACGCCAGCTCTCGTTTTGTGAAGATGTGATATTGATGGCCTGTTACGATGTGATGTGATGATGTGATGTGGACGAAGAGGAATATGGCGAAAATCAGATCTGAAGTGACTGCAATGATATTATGTGGCTGAAATATTGTATTAATGTGATGGCATGTGATGAAGTAGTTTGGTGTGATAGAATATCCCGCAATGCGTTGTCAAAGGGCATCGCTCATATAAGATTTTGTGGTGATGTGATATTGGTCATATGCGTTGATGTGATGGTATGTTGTGGTAGAGGTGGATATCTGGAAAATAGTCCTCTGGCCGTAGTTAATATGTTATGTATTGTTTTGTTGTAATGTGATGATATATTGTGGCCGAAGAGAAATATCTCAAAAGTCGGATGCGATGTGATGCATGATACGATAAAATTATATGATCGAAGTGGAATATCTCGTAAAGCTGTCTCTGCCGATAGTTCTCATTTCGTAATTTGTCATGATGTGTTGGTCATGTTGTGTAGTGTGATGTGATGTGATGGCATTGTGTGATCGAAATAAAATATCGCGCAAAACGGCGTCTAAGGGCACCTCTCATTTTGCATTGAGTTGCGAAGTGAAATTGATGGCATGTGATGATGTGATGAGTTGATATGCTGTGCACGGAGAGGAATATCTCGCAAGTCCTCATACGGAGGCTTTGCCGATGCTCCATATTGTGGTGGGGTGATGTAATACGATCTCGTAAAGCTGTATGTACCTGCCCATAGTTCTCATTTTACTTGTGGCGATGTGATGGTGATTGTATGTGATGAAGTGGTAATGGCATTATGTAATCGAAATACTATGTATCGACGATGTTATATTGTGGTATAAGATGACGTGATAGTATGTTGTGGTCGAAGTGTACTATATGGCAAATAGTCCTCTTGCGGTGTGATGCTATTTTGCTACTGTGCTGTGATGATGTTGTGTGGTGTGATATACGACTTCACAGCATGATGTAGTCGAAAACTAATATCTCACAATACACCTCGTGCAGGCAATTCTTATCTGGGAAAAAAGTGTTTTTAAATGCTTTGGGGAACCTTCAGATAGTATAAGAAATATATAAATTTACGGATTTTTTTATACCGTAAAATATATGTAGAACATAATCTCATAAAAAAATGCACGTTACCTCAATACCTTAGACTAGTATAAGAAGGAAATTTGGACACAAGCAGGTTGGGTATAGAAATTTACTAAGTTTACATTCATAAACTAAGAGTCAAACACGTAGTCGGTAGGATTAAGAATGGCCTGTTGGGCATAGCAACGCGAAAATGGACGTCCAAACAAAGTAGTTGGTTGTTGTAGCTCGCATCTACCCTAAATCCGTTACGCAACTAAACAAACTGGGTATAAAAGTATACAAGCGCTCACTTACTCCGACTACGATTTTGTGACAGCGTCTTTGCTCATTTGGCCACAACACCCGTAAATGACACAAGCTCAAATGAACGGATCTGTTTTTAATTGTCTCGCCAAATGCAATTAATCTCACTCGTGTTTTAGTTTGTAGCTGGCATCATGTTTACATCTGCGTGTACGTATATGAAACGTATTTAAAGCCCTGCACGGAAATGAAAAGCTTTTGAAGAATTTATGACTATTGATGTGCTGAAGGATAGTAATTTTTTAATTTTTGATCATTATTCTAATGATTATTAATTTATATTTACAATTTTTTTCTTTCTTATTTTTTTGTAGATATAATTCTGATGAGATCAAACATTTTTTTGGAACTGAAATGCTTCTCGTAGGTAGGATCGAGGATAAAATATAATCCAAGAACTCGCTGCCTTTGAGAAACTTTTTCTAAACTATTTTTGAAGTTACCCGTAGTGAAACTTGAGCCAGGGCTCTCTTTTAACAATCCGTAAGTTACTTGGGTTTCAAAGCGCTTCTGCAAAGGAAGTTTTCCGTACCAACCATTTCTAACTCATCGCTCCAAAGTAACCCGTCTGATATTAATTTCTCAAAGAAACCAAATCCAGCAGCTCTAAGTTCAGTTGTAAAAATTGTTCTTGGCTCGGCAGTATTTCATTTCAGAAGAATCGCGGCTATGCCACGTATCTACCGTTTTGCACCCCCCCTATGCATCTTGGTACCATCTGATAATCTATCTGTGCTTATTTATAATTTTCGTACCTCTCTGATATTTTCTAATCGTTAAAATAGATGATTTTACTATTATATCAGCTCTTAATTATCCAAACCGATGCCATGTGTGGTGTGTGCCTACGGGATATCAACCATTTGTTAACGGAGTAGACTCTTCTAACACCAAATACACTCTGGTCCACAGAAATACTGAAAGAGCTAGAACATAACTCCCAGATATTCTGTAGGAATAAAGTAATGCTGCTTCTAATTTCATTTACTTCCCAGAATATTTTCAGATATTGTGAACGTCTGAGCTTAATTCTTTTTAAGGATGGGACCGTAGAAGGTGAAATTAGATTTCCTTGGAGTTTTCTTGCTCTCTGTAGTAGAGTTTACAAATGTAGAGGTATAATGTTAAAGATCTGATTATCTGTGTATTTAATTATAAATTTTGTCAGCATGTTCAGTTATTGCAATTGTAGTTGCTTTCGCATTAAGCTTGCAGCAAGCAATTTCAAACACAAAAATACACAACAGAAACAACAAAGAAGGAAACACCAATATGACCCATACACCTGCAATAGATTGCAACATTGTGTGTATGTATGTATGAGACTGTTTGCAATTATTTATTTCTACAATCGTGTGATTTTATTGAATGAATCTGTTTGTGGTCGTGAATAAATGACGGCACAGTTGCATGTCCTTTGATACAACAAAACAAAATAATTGATTTAAACTTTGTTATGGCGGTGAAATCTAAAAACAAACTGAGGGAAGGAGGAAATCTTTGTGAGCAAATGCAAATATTAAATACCGCCAAGCAGGAACAATGATAGGGTCATAACACCGCGTTACATACATTCTGTCCTATGAACCAAATATACTTTTTCGGAAAGGGATGAAAAATTAAAAATACACGTGTATCGGCGATTTTCATTCAAGTTTATTGATGGAAGGTCAACAATAAAGTACGATCTACCAACGATTTGGCTACCACGTACGGAGCACTGCAAAAAAAAAAAAAACAAAAAATAAATTCTGACGTACATGAAAATCGCCGATACACGTGTATTTTTATTTTTTCTCCCCTTGCCGAAAAAGTATATTTGGTTCATAGGACAGAACTAAAGCTAGTTTTTTTAACGCAGTGTAATGGTACCAAACTAAAACTCGGTGTGCACTTGGCTTCTTAAAGTAGCCGGACCTCCTCTTTCCTTGAACGCCATCTAAACGTTTGGCTAAAAACACTTTCTGAACGTGACCGAGCATTTTTATTCAGTTGCATAACACGGTCCAGCTCATCTCTAAATCAGCTTCGATACTCAATGTCTCTCACTGTATAAGTATGCGTATGATAAGAGACTTATAGAGAATTGATTTCTGCTTCCGGAGAGAGCTTTATTACTCCATTACCATTCGTTAAGCGATGGTCGAAAGAATTTAGTGACACTGACGTACCTTAAGCACTTTTTACAACATTAGTGAGTTAGAAATTAGATTATGGCTCAATTTTGGAATCCGCGGTACCAGGTTCAGGTAGTTCGGTAGAATCGGTGCAAAAGCAAAAGATTTAAGAGATCTGTCATGTGATTCCTTGTATAAATTGCCTCCCCGCTTGAAACTTTTAAATCTTCCCACCCTTGCTAGTTGTGGTTGTTGTTGTTTTTAGCTACAAAAACCCTCCCCAAAGGTTCCTTGTATAGCGAAATGGTCACGGCGATGAGCTGAGTCAATTTAGCCATGTCCGTCTGTCTGTTTGAACGCAAACTAGTCTCAGTTTTGCAGATATATCGATCGTTTGGGCTATAGTTATATTTCTTATGCTACGCTATGCTAACTTGTGTTGCGTTATGCAATGTTGTATTGCGTTATACTATACAATTTTGATTGTGCTATTTTGTGACCGCACTTTGAAGCTATGTCTGCCAGCCATCAAGACGTAATATTTTTTGTTTTCATTGTAATGCTTAGCTTTATTTTGTTACCTGTGTCATGTTATGCTATGCTTATTTTGTGCTATATTTATTTATATTATTATTGTTATTTTATCTTCGATTATGTCTAGTATTCTGCTATGTTATACAATGCTGTGATATTTTTTATTATGCTTAGCTATGTTTTGCGCCACTTTTTCTTAAATTTTTTTGCGGTTCACGTGCGGAAATTGATTTTGTACTATTTTCTATAGTTATTTCCCTGTAAAAAACGTGAGAGCATCAAAGTACTCCCAAAAAACCTTTTTTTTATAATAAAACGTGGTTCAATTTACATGACGATGTGCTAGGAGAGAATCGCATACTGAATCTGGAAATACTGCATTTCTTGACTTCTAAGTACATCAATGAACAACCACGGGAGAGTACTTTTCAAAAACTCCCAAAAATTACTGCATGGAGTGCTCAAAGCGAGAGAGTTAGTAGGTGTAATTTTAATAATCATAGAGTAGAAGGAGAATGAAGTACTCCCAAATAGAGTGTTAGGACATCGCCATGTAAACTGAACCACCCTTTCATATGAATCACCATAAGTTGAGAAGTACTCAGATCCTCCTTAAAGAGTATTCTTTACATGATTGAACTGATTATTTCCGTTTATTGCAATCTTGTATTGTTGTGTGTAAGTGTGCGTGTGTGTGTGCAAGCGTTTGGAAAGTGTAAACAATCGGAAGTTAATGTTCGCAAATTACACCCTACACTTCCGATATGGCAGCTCAATAAGAATTGAATGATAACAACAAGTGCAAAATATTTACTACTTGATTTATTGGTGAATAAAATTTATTGAGCCAGTTGTTATGCTTTAATACCTCCAGACTGCTTATGGCTACATAAAATCCCTTGAAGGCCATATATGCGTTTGTGTGTGTTATTTGATATGTTTGTGCATGTATGTATATACCGTTACTTATACTTTCAATTGACCAACCAATCTTAAGTACAATAAATATTTATCTAATGCATTTGATCATTCTATTTACTTTTTTTATTTACTTGACTGCTTTAGAATGCCTTTATTTCTGCCATCGTCTTAGACAGTTATGTCTATTTTATGTGCATGCGTATATAGCTTTTTAATTTTTGTTGTTTCAGCGGCATGTACGTAATGAAATATGCATAGTTTCGTTATTTGTTTTTTTTTATGGGTCTAAAATGAATTAAGTATTTCTTGCTGGCACATAAAACATTTCAGAAAATAAGCTTTCCGTGACGCCTACGTTAATTAATTTATTTTTCTTGTACTAAATCCCGCGCTTGTCTTTACCGTTTATAAATTAAATACCAATTGCATTAGAAGGCGTTTAAATATAGTATGGCACTTTATCCCTCATATTAGGCCTATCGTTCTTCCGATAAAAAGTTGTGAATGCAATGAGCAGGGCTTGACTGCTATGTCGATGATGACTAGCCCATCCCATACAAATGCGATCATTCAATGTAAAAATCTATGGAAGTGCTTAGGTTAGAACAATAGGACTGGGAAATAACTTATACAAGATTAAACTCCGCAACCTTAAAAACATGTGGGATATAGAAAAAGAGGCTCCTTTCACATAAACCAAACTTTTCATCCTGAGAATCCGTGGAAATGTTTATGGTAGCATATCGAAAATTGCTAAGAAGTTCTGTCTACGAAGTAGTCAGTATCATATAAAGAAAATTTAAGTAGTTTTGTAAATGGGGGTGGCACCTAGATTGCAAACTGAATTCTATACCGAATTTCTTTTGCGGCCGGTAGTGGTTGGCAAACACTCCGAATGTATTTCTGACATGGAAGTCTTTTCAGCAAAAACCCATTTTCCTTACAGATTCGGTTCTGGATCGGCGAAGAACTGTAGGTACCCCTAATTTGAAGAAACAAATTCAAAGCACCACACCACAAATTGGAAAAAAAGGTCCGTTTAAGATGATATTCCTGTTGTATATATCGCTCATTTGCTGAAGTGTCAATTATTGAGTAGTGCAATTTGGAATGGCACAGAGTGTGCTGATTTGTATTTAGTTTCAACATTTAAGCCTCCTTTATGGCTTCCTAGTACACACCCTCGCATAGCCTTCCAAATACCCTCTACCTGGTTGAAAAAAGAGTATATGGTATCTATACTTAAAATCCAAATTACAAAAGCAAGATTGGTTATCCTTACCAGGGAGCAAACTCAAAGCCTTCCAACTTGCCAAAAGGTTTGGGACCCGTTTCATTCATACGTGGATAAAATAGGTAAAGGCATCCGCTGCCATTTTCTTCGAAAAAAGAGGTAATCTTCCGTTCTCTCATAGCCCGGTTCGCTACCGATAACTCTAATAGAACTCTGTGACTCCGTTTCAACTTTTACTGGCTTGCTGCCGGTACCTTCTCAGTGGCTCTACAGCTGCAAGTGGTTTCAGTCGCGTTCTTCTCCTAACTAATGATCAGTTGGTTGATTTTTCCGCCCAAGCTTGTGTCAGCTTCCAACTACTGCTATCCTCCTGGGTCCTCTTTCTGATATTTCGAAATACTCTCTCTTTTCCTCAATCTAAATTTCAATGTAAAGTTGGTTTCATAGCTCATTCAAGGATTAATGTAGATGCTAAAGTGGTTGGCACGCAATAAATCACTATCTCCGTTTCTCTCTCTCTAGAATTTCCTTTTGGTTTTCAATAACATTAAATCCAATACCAAAATCCATGAAAAAATAAAGATATTTAATTTAATTCCCACAAACCAAAAACGCGAACAGCAGTACCGCCCGCAGCAGCCTTAAATACTTCATACCAATGAATTTAAGATGAAATGAGTGAATGTTTTTTGAAATTTAATGAATTGAGGCCTATCAAAGAGAAAGAAACCAAAAGTGGCAAACTTATCTTCTGGAAAAGTAAACTGCGAAAAGTATAGCGAACGAAGCTTAAGCAGACCAAACTTTAAGCTGAGCGCAAGACACATATGAAAACGCCTATAAGCTCTGGATATATTAAAGCAGCTTGCCGCTTCTCCTTCCAAGTCATTTTATGAGCATCATGATGTGGTACTTTTGTATTGATGTACATGTGCAGGCTGTGCGGTGGGAAGGTAAAGATAAAAATGGCAGAATATCAGTTTATGCCGGAAGTGAATTATTACTTAATGGTTGCAGATTATTTGTGGCGCTCGCTTGCTTACATACAACATACATAGTTGCTCGCCCACAACATATAGCTGATATCATTGTATTGTATTGTATGCCAATAAATTCGAAATTGACAGTTTTGTTGGAATATAATTGGAAAGGGGGGCCACAGAGCGATTAAGAAGAAAATAATTCAGATGGTGCGTTTGTATGATGGAAAACTTTCCCTACGCATATGCGCCACATCTGGGCGTTTACAACTGATTCAATGATTAAATTCTTGTTATTGTCTGTAATAATAACTAACTAAAGAATGGCATAAAAAGAACAAAAGTGTGGCTAAGATAAGTAAAAAAGGAATAATAAAAAATTTTTTTATTTTCGAGAAAGTATAAATAGATTAAATTGATGAGGCATGGAGCATTCAAGAACGTAACATATTCTACTGGGACTGCAAATCAAAACAAGCTCAGCCACACAACGAAGGTTTTCTTCTTCTTTCCGAACTGCTTGTAAAGAATTTGAACTTCATTATTTCTAATAGTCTCAAGTGTTTCTCAAAGTCGAGGGCTCGGAACTCAGCCAAAGTTCACGAAAGTATTCTTCAGAAAAATGCTGGCAATTGCATCCGGTTTCTCAATTTAACTACTGAAACCTTACCCAAGACTAGAACCACCTTCTGTGATGCATAAGGTGATGCACATATTGCCCCATGACATATGTCAAACAATCTTTTTTTTCAGTTTTGGTTTTCTGGATTTTTTTTCTTTTCTACTTTAAAAATTTTATTTTAGTTTCGATTTTCTTGAATTTTTTAGTTGTTTTTACCATATTTTTTTTTTATTATTTAAATTTTTTTGTAATGTTTCCTTTTTTTAATCGCAAAATATTTTTCTAAGCTTATTTAATGTTTTTATTACCAAACTTTTTTATATTTCTAATTTGTCCACATTATTTATTGTGTTGTTTTGTTTAAAATAAAGGGTGGCTCCTGAAGCCGATTAAATTTGTCAGTGGAAAAAGTTAAATAAAAAGGAATTTATTTCGAACCGTAAACATTAGGCCTAGAAATAGATAAGTTTTGCTGTTTATTTTTGATATTTTATTTATAATTAAAACCCGCATGTTTTTTGGAGTTTCTTAAAATAAACCAATTAACGTGGTAATGTATTTAATTTTTTTGAAACACATAATAACTTTTAATACATTTGCTTATTTGTGAATTTATTTGAAATTTTTCTCTGTCACCAAAAAAAATTTTTTTATTTGATTTTCTTTAAAATCTTTTCTAATTTATTATTTTTGAAGTTGAGTATTTTCAATCAAAATTTTTTAATTATATAAATTTTTTTTGGGCATTTTTTTACTAAACAAATTTTTTGTCATTATTGCATTTTTTGATGTTATTCCATACTTAAAAAACCTCTAGTTTTTTATTTTTTAAACATTACCAAGCAACGTGGTAATCTTTTTGCAATTTTTTTGAAATTCGTAACAATGTTGAATACTTTTGGCTATCTTTATTTTTTATTTTTGTTACCAAAAATTTTTTTAATTATAATATTTTTACCATCAACCAAAGTTTTTTTTTATTACTTTTGATTTGTTTTACCATCAAAGAAATGTTTCATTATTTTAGATTTTATTAGCATTTTTTTTATTTCTTTTACTATTGATTGATTTGATATTAGAATTTTTTGATTTAGTTCTGTTTTTTAAATAGGCAAAATTTTTTTGTTTAGCTTTATTTTATCTATAAGCTTTAATTTTTATTATTATTTTTTTATTTGTGAAATGCATATAAATGTTTGTGTGTATATTTTTATGTATACATGTCCTATTGCATGCCACTGAAATGCTTTCCCATGCTTCCTAAACACATAAATCAGTAGTTGTGGCATTGTCGCTTGGGCGTTCGTACAGCCGATAGCCGCCAAAATTACCATTGTTTCGAGTGATGAACGACTTATGCAGCAAAATGCATCAACACAGCCATACATACATACATACACACATAAATGACATCATATATTAACGCATATAGCGTAGACACAACGGAATGCGGTATAATTAAGTTGCCATACAAGCCCATACACACACACTAGCAAATTTAGAATGTGATGTGGAATATCCCAAGCGAGGCGGTGTCGTCTCAAGCGTCGCACCCGCAGCAACAGTTACGCCTACCAGCAAGTGCATTGGTATGGCATACGCCCACAAAACGGCACATGATGCACAATGGCCTAAGCTGCCGCTGGACTAAAGCGAGCCCAGAGAATGGGGCATGAAGCATGCACGCGTAGACTTTGCTGTGGGCGTTACACAGAATCGCCGTTGCCTAATTTCCGTGAAGTGTTGCGTTGGAGGGCAATCTGTTTCTGCTGCAAGATATATAGCATTAGATCACAACAACAACAAAACAGCAACAAGGCTTATTGGCATTAAATGCTTGTGACTGAGTGCGTATTGCTTGAAAATCATTCTCTTTGAAAACGCATGTGGAATTTTAGTTTCAAGTGATAGAAAATATAACCAGCAGTAAATGGTGCACAAGCATCCTTGCGAACCCCTTCTTCATTCTAAAAAAGGGTTGGCCTCAACTATCAGCGATCTTTGGTGAATGTTATTCGCCGTTAGACGGGCTTCAGCTTTCGCAAACTTGTGAATAAAGACTCTCTCTTTACGACTCGATTGTGGTATCGGATTCATTACGGAATCCTGGAGTTCTCTACATCCTGCGTATCCGCTAACAATATACCATCTTTCATTTTAACTGACAACCTTTGGATGACACTGCCCGGGGTGGAAGCATACGTCGTTTATGCATCCACAATATCGTCAGATAGGAGTTTAACCTTGCCCATTCTGTGAAAGTATTCGAGGAAGTAACCGTGTCCAGTTAATAATGGCTCTCCACGACACGGCTTCAACCATGACTCTACTTCCCGAATAAGTTCTCTGTCCCGTTTTCTGCGGCACTGCACTCTATTGTAGTTGCCAGCGCCGGATCGATTCTCCCCTTGTCTGAGCTTGCTATCTGGTCTCACCTCCTATTATTTCGTTAACGTACGCGATACTATTTACTGATCGCTAAGAGTCATGCTGATGATGGTGGTGATCGGCCGTGCAGTCCTTTCCCATTATCTATGGCTTCATAAGGCTCTCCTCATATTCCACTATGCGGAGCATCCACAGTGAGCGTAAAGGCGATGGAGAGATTGGGTCCGATTTTCCCTTCGGGATACAGATGTGTTGTGCTGTTTTTCATCTGGCGGGGAAGATTTTTGCTTCCAGTAAACTGTTGAACAAAGCTTTGGGCAAGTATGAGTAGTTAGTATTTCCTCGACTTTGTGTTGACCAGGGCTGTTTGGAGGTCTTCGTTAAAAAAAAACCAGGTTGTTATCTTCTCGAGTTACTTGCTTCGCCTCCCTTATGTGGTTCGACGGACGAAATTTGTTCATAACTATTCGTGAACTTTGCCACCAAGGGTCTCGATTCGCTCAATGGCAGAGCGCATTACAGCATCTGGGCTTTCTTTATGACGCCGTCGAAAGCTTTTTTCGCTCCTCATATGCGCCTACCCTTTCGAGAGTCTCAGATCTACCAAGTTAGGGCATCGCTAATCTTCGCATTTTGTGGCCTGCTTACCGGAGCTCCGCTATTTCACTGTTCCACAAAGGCAGTACATGGTATTTTCTTCAGGTACCAGTTTGTTGTACTACTGGTTATATAAACATACATTTCAAAAAGTATTCTTACATTGCAGTATATTAGTTCTTTTACTACACTTTACCTTGCCCTTGAACATTTTGCCGTGCTACGCCATACTCATCTCCTGACGAAGCTTTGTCTCTTCAATCAAATAACCACAATAATTCCTCAAACTCTTTTGGCCGCAGGAAATAAGAATCTACACGTCGTCCCTGGCGATCACTCTGACATGTCATCAGTGAACCACATTTCACATACATTGACCTAGGCTTTGCATGCCCATCTCAGCCAGCTGTTCGTCAATTCTCTAGTGTGCGATAACTTCCCAAGCAAACTTTCGCACACACAAATCACCACATGTTCTTGGAAATAATAAAACAATACAAACAATACCGCTATGTTGTGTGAACGATTAATGCTTGAGCAAATAAATAGTGTCATGGGAAAGAAAAAGTTAGTCAGTGGCGAGAATGTGTGAGGGCTACTAAAGCACATATATCTACTAGAAAGGAGGGCAATGTATATTACGGTGGAACGCACTGATTTCCCTGAAAAACCGTCGATAATCGCTAGCTTTTTTAAGGGACCTCTTTTACCCCCTATTGTTAGGTCCCTGTTATCTGAGTATGATTTAAGGATGTTTTCGATTTTCTGACACTTTTTTTGCATTTCGATAGACTTACGAATCATTTATCGGCCGCGTCTGCATTGTTCTTATAGGGCAAGATGCTTGCACTTGTGATCTTTCTCGTTCAAACTATGCAGTTAGATTTGGTAGTATCTTAAGGTTTCCTCCGTGAGTTCCTTCCTAACGACTTTTTTCTTCAACATATGGAAATTTCAAGGTGGATAATTTCATCACTCATATTTTAAGTAAATGGCGAGAATTGATATCTGCACCTCTATATGAGATTTTGATGCTCCCTTGGGCCCTATCATATTGCTGCCGATAAGGACTCTGCAGATAGTGTTCGCTGTTGTTGCCGCACGAACTTCCCGGAATGTTTACGGTATTAATAATGAATCCGGTAAACTTTGGTGCTTGAATCTTCATCCCCCGAAAGTTCTTCTAGACTCAGCAGACTTATGCTATCCGCTATGGATAGCTTGAGATTAGTAAAGGGAGGCAAAAGTCGTCATATCCGTCGTCTCTCTATGTGTCTTTTATGGACGTCACAAGTACAAAACCGATGCTAATGAAGTTCGCACGGTCAGCTTGTGCCATTAATTGTCACATCATAGGCTACATATCGTTTTGGAAAAGTTTGCAGTGGCGCACCCCAAAGTTTTTATGTTTATTTTTCCTTCATAGATATCCCAAGTTTTCATGAAGTTTAAGTGATAGTGTCTCTTATTGCTAGCTGGTATACTTGCGTTGCCATGGTGACGGTGTGGCTGTCTGTTGTTTCAGCAGCATGATGTATCGGTGATATATACATATGGCCATCACAAGAAGTAAATGTGGATAAAATTGGAATAAACGTGAGACAATGCAACTGTGCTGGAATGGCGAGAGATTATAATATACCCTAGGTCAGTCTATTCTTTCTATAACTTCTGCCATGACGTATCCTAACAAGCAAAAGGTATTAAACTCTTACTGATAGAATGCCTTTTAGCTAGAAAATAGCCATATCTCATACTAGTTTCTTTTTCTTTAAATGGTCATCTAACCGCCTGGGCGAATTTGAACGTCCAACATGGTTCGGTCTTTACTTGATCCTTCCATCGTAGTGGTGGTCTAACTCCTCCTCTGCTTCCACCGGCGGGTGCCAGTAAGAATACCTTCTGGGTCGGAGCACCTTCATTCATTCGCACAACGTGGCCTAGCTAGGGACATACAATTGATCATTTAACTCACTGCCGCCAACGCTTAGTGGTCCACAAATCTTCCTAAGAACCTTTCTCCCGAATACTGCCAGAGCAGCCTCATCCGATGTTGTTAGTGTCCACGCTTCCGCACTATTTAACAGGATGGGTGCGATGAGTGACTTATAGAGTGATATTTTTTGTTCGTCGAGAGAGGAGCATCTGAAAACTTTCACCTCAGGGCATCTTCAAGTCTAAAGGCGCCACTGACGAGCACACCTACACAGATACGTTCACTTCTTTTACAAACTGCAATTAATTATAATGATTGACTAGAACAATATAGCTATCAAATACTTGTATTGTGTTATAATATATTGCACAAGTGATAGGTCAAAGCGAAATCTTACATTACAATGCCTTTCTTTTGTATGAACTTGGCCCATAAGAAGCAGGCAAGCAAGCAAGTCAATTTAACTTTTTAGTGCTTCAATTTTATTGTTCGCCAAACCAATCTTTTGTATTGTGTGATATTATTAAGTATAGATCAATTGCACGGCTTCTCAATACCACATCCTTTGTCGTGCGTTGGTATGTTTGTCTGTTATATATAAAACAACAATGATTTGGCGTCATCGTACCAATTAATTAACTTCAATGTCAGCCGCATACGCACTGTTGGCCAAATACGCATTCATTACTCAATACCACTTACATTGTTTGACCTTAATGTGGATAACCGAGAAACTATATTATTTCTTTGAATTTGGTATTTTGTATATATACACAAAATTTGTATATGTATACAGGTTTCTTTTAAGAAAATTATTCAGAGAAATCAAACGCAGATTTTAAGTGAAATGAGCAACAGTTTACGCGTTTAGAATTGCATTGTCTTGTCATAAAGAATCGTTTAGTTGCGGTGATTCCTCTTGTTTCATGTTTAAAATGAAGCTTTATTGACGAAAGGGCACTGTTATTAGGATTAAATTAAATTTTGTTTGCAATAAACGAAATTGCTGTAGTAGGACTTATTAATACGACCACACTTCCTTACGGGTTTGCTAGGAAAGACGATATGCAGGCGCTGACCTGCTCTCAAGTTACAAAAATAATAGGAAACAAATTTTTTTTTAAGCCAATGGAATTTCGGTTGGACACTCTACAGATTTCAAAACACTTTTAAAACATTTTTTCTTCATGGAACTACACCTTTTGATTTTAAGATGGATGCCCTACCTGCGTTCATGAGGTCGCATGAAGGTCAGCGGCTGCGTATCGTCTTTCCTTAAAGTGGATTTGATACTAAATTTTAGCTGAAAAAAAAAAAATTACCAATAGTGCGCCTCACCTTGTTGGATACTATCTGAGTTTTTCTGCGCGTGTGATTAGACTCGCTGACCACGAGTAGGAACGTAAACTATTATTCCCATTACCATAAATCATTACGACAGCAGGCTGTAACCGCCGGTATGCCTCTGGATTTTATAGAGCTTTAGTTTTAGCGTGACTGTGTTTTACCCGCGCTCATGTGTGGCCGAACTGCGGTGCGATTACAAAAACAACAAAAATCAGTTCTGGATGATTGATCTACTTAGTTGAGAGGTTAGTGCAACAGTGTTTGTTTATGAAAGTTGCTGATTCATGAAAGTGACCTAAAGCCTAATAACACAGGAACCTCAGTCACCACGACGCACATTTAGTTTTCACAAGATTTCATATCTGGGCTTGCGATCGAACTCACACCTTTATGTCTCTGTTTATTTATTTAGAAAACTCATCATTGCACTCGATCTCAACATGGCGCTATAGGTATAGGCTTTTCTTTTTATTCCTGTAAAATACTCTTTATCTTATAAAATTAATATTTTAGGGTTGTCAGTATTCAATTACTTCAGAAGTGCAGGGTTTGTATAGCTCACTTTCCGTGTACTTTTAGAATACACATAATTACTCCTTGGTGGCTGCTCAAAGAAATTTCCGACAAGTCTTTACATGGCTCCTTGCTGAATTGTATGGTTAGCAGCTGTCGATTGTTATCAAATAATCGAGAAGGGTGTAATTATGGTCACGTGGGTATACAGGGTGGCTGATGAATCTACATTAAGAAACTCAAATAATTTTTTTTTCAGTGTATGGAATTCATTTTTCTTTTATTCATGTTAAAGCTCATTAAATTTTATTAAATATAGCTTAATTAGTTTTAAAAATAATGGAATTTAAATGCCCCCCCTGCTCGTCGATGCATGTGCGGCATCTTACCAAAAAGTTGTTCATTACTGCTTGGAGAGTTGAGACAGGAATAGCCGCAATTGTTTCTCGAATGGATTGCCTTAGTTCATTCAAATTTGTTGGTTTTGCTTTGAAGACTTCCTGTTTGCAATAACCCTACAAGAAAAAGTCAGGTGCAGTAAGGTCAGGCGACCTGGGTGGCCAACGGAATGTGGAGTTTCTGGATATCAGCTTATTGGGAAATTTTCGTCGCAATTCTGTCATAACAGGTTGGGCTATATGAGGAGCTGCACCATCTTGCTGAAACCACATAGAGTTGAAAGAAATTCTCATTCGGCGTAATTCTGGATAGAAAAACTCTCTCAACATGCTCAAGTAACGGTCTCCAGTAACCGTAACGGTGTGACCGTTTTCTTCGAAGAAGTAGGGCCCGACAATGCAGCGTGATGAAACTGCACACCACACTGTGACACGAAGTGGATGCAATTCCGTCTCATGGAGTATCTGTGGGTTGGAAGCACTCCATATTCGACAATTTTGTTTGTTTATGTTGCCGTTTAAATCGAAATAGGCCTCGTCAGACATGAAAAGACAGTTCAACATGTTTCCATCCTCTTCCACCATTTGAAGCATCTTCTGGCAAAATTCCAAGCGAATCGGCAAGTCTGCAGCGTTCAGTTTGTTGGCCATTTGAATTTTATATGGGAATAAGTCCAAATCTTTGTGCATAATTGACTGTAATGACTGTCTGCTTACACCTATTTGAGCAGATAAGCTTCTTGTCGAAACACGTGGATTGTTTTGTATGGCAGCAGCTACAGCAGCGATTGTTTCCTCCGTTCGAACTGAAGGGTTTCGATGGTAAGGTCTTCTGTTGACTGTCCCATGCTCGGCAAAATTGTTTACAAGTCTTATTATGGTCCATCTGCTCGGAGGATTGCCGCCAAACGTGCGCCTATACTCTCTTTGAACCGAAACTACGGACTCCAGTGCGTGATAGCGGCGGACAATCCAAATTCTTGTTTCAGTGTCCCAGTTATCCATTTTTGTTAAATGTAAAAGTCAATCTGCAAAATAAAAAAAAAATTAACCAGATTCATTAAATAGAAAAAAAGTTATTTAATTTTTTTTGGTAGCGGCTTTCATTAGCCACCCTGTATTTGTCGGTTAGAGCTCCATATATCGGTCAACATTTTGTGATTTCTTCTTTATTTTTAAAGATAGAACTATGCAAAACCTTTCATATTCAATTGATATGAAATCTAATGCAAAACTTCCTTCCATACTATGTTCCTAGTACGTTTTTTTCTTCGGGAAACATTACTTTAAATGTATTTGGTCACTTGCCATGCTCGTTAAAAGTTTAAAGATATAATAAGCTCAAATGGCAACAATAAGTGGCAATGCTACTTAAAAATGTATTTTTTTTTCAAAACACAGGAAAAAACCTTTCTTTTGATACCCATATTGGCCTATTTTATTTCATATAAAAAAAATTCAGATAGGTGGCAACCCCAAAAAATAACCTATGTGGCAAAACCTCGGTAAAAATTCTTAGAATGTGGTACACTATCTACGTACCAAATTTCATCCAAATCGGTTGAGCGTTTTCGAGATAGTCTGGATATACAAATATACAAGAACAGCTCGAATATACTTTATTCTAAGATATAGTAAATTGCTACATAACAAATATTCAAAAAAAATGTATAGCAGCTTTTCAAAATTTGTCTGTCTGCCAGTATTTTTGCGCGCGTATCACTTAGAAATTGCTGAACATAATTCATTGCAACTTTCACCTTTGCAATACTAAATACCTAGCTTAAAGTTTAAGATATCCGCTTTTTCGATAACTCAACTAGTTTTGGAGTTATCGAATAATATATCGACTAGCGTGACTTAAAATTTGTTAGTACAATATGGGTATTAAGCGAAAGGTGATAAAGAGTTCTACATGGAGCAATGTGATTATGTTCAATTTCTCAACTGGTTTCGGATATACTACCTTGCGGTACTGCCCGACTGTCGTGCTAGAGAAATCTCTGTCCTTAGAAATACCCTTTTTCCAACACTAGATTTAAATTTAGAGTCTTCGGTGGAGATGCTACCCGCAATCATTCCTACTGGGAATATTAAACGTAAAGTTCGTATCCGTAACTAAACTAAACTGAAACTATTGGGTTTGGCATGCCCTGTTCTTTTCCTGCTTCTTTTCTTTAACGGAAGGCTGACATTGCCGCTGCTCGGTATTCTGCTTGATGTAAAGGCATAAGGTCAAGAATTACCTGCGTCCTATGGTACTTTTTCTAACTGGCTTAGGTTTGACACCTTGATCAAAGAAGGCTACCATACTATAGCCCCGGAAATCAATAGGGGTTGTAAAATCGCCATTTGCCTATTTTGAGACTAAGACAACTTGCCAATGGCTCTTTTGGCTGCACGACGCTGCTTTTACAGTTCAGCTCTTGGTCTAGAACTAAAACTAGGAATTACCACTTATCGGCCAGGTTAAGGCGCACAAAATTTAGTTCTGGTAGGTTTAAGGAGGTTTTTGGTGCCATCTAGTGTACAAAAGACAACCACTTCTTCGGGACATAGGGAGACCTACCACAGTCTAAGCAGATATCTTGATTTTCGTATATGCTAAACTCCAAAAAGGATACACGAGTTTGCTTTAGCTTAAGAGTTAACTTTCATGCCAAAAAAAATATAAATTTCGAATATTTAGACACAAATTTTTCTATATTTTCCCATTTCCGTCAGAAAATTAACCCATTTCGTCTCAATTAAGGTGAACGCTACAAATGAAAATGTGTCACAGTCAATTAAGTTCAGTCCATTTGCCACTAATTCAAAAAACAAACACGAAGCGCAAGTTTACCAAATTCGTTGAACAATTTTGCTAAGTTTTAGTTAAATAAAAAATGCTACAAAAACAAAGCTGCATTGATTTTTGTGTACATAAAATAATGAAAAAAAAAAATTTAGCACACGGCAGCCGAATTGGTAAGCTCGTTTTGCCACCTGCGCAGCCAAATGCAATAAAGCGACTCGTTTGTGTTGCCGGTTGTTGCTGAGTCATTTCCGTTTTTAAGGTATGGAAATTCGAAAATTATTTCCGTTTTGCGCATTCATTTTCCGCTACAATTGTGACAAACAAACATACTTGCTTTTACCATGAATTCAATTATTTAGAGGTATGTGTGTGGGTTTACGATCAGAACTAGTTCAAAATAAACAACAATACACTACTCCAAATATGGGAGGTGTAGAAAGGGATGCACATATTTGACCGTGAGGCTAACGTAGGCTAGGTTAGGTACGGTGGCGGTTGCCCCAGGAGTAGCCCACTTGAACACTTTTACTGTCCGTTGTGAGACCACGTTGGCTAACACTGACCTGATTCCTATTTATTTCACAAACCGGCGCGTAGCCACGATAAAGTTCCGGGTAAGGCTCACTTCGACACTTCGATCTCGGAGAGCTGCTCCAGAAAATCGAATACGTCCCGATCGAAGTATTTACGCCTTGTCCTGGCAAAAGCTGGGCAGCTGAGGGTAAACTGACTTGGTAATTCAACCTCGTCATCCTCCATGCTGATACAGCTGGGATTTTCTAGGATCTGTAGCAGTACCGCATGCACCCCCATCGGAGAGGGCCCCGTCAACACTCCAATTACCATAGACAGATGTGCCTTGATAAATCCTAACAGTTCCGCTGACCGCGTGGAGTCTATTGCTGGCCAGAATGATCTCGACACCTGACAAGGGTTTGTGTCAGGCCAACGCTTGCTTAGCTGATCCGAGGCCCACCTGTACAGGAGCAGAGCGCAGGTAGTCAACGGAATCCCATAAACCCTAACGTAGCATTTTAGGTAATTGTGGTCCAATTACCGGGTTTAAGGCCTAGTGCTACTTCTTGCTAAGCATTATTGCTGCCGGAACCTAATGCGTAAGTAAAATAGCTGAGATATTTCACTACATGCCTAGGAATATGTGGGTTTACCTACATATGTTTGTGGTATTCATTGATTACTTCCCTTCCTCACCTAGGGGGGTCAAGTTTCTTCGGATACTGCCTGCCTCACCGCAATCGAAGCTTTTCTGTAGAATATTACCAGAGCCTTCGACGAATGTAGGCCATTTCCGACTAGTTATGTGTTTCACAAAAGTCATCATAGACATTGTATTAAATAATAATATGTTTGTACATACATATGTATGTTTTTAACTTTTTGTTCTACTTTTATCTTGTTGTTGTTAATACTGGTCCATTGCCTACCGAATGTGTCGCCAGCACTTTAGCATTTTCTAATTTGTGTTTATGCGCCAAAAATTATGCCAGCTTTGCAAAATCGAAATCATACAATTTCAGAGGGAAATACAAATAAAAATTTTGCTTAGTTTTCAAATTATAAAAATGAAGAAAAAAATAAATAAATAAAAAATGGTTGCAAAATAGTATTACAAAAATTATAACTTTAATTGCGTTTTGCTTAATCTGCGAATACCACGAATTTGAGTAGAATAGTGGTTTAAGTGGAAGTTCGCTTTTAGGCGCATTTTTATTTCGAAGCGTGTCGTCACGCCCTGAAGTAGATTATGTTGTCAAGTGAAGTCTTAAATTTGTGAAATGGGTGCCAGCATCTAGCTTGTTAATTGCCTCTCTGAGCGCGGGATTCTTCTGGTTTTATTTCTAACAACTCACATCCAATGACACGCGCATTAAGCTTACTTACTTAACTATATGAGGTGGGTTTTGTCAAAAGCTGAGGTAAAGGTCAGTCTGTCCAAGGTCAGCAGAGGCCCCACTAACCCCTACTAAGAAATAACACGATATATGTGTATTAAGATCGAACACAGGGGTTTGGCGGCGTAACAGCTTTCCGTTACGGGAGAGTGAGGAAGCAAGAGAGCGGTGTAAAGGGGCGGCGTAGGAACAGGTGAACAGCGGATGAACGGCAATGCGGATGTGGCACAGCTGGAAAACGGCCACAGCTGGGCAGCGGCGGAACGGTGGAACGGCAGGGTGGAGTCAGCACAGCTGGTAAACGGCAACGGTTAGACGGCGAGTCACCGGGAGCAGAAGTAGCGCGGCGGAGGGCGTACCAGTGACGGAGCAGCGAGCGTCGGGTCGGAAGACTATTGAGACGGGGATAGCGGAGCGGGTTAATAGGCGGGTGATTTACCTGACGTTGCCCCTCGGTGCTGGTATTCCAGGGGCGGCGGTTTCGTTGGCGGTACTCTGAAAACAGACTGGAGTGAATCCGGTTAGGGTGCTGGCTCTGCGGCTGAACACCACTGCCTCCATCAGCGCACGCTATATAGGTGGCTGAATGGAGGGCAGAGTTGTTCCAGCTAGGACTTCGTAGGCCGATCGGAGGGCTGAGGGGAGGTGCACCCTAAAGGCACAGCGCTATTACCACTTGCCCACCCATCGGTCTACCCCGGAGCCAGAGCTAAGTGGAAATCAGTTCGCCGCCGGAGCGGCACGGTCTTTCCTCTCAGCTAGTCGGCGGAGCGAAGAGCGGAAAGGCAACAACTCCACTGACTCACCCAACCAAAACAGGATTGACTCCTCCAGAGTGCTTGCCCCTCGCTGGACACCTCCGTCCCCCGCTCGTCTTCGCACACTTTCTTTGTAGGTGTCAGGAGAGAGGGGCGGCGGTGTACCGGCTCCATGCCATGTAGGACGGTTTGATGGTCGAGGGGGAGCATTTTGATTGAAGCACAAATGCACCCCCGACGACCCGCTACTCGTCCTATAGCTAGGGCTAGGGCTAAGAGCACGACCGTTCCACTTATCCAGTCAGCGCAGCGATAAGCCCAAAGGCGACTACTGCTGCTGACTCACCTGGAGTGAATGATTCAAAATTTGTGAAATCATTCCTTTATATGGGGACGGTTATGAAATGGTGGAGAATTTCACCGCTTGCCATGGTGTGTTATTTACCTGGGTATGAATTTGTGCTGGCTGCCGGTGATCACCATGCCGTTGTTGCTGGGGATCAGCTGTGTTTGTGTCGGGCAGTTATTGCATGCTTTTAGGCTTTAGTGGAGTTACAGTGGGGGTCGTATTATTGTAACGCTACGTTACAACTATTAACTATTTTCTTGAGGATTGGTCTCTTGTGCTTTTAAGGCGCCGAGAGGCTTCTTCTGCAGTTCTACCTTTAGTACTTCGTGGTTGTTCGCTTTTTTATTTAATGAACTACGCGCATCATATTTATAATAAAAAGAATTGCCTTTCCCACTTGTTGACTCACCCATCCACTCAAGCCACGATCCGAATAGAAACCGCTTTCTAGCATATATAAGCGAGGAGAACTTTCAAAGCAGTAAAAAACTCGTCATTATCCAAAAGCTTCTCCTCGGTGTGTCTGTACAAGCAGAATATTCACTCTTTCCTTGAAGGCAACCTACATCACATATATACTTACTGTGGCAAAGTGCGATGTCGACGTATTTGCTACAGTTTCCATGGAATTTCCTGCGGGTGCGGAATAGTTATAAAATATACATTATTTGCCAGAGATACTGAAAATATGCTATGTATTTTCGGAGAAAGTACGTTTCGACACACTTTTTTTATAAGTCTGCAAAAAAATTTATTTTGTTAAAACGCTAGAGGTTTAAACTTTCAAAGAAATACTATAAATCCCGTCCACGCTTCGCAAACATTGAGACACACCGACAACATTTTTAAAAACGATTGCAATGGACTATATTGGATCAGTAATGATCACTGCTATACATTTTTCTTGAATATCTGCAACGCAAAAGACTTCGACTTATTAACTTTTTTATATCATGTAGAGAGATATACGGAACTTCTTCTCAATATTCACTGTGGTGCCTCAAAAAATTTCCTTCTACAAAGAACTTAAGCCAACAACATATTTATCTCTGATATGAATTTTAACTATTTTTATCCACTTAACACTCAGGCAAAAAAATTTCGTTCCAATTTTTCAAGATTTTCCCGCTGCTTCATGAGCACATTAATGATATTTCATGTGCAAATAATTTTTGGTGCATGTAAAGACCCATTCACTTTATGTTGTTGCATAATGCATGTTAAATTAGTGTTGCATGCTTTCAGGCACACACTTTCAGGCGTATGATTATCATGCGAATTAAGTAAAATATCGAATTAGATACAAAGCAATTAAGAGCTAATGAGATTTCAGTATGTTTGCATTAGGAAATGCTTTTTGGTTTTCAATTATGTACTTGAACAAAAAAAAAAGAGACAATTTTTAAGGTTATATTCAAACTAAAATTAAAATATCCCCTATTTAGATAACTTCAAGCGTTTCATAGTTATAATCCAATATGTGGACCAGGGGTGAATCAAAATATTTAAGTGGAATATCCATATGTAGGGTAGTTTCGGAGACATAATGATACAAATCAAACTCAGTTTATTATAAGTTCTGAGACAAGGCGAAAATTCGGCGAACAAGGCAAGGGGACTTGGGGAAAACTACTGTAAAAATCAGAACGGCGACCTGTTGAGCGATGTTCAGAGAGTACTAAGATTATTTAGTGATCGGGTTTTTGCCCTTTTAAAAGGAGAAAGGGCGCATGAATCCAGAGACGATGCCGAACCCTATCTCGCAATTCAAGATCATGGAACTGATGTTGCACAACCCGACTTTAATGAGGTGCGAATAACAATATCCCATATGAAAATCAACAAAACAGAGGACATTGATGGTTTGCCTATTAACTCACTGCGGCGAAGAGCTGTTGGGATCTGAGTGTTCCCTGCAGAATCCATATAGTTTTTGGAATATAAGGTTCTATAAAGTGTATTGTGAGGAAGACCGAAGCCGGACTGAAAAGTAAAATACTCTCTCGATGAGCGAAACTAACACTCTATAAGCTTTATGCAGACGGTCCAGGGATATCATCCGAAATGCAGATCCTGGGAGTCCTATATATGTATGTATAGTATGGGTATCAAATACGAATTTATGTGGGGTAACCTACTTTACGATATCTCCAACCGGTTTAGAGATATACACCAGGATGATGACATGGGTAATAATAAAGGATGGGTACCTCTGCGGTATCTCTGCTACTTTGGAAGATATTGTGCTAAAAGGAAATATAGGTAAAGATGGCATCGTTATAGGAATAAGATCGAGATAGAAGTAGAGAATATGTGGGCCGGATATGACACTAAAAAATGATTTTGCTATATGGGTTTATTAATAAGCAGTTATTTTAGATATCGACCTAAATTTGTTCGAGATGTGATCCTGCTTTTACGGCGTGACTATCAAATGGAAGGTGATTTTCTTGCTTCGTAATAGGGGTCAAAATACTGCAAAGAAATAGAACATCGGATCCTTAAGTCCGGATTCTGGGAGAATGAGAAGTTCTAAGGAGACCTATACTCAAAACTATTGTGTTGAAGTCATTTATCATATATCGGTTTTATAAAAAATGCTACTGCAATTTTTTTTGTTTTTCCGTTAAGTTCCTCTAATTGCCATTAGATGGAGACGAAGAAGATATTACTTACCATTTTTAAAAACGTTTTCCATTTTCAAATAAGACAAAAAGGACATGTTTTTTTATTTAAATTTTTGATTTTCATTTTATTTTCGTCATTCATTGTTTATTATTTTTTTTTTATATATATACTGAAGTCTAAATTTGTTATCAATATCCTCAGCCTATTATATATATACTATGTATTCTGCAATTCATTATATATTTATCTTCACATAATCATAAACAATAAATCGCATGCTGTATTAGTATTTCATTATTATTTGGCTTAATGTTGTTTTTATTGTATTTGAATTTAGTTTTTGTATTTAATTTTTTTTACTGGCGGCGTTTACATTTCTTAAATGCTTAAATTCATAGTTTTGTTTGACTTGTGTTTTCTTTTCTTCTTCTGTAATTTTTTTGGAAATAATATTATTAAATAGTTAAAATATTTCGCAAAAGATGCATGGATAATACCGTTGATGACGCAAATTATAAAACAATTATAAGCAAAGAAAAATTTGTTTATACTTTAGAAAAAAAAAATTCTAATTTAATAGAAAGCTTTTTAAAATGAGTAGTTGTTTTTTAAGTTTTGTAAGTGCGAAAAAAATATCTTTAAGTGAAATAAAATTAAATTTTTGCAGCAGAATTTTATGCTTTTTCAAATCCCATTCATAAAAATTATAATTCCTAAAAAATTGCTAAATTCCTTTTAACAGTTTTCGCAATTTCTTTTTATAATTTTTGTAATTTTTTTTTGTGTTAATAATTTTTTAAGTAATATTTATTAAATGTTTTTACTTTAAACAAATGTAGATTTAAAGTATTTTCTTTAGTTATTTGCTTTCATTTTGTAAATGACAATTCGTTTTAATTCAAAAATTTGTGTGTACAGTTTTTTATGATTTTAATTTTTTTTTTAATTCTTTACTAAATATTTCTTCATATAATCTTATATTATATTTTTTGTTATTCTATAGTTACATACAATTGCAATGAGTGACGCCTATTTAAATTTTTGGTTTGTGTATGTACAAAATTATGTATGAATATATGTGTGCTGTGGTATTTTTTGGTTTGTTTACTTAAATTTTTCTATATGTAATATTTGGTAGCTATTTCTATAAGTATATAGATACATATGTATGCAGTTATTTTTATAATTTATTTATGTATGTATATATATATTTTTTTATCAATATTCTGTTGCAGGTTTCTTTTAAGTAGAAAAATTCTTTTCGTTTCATTTATATTTGTTAAGGTCTATGTATGTATGCGTTATATATATTTATGTTTAATGCGAGCATAAATTTACATACAGATTAAAATGTAAAACTACTCTTCAACTCACTCGTTTAGTATTCGTTATAACTAATTAATATGATTGGTTGTAATGCCGCAGCATTCACTCAATTTGCTCTTCAGCTAAGTCGCAAGTACTGCTATGCGTACTCGCATGTACAACATATGTACGCGTGTGTGTGTTGGCAAATATATGAGATATGAATCCCGATTTATAAGCACTGAAGTCCCGAAAAATGTTATCGTACTTTTTTTAGCTGAAATAAATAGAGAATTCCCGTTTGCTATTTAGCGGAGACATTTACACAAAACTAGAGGGCTATATCAAATCGCGATAATTTTTCCACTGGGTTTCTTAACTGTAATATAAAAAGTTGGTTATCTTTTATCCTATGAAATCATTTCTTAGCCAGTAATTAAATAGAAGCTTTTAGATTTAAATTTATTAAATAATTTAATGATCAAAATTATGGCTTTCTGGAACAGCTCAATTCGAGCCAACTTGTTTCGATAACTTTAAATACAGATAAGTTCTTTTTTCGAAATATATAGAGAATAGGTTGACTTTAAACTAAGTGAAATTCTATAATATAGAATCGGTTTTGGTTTCCTCAATCAAAATGCTCCTAAGTGTGTGCTTTGCATTAAAAACGGAAATACAGGTTAAACGAAATTGAGAGTTGACTAGATGACCTGTCGCAGTGGACTAGCTGTCAGTTTCCGAAGAGGTGCACCTTGAAGCAACTACTAAAGCGTTTATCGTTTTTGTTTCCAAATGGGCAACTGTGAACTAAATTAATTTAACTTCATTTATGTAAAATGAAAATAACTCTGTAGTTGTCGGACATTCCAACAAATTTCTATTGGTTACAATATATAGTACTCTACTCCGTTTAGTCGCTATCGAAATATCGGTTTCGATTTTGGAAATTGGTCATAATGATTAGGGAATAAATAGTACTTACCTTCCTATTGCAGTAAGCTGAAGAAAATAAATTGCTCTCAAAAGTTTGCAATCTCTAAATTTTTTAAATTGAATATCTTATAAAAGGGTAGGTTTATATAATCGTAATACAAAATTTCGAAATAGTTTAATATGATCGCGACCTATCGCAAATTTTGAAGTATTCTTATATATTTAATTTACTGTGGTTATGAAGAAATATTTTTAAACTCTAAATCCAAACTGAACCATGAATCAGCCTTTGTTAAGTTTTCGACTTCACCAATATTTGTCTAGCAATTTTGTTATAAATCTCTGTACTATTTTACTCGTAATATTTGATCTAAATACAACCGAAATCGCAGAAAGGATATACACTTTCAATTCAATTAATTATTTACTTTTTATATTGGAGTATCGTCGGCATCTGAACTTTGTTATAAGTTCTAGACTCCATCTCAAAAGAAATTCACGCTAAAGGCCCAGAAAAGACCCCTCACTTTTGCACTGATTTTGGGTAACAAAAAGAGAGCGATGTTATAAAAATAGAACCTTTTCGGGACTAACAGCATCACAACCCCAGCATACATATACACATAGTGAAGACTCGCGAGCAACGCTGCTGGCGTGGCGGCTTCTAAAAGAGTGGTTATAGAATTGGCTTGTTAATGTGACATTTATCTTTGTGTTTAAGTACTTTTTTTTATCGAATTTTATTTGATTTGCTGTATTTAGCAATATTTATATACAGAATGTACCCGCAAATCTATTGCTTTTAAAATTAAATTATCCAAACAGAACTCGTGCGTATGCAATGTGCAGTTTACAGATTTCTTTTTTTAGTTTTTTTACTTTTTTTTTGAAACTTTTTGTTCTACCAAAATTTTACTTGATCTTAATTTACATTAATAACAACAACACTGTATTTTTACTTAGCTTAAACTTTTTTTAGCTGTTCTTGTTCACGAGTATATTAAGTTTAGTGCTAAGTGAGTTTAAGTAGTTTTTGCTTAAAAAGTATGAAATTCGTTTGCTTCCTCTTCTTTTTATTTAATTTACATGTGTATTAATTAATATGTTTTAAGCTATTTTAAATTGTTATGTTCTTTTTATTTTATTAGTATTATTTTTAGCTTTTATACGTTTTGCTTAGAAAGAAATAATATACCGTATTAATTTACAAAAAAAAAATATACATAAAATATTAATGCTATGTTTACTAAATTAGGAAAGAAAACTGGCTTAATAAACAACCCAAACTCTATTTAAAATATTTAAAATGCAGTGGCTTGTTGAAAAAACACTTGGCTTTTGAGACGACAAAAGTAAGTCCTTAGTATTTTTAATTGATTGCGGAGAAAAATGGTAGCACATCCAGTCTACCCTATTTATTTAGAAAATTTTCAATAATCTTTATATATTGTCAGAGGCTGATGGTTTAAAATTCTAGTTTTTATAGAAAGTACATACAGCGCTGTTGTTAGGTGACTAAGAGTATGAATAAGTTTCTAAAAATCAGCTCTGCATAGAATAACAGATGACAAAACAAGCGTTTTTCAAAATGTTTGTCTCTATTTTTGAATATTTTCAAGTTTCATAATTGGCTTTAATGTACTGGAAATTAAACATAGCTAATTTTGTAAAATGCTTCATAATTTTATAAAAAATTTGAGCAATCAATGAATAAATATAAACAAATAGTATAAGCGGTATCTGCTATTATTTTGTCGCATACTGTACTTATTAAAAGTTAAAGTTATCTGCTCCTTCTAAACAATTTTTTTTTTCATTTAAATACATATTAGTAGGGAATTTTACTTTTTCCCTCCTTTGTCGTCAAAAGAGTAACCACATCTGTTTTCCTAACTATTAATTTTTTACCTCATTGAGTGCACCATTTTTCTTATCCTTTTTAACGAGCGCATAAACTGAGGCTGCCTTATAGTTGATTGGTCCATAATGCTGACTATCCAAATCAGCGTAGATTAGTTCGTCATCGAATTCTAGAGCGCCTAAAGGCTATTGAAAATAATTATTACAAAGAAGATTTTTTTACCGAAGGTACATATATTAAAAAGCTATGTTACATATTGGCATACCATTGGCATAGCAGGTTAAGTGCTACTTAAAGGTTAACGTTTTTAAGTACAATTCCAGAGTTAGTAATCAAGCATCCACCTAATTGATGCGATTTAGTAATATTTTATGATCTTAAGGACAGATGTCTACAGATAGTCTTTTAAAATTTACGCTTTGATTTGCATTAGGATATCACTAAAATGTTAAAAGTTTCGATAAATTCTTGTAGAGTCAAACTGAGTATGTATGGATTAATCTAGGGATTTGAACAATTTCCTTGTTTACTAAGGGCCGCTTTCATAAAAGCCGGTTAACACCAACCGGGGCCCTAAGTTTAACTTTCTCTAAAAATATGAATCAAGAAATAGGTTACTCTGTACTTGTTTCGCCCAAAAGTATGCAACATTTAGCTACAAATCTTAAGCATCGAGAGCGTAAGTGGGCACAGTGCACTGATTTTAATTTTTCGGTAAAAAGTGAATTTCGTGAAAATCTCTTCTAATTCAATTTGGGCGATGTATTAAATAAGTTTTGTATTTATTGAGTTATGAATCGGGTATTAGACTGTTTTTTATTCAGATAAATTATTACTTCCCGCTTAAATTTTTATTTATTAATTTTGTACAAATGGGAAATTTTTCTTAGGAATTTGCTTGAAAAATTTATCAACTTTATACTTCTCTCATTATGGGTGATGAAATTTTAGACCAATACCCAGTTAATTTCACTTTGCCCAACAATTATTTCAAACTGTTGAATCAACTTCGCTCAGCGCCGAATGTGAAGATAAACAGTGCGCGCGTTTAGGCAGTGAGCTTTGTTGGATAGGTAAGTTAAAGAAAATGTTTTAGTAGCAAACCAGGCGTTTTTTGAAACTTTTAAATTTTAGAAAATGAATAAATTGTTAGTAAAAAGCATAACTTATTTTTCTGTCGTGCTCTAGAAATTTCTAGGATCTTTATTTATCAAGCCTTTCTTCATTATTTTGAATGTATTTCTGCTTTATCAGTTAAAAATATATGTCTTTTTTTTATAAATGTTATTGTAGAAAGAAATGGGCGGATGGATTAGACAGATGCTGACATGAATGCTGACAGAAAAATGGAGCAATGGTTGACAATGTGATAAGAGACTCATATGAAATGAAGAACAAAATAATATCAAGAATTTGATTTTGAAGCAAAAATATTTACTGCATAGTTTTTTTTTCAATTGTTTTTTTTTTTCTTTTTGGAAAACAGAATTCTACTTGAGAGAAAACTTGCAGATTTTTCGTGTAAGACAAAGGAAAAATATATCGCCTGAAAATCAAACACTCTAATGCACATAATATTTATAGGCGTTTAGTAACCAAATGCAAGTGTAAAATATAGATGCATATGAAAATGATAGACAAATATAGATATAAAATTTGAGCAAAGTGCAATAAATTATTTAAACATTCCAATACACAAAAAAAAATTATTAAATATGGAAAATAAAGATTAAGTGCACTCTGTCCCACTATGATATACTCATATAAACATGTAAGTTCAACGCAACACATCGAGCGCTCACGACAGAAGAATAAATGTCAAAATAATTGAACATAATTTTGCCACAAAATTTTGAATGCAATGCAGATAAGTTTTTCTTAAAAAAAGGCAAACATTTTCAAGCCAAAAAATAAAAACTTTAAATTTACCTTTCTCGAAAATTCGCAATCATCTCAATGTTTAGCAAGTAGTAATTTGCACATACATAAATATTTTATTGTGGTTTATTACGTACGTCAATTTTGTAGTTATGTGTTAGAAAATGTATGTATTACTGCCTTTATAGGGATCCTCAAAATCGGATACTTGCTACAATGAGAAACGACGTTAATAAAATAATTATTTGATTGATTTGTTTGCTTGTATTCCTTTTTCTTTTGACAATTGCCAAGCAAACTGAGTAGTTAATATGGAAAAGGCGAGCTTGTATGTATATGTGCTTTTATGTCAATGAAGTTTTCTATGCGATGTGGCAGTGAACTCACTAGGGTTTAATTTTAGTAAATAAATATGTAAGTTTGCCATTTTATTTAAGTGTCTTACAATATTTTGTCTGAAAAATATGGAAAACAAGATGATGAGTATTACCACCTGTCACATGCCGTGATAGCTGGCGCTGTAAAAATGTGATGTTTCTTATCCTACTTGCTATGAGCGTGCATAATCCATCATCAAAATCGCTAGGTAAAAATAAAAGTTTTGTCATGTCACAACATGAGCTGATGCCATAATAAACAAAATATATATAAAAATTTGCCTACATGGGCACCATGAGCCTATAAAACAGGATAAATGCCACAGCAACTAGTGATGTCACATCACCTAGTAATGGCACATCAACGAATGATGTCTAAACAAAAAAAATTTGCAGAATTAACCTACAACTAAATACTGTGCACCATGCGCCCCTAAAAAGTGATAGTTGTGCCATCAACTTGTCATATCATATGACCTAATAATGTCTCATCAACGAAAGATTTAGCAAAATTAACAAAATTACAAATAAATCATGTGCACCATGCTCCCATACAACAAGATAGGTGTCCCAGTAAGTACATATTTTACATCAACGATTTAAGATAGATCACCTGGAAATTTTGCGAGCGAGGTCACAGCGACGATCGATGTCTCATGAATCAAAAATTTCCCAAAATAAATCTTGTTTATCACTCTCACCCTAGTGATGCCATCAACATGTGATGTCACATCAGCTTGTCGTATAGACGAAAGATTTCACACAGAATTTGACTACCAAAAAAAATCCCGCACACCATGTAAAGATAAAAAACAAGAGGTCTACCCTCAACTTCAAAAAAGTGTGCGCTTAACCACATCACCACCAGTTAGTGTCTACCAAGAACAATTTCATTCCTGACCTAACGGCCAAACCAAAAGCAACAAACCCTAAGCAATATTTTTGCGCTATAAGCATATGACAATAATGCTGTTTTTACCGTGAGGACCTTCAGTCCTTGCCGCTCTCTGCTTATAATGTCGCACAGCAAAAGGTATAGGCAGACATTGTCGGAAATGCAATTAAGACTAGTTTGGAAGTACGTCTGCGTTTTTTCTACAAAATTATAAATTACGGCTTAAAATGAAAATTTTTGATATAAATAAAAAAAAATTTTGATATATATAAATATATAATATAATTGAAAAGTATTTGTTTAAGTACATATGTTTTAAATTTAATCAATAATAAAAATATAATAAATAATATTTATAACTGAAATAAATAATGCATAATAATAAAAAGTTGAGATAATAATTAATTTTATAAAATAAATATCAAACTGAATTAAGTTATATACATATGTTCACAAATTTTGTAACTTATCTTACCTATAAATGTTTGTATGTAAAAACAATTTCACTTAGGGCATAGCTGGGCACAGTGCACTTAATTTTTACTTATACAAATAAGTCAAAAATCAATTAAAATATTTTTTTTAACAAAAAAATGAAAATTTTATTTTTACTTTTATGTTTTATTTAATAACTAAGAGACTTGGAAATAAGAGTCAAACTCTAATATTTATTTTTACTCCAGAAATAAATGACTTCAAAAATAAAAATTAAATTTTAAATATTGTTTTCGAATCAAAAAAAGGAAGAAAATATATTTTAAAATTTTATGTTTTAAAAATGAAATTAAATCTTTTTTTGACTTATAAAATAAAAGTCAAAATTTTAACTTTTATTTTCACTCAAGAAATACTTTTTGCTTTAATAAAAAAACTTACATAAAAATAAAAAAATATATATTATTTTTCATAACTGCCAGATTAACTAAATGAAAACATTTTCCTTGCTTTCATTAAACATTTTCTAGCTCAGCAATATCTGTTGGGATTCTGATCACTATTTGGTATGGCTGTGCAATTGATTGGTTGCTCAAAGCTACTATTCATTACTTCTTAAGTCACTCAATTAATGGATTGATTCTAATTCCACTCGAGTAATACAGTTAATTGATTAATCAAATAGCAAGTAAATCCATTAAAGGAAACATAGTTTAATCACTTATTTGAATGAAGTAGATACTTTCCTAATATGTAGTACTCAAGTTTGGCTCTCAACAATATTTTGAACTATTTAATTTCAAAAATATTTACCACACGAGCATATCCAAGCAAAGTTTTTAGAAATAAGTCGAATCATATACAGTTTGATTAATCCACTATCAGAATAATTGAGCGACTTGTTTGTAAAATTGGTAATTCCTTGTGGTATTGAAATGCTCGCTGCACTAAAAATTTCGTGCACTATGCCAATCTATGCAATTTTTTTTTTTTAATTTTTAGCTGTTAGCAGTTTTTTATTTTACACGGCTAAACTTATGCTGTAATCTTTTCTAATACTACTTGAGTGATTTAACATTTATATATTACAAAATATGTATAT
Source organism: Merzomyia westermanni (assembly GCA_949987695.1). Lineage (NCBI taxonomy): Eukaryota > Metazoa > Arthropoda > Insecta > Diptera > Tephritidae > Merzomyia > Merzomyia westermanni. The sequence continues at coordinate 149,625,414 of OX465291.1, read as the reverse complement.
ACTATGTATATGGGACAATGCGAATTTTGGTTTCAGTTTAAATATTAAAATTTTATACATCATCCAAATGCAGTATTTAAGCAAATCGATGGATTTTAATTTAATGTTTAGATTTTCGATTTTTTTGTTTAAATTTTTTTTTTTTTAATTTTTTATTTAGTTAATTATTTAATTTTTAATGGAAAAATACTAACAAACTTAACACGCTGACAGTCATTTACCTAGTATGAGTATGTTCTTAAGTTTACAAGTTTGTATTTTATATAAATATGTGTTGCTTATAAATATATTTACTTTGTTTATGTATAGTCCTTATGCTAATACTTACTTTATTTAACTAATTACTAAATTTAATTATTTCTAAAAAATAAAATTGGTTAAATGAAATTTCCATAAAAACTTTGAGATATAAGAGCTTTATACACCTTTTTTATTTTTTATGAATATGAGTGCTAGCGTTTAATGCGCCAGCATGGCAAGGTTGACTTTACAACTTAAATTTATTTGAAATTTCTTTTTGGTATCATTTAATTTTAAGTAATTATATTTACACTTTTCCTGTCCATTTATTATATTTTCCTTGTTATGATTCTGCTATAAGTAGATTACGAAGAAATTAGGCACTATGCGCAGAATTCGTAAGAATTTCGTAAAATTTTGCTGTTATTTCTTCCGTAGCATGAAAAAGAAAACTTAATGGAAATCCTAGCAAAATTTTATTGCAACTTTTACTTGCTTCCTACAGCATACCTATAGACGCCTAGGCGCTTCCAATTACAATAATTCGGTTTTTCACGAAATTCTTTCGGCGTTCAAGTGCGCTTAAGTTGTTTTGCCATGAAATTTATTGCACACACTCAAACCAATGCATGCCATTTAAATGTGCACTTCACGATAACTTTGTTTCAACATGTATTTCACATGACCACCATTACGTCCAGCTGAGACAACAACACGCGGTGACTCAGCGCTGACTGATGTTTGTGGCTCATTGGATGTGACGCTTGTGACATCGCTGATTTCAATACTTTCCACTGCACGCATGCAAACATCTGTAATGCCAACGTAGGCTCTGTCGTCGTTGCCTTTATCGTCGTCGTCGCCATCCACGTCTTCATGCGCATCCTCTGCTTCATTATCTTCATCATCGTAATCTTCAGAGAATGAATAGCCCAAATCTTCTTCATCATCATTCTCAATTAACTCGTCTTCACTTTTTACTTGCAAGTCGTTACTTCTCGAATTTTGTGCGCTCTTATCTGTGTCCCTTGTGCGCGCGCTTCGCATTTCATCGGCCAATTGCTGTTGCTGTTGCGCCCATTGTTCTGGTAATGCCAATTGCTTGTGCAGATTTTGTCGTGTACCGGGTTTGGTGGCGTAAATTAATTCGGGATGATGTTTGGTGAGCGCTTCCAAAGCTTCCAATGATGCGGCGGGATTAAGACTTACATGTGGCACGCGTAATTGTGCATATGTGGTAATTTGTTTGATTTCTTCTGCGAGTTCTTCACTCATTTCAGATTTATCTTCTTCCTCATCAGGAGGTGGCGTGCTAGCGGATTTTGTAATAGGGGCGCTTGAATGAATACTGATTGCAATTGTCTCGGCTAATTTGGTAGGCATTTCTTCCGCTTCCGTGGGTTGCTCTTCCGCTGTGCCAGCGCGTTCACCATCAACGGGTGGAGAAATTGGCTTGAAGGTGCATTGCTCATGCCATGATAGCGGCCGAAAGACGAGCGGTCCACCTTCGATGGTATAACGTTTCCTAGCGCGCGACTGCACAACAGCATTTGATGTTGATTCTTTATTGAGCTGCTCATGTTGTTGTTGTTTGCATTGCAAATTCTTACGTAATTGTTGTAATTTGCATTGACGCAATGTCCCAGCCACAGTTTGTGAAGGCTGAAAGTGGAAAGTATGGTATTTACGTAGCGGCAGCTGGACTGGTCGGCGCGCTTGCAAGGGCGTGGAATTATTTGTTGAGTGTGCAGCGCCATCTACTGGAAATGTCAAGTTCAACGCAGCAGTCATGTTCTCATCCGTCTTCTCTTTCGAAGTCAAAGCTTTGTTTATCCGCGCGTGCTCTTCCTCAGCATTACCGCCTAACGGTAGTAATCTTCTTGGCTGTTTTAGCATTGCAACATTTCTGCTATTGTTGTTGTTTGTGTAATTTTTTGTGTTGCTATCATTATTCTCAGCAGCAACTTCATTGCTTGTTCTGTTCTTATTTCTTCCATTGTCATTATTACTCTCATTGCCATTGTTAGCGCTGCCGCCGCTTGCGCCCTCATTTCGTCGGATTAGCAACGATTGTTCACGATGCTGTTGACATTGACGCCAATTGCTGTTGTCATGCTTGTGTTGTGATTTAATTTGTTGTTGCTGTATTGTTGTTGTTGTTGTTGTTGCTGCCTTGAGCGCGCAGCTCGCAAACTGGGTGCTATAATTGTTGGCGCGTGTTTGGCTGCTGGCGTTGTTGTTGTTGCCGCCGCTATAGGCAATGTATCTGATATGTGCGTAGGGGTCGCTGATAGTTTTTCGTCGTAATTTCTTATTCCCGCCATAATCGTTGTAGCAGCAGGCGCTGGTGGCGGTGGCGGCGTTGGTAACGCAGGCGGTCTTTGTTGTTGTGTTGTGTCCGCTTGCTAGAAATGGATTAGTGAGGCCAATAGTAAAGTGCTGTTAGTTAGTTATTCGGCAGAAGTTATTGTTATTACAAAGGCCATGGCATTGGTAATTGGTTCATGCGACATGCACGGGTGATGTTACAAAATTTTGATTTGAAAGTGTGATTATATAGGATGATAAAAAGCATTTGCAATTTTATATTTGGTTGCGCAGCGAAAAAACCATAAAAAGGCGATGATTTTGATGTTTGACCAACATAAACAAAAGAAAGGGAACATGAAATGAAAATAAGAATATGAAAAATAAAAGTTAATTATATAAAAATAAAAGTGGTATAAAATTAATGTAAAAAGTAAAGAAAGCGCTGTCTTCGGTTGTTCCGAAGGCTTTATACCTTTCAGGAATACGCATCACAATTTTAAGTGTCCGGTCCTTGCTTACAATAAGTACAAACCCTGCAAAATTTGATGGTTGTACCCTGTTAATTTAGAGATATTTAGCTCAAACCCTGTTTACCGGAAAAATGTGTTGTATGGGGGCTATACGATATATTTGGTCCAATCTTTATGGATTTCACTACACGCATCATATATGTCATAAGTACTGTAGCTGTTGGTTCCGACTTATGATTAATATATTACAAAATATCGAATTTTGGCGGAATATCGCAAAAACTAAGCTGCTAGTTTGCGTTGAAACAGACAGACGGATATGACTAAATCGACTCTTCTTCTTCTTCTTCTTCTTCTACTAAATCGACTCACCCTCATTATTTCGGTATACTTATTAAAACAATGGTGTCGGATGAGGGAGTTAGTTTTGGGTGTGCACTGGGAAAATCCCAGGAATGACGCTCTCTTGACTGCACAAGCTGATATAACCAGCCTATACCAAGCATGACGGCAGGGGCTAAGAATATACCCACGGTATATAGCGCTGTACAGATGGTACTAGTACCGAAGCGGACCGGATCCATATCCGGTAAAGGACTATCCACAACAAAGAGTATTGTCATTCAAGCCTGTTGTCGAGCGTGAACAAAGCGCTCAGTTAACGGACTATGTTAACGCGGTCCCAATAAAAAAATGGGGCTTAAGGGGTTGCAAGCGAATAAGTGAAAGGGTGGAATCTTAAATCCCTTAGTCAGAAAATGCAGGCTTCTCAATCTGAATGTACGCACTTTTCAAAGCATCATTTTCAACTCTGATCTGTATATTGTGGCAACTAGTATCGACGATCTGTCCAGGTTACGTGCAGTCCTGGTAAATTTGCTTAGTAATTAGTAATCAATTAATATTTTTAAATATGTAATGATTATTTTACTTGTCTTTGAAGAAAAGGCAATTATTCATTGATTACGATTATTTTCGATTTTTTTCGGTATTGTTGTAGAAGCACATAAATATACACATCAACAATACTGGAAAAAAATCAAAAATAATAAAAAAATTTTTTTTTAAATAAAACATTTGAAAAAGAATGGTTTTGATTGCTTTTGGTTTTCTGTGATTTTTTTTTTTGATTTTTTGCAGTATTTTTGATGTGTATATTTATGTGCTTCTACAGCAATACTGAAAAATTTTAAAAATAAAAACAAATCAAAGAAATTTTAAAATAATTACAAAATAATTTAAAGTAATGGTAATCAATCATTAAATGGATTCTCAAGAAAATATTTATTCAAACCGGTAATCATTAACATTAGTAATCATTTTTAACAGGTCTGGTTACATGAGATCAATCAGCGATTTAGCGATTGAGCGCTAACGGCTTGAGATCGAAAAACAATTCCTGCCAAGAGGAATGTTGCACATCCTCGAAAACTAAAGACGCTGCATGCTGGTATGTGTCGCTTATAAGCCCAATTATGGGTTTGAAGAGACTTTTCGTCTTGTGTAGAGGCAGAGAGGACACCTAGTTGATTATAGCAAAATTGAAGGCGAAGGACCCTTAGATATTGCCTACTGGGTATATTGCAAGGACCGCAAATAATGACTATTTTTATTTTTTACTCATTCTTGAGACTTATTCTATTTTTCATAATAAAACTCAACGCATCATATATCCTGCGGCCCCTGGTATAATGACTGAACGCCTTATCAGAAACATCGGATGATTAGCGTAGATTCCAGGGCCATGCCCGTTTGCCTAATAATCCAAACACAGTACCTTAACGAGTTTATCGTTGCTCCTCAATAAATGGTAAGCCTACCACCTAAGATAAGAAAAACTTTACACAAAACCCATGCCTCTATAACGATAGCTACTTGCCGAGCCAAAACGGAGTTTTTTTTCCTTCCGTGGATTACCTACGATCTGGCTTTTCTACCTCTCTCTACCTTTATTATTTTTAAATGACATCAATAAACATAATTTCCAACTTTAGGAAGGACTATGATTCAGGTAAATAAACCATAGAAAAATGAAAATGACCTTACAAAAATATGTAGAAAACACGAACATAAATTAGGATACGAAACAAGCTGTAAACTTAAAGTCTAAACATTAGTAAACAACGAACTACAAACCTCAATTCCTGTTACAGAGCCCGCTAGCGCCAATCCAGCTTGCTGTTTCTTACAACGACGCGTACCACTCGCACTCACTGTACTAGCAACGCTCAACGATGATGCAGAATGTCTATGGTGACCCAGCTGATATTGTTCAAACTCCTCAGGCGTTGTAACGTCAGCCGGTTTCTGATGTAAACCGCAACGTGAAGCCGTCATACCCATGCCAGTAGTACTCTTCATAAGCGCGCCAACGCCAATCAAGGTGCCAGTACCACTGCTATACAACGAATTGCAGGATGACAAGGATGTGGGATCAGTTGAACCATGACCGCCATGGCCATCATTTTGTGAAGACGAAGCAGACTCATACGATGAATTGACTAAAGTCGATGAGCTGGGTGAACATGAACGCTCTGCAGCAGGCTGACCATCAACATTCATATAGACAGGCAGCGTTGAACCGTTTGCTGGATTACTACTCTTATTGTTGGTGTTGGGTTGGCGCGCTGACTTCTTGTAATTAAGTCCACCAACGCCGCAGCCTATAGCACTATTGTGGTGCTTACTCAACTTTGTACCCTTGGGCGTTTTAGGTGGTGGCGTGCCGCTAAACATAGTACCTGACCGCGCACTGCTCGCTAATTGCGGTGGTGGAGGCGGCGCAGGCGTAACACATTCATACGAACTATTCGATATGCCCGAATCACTGCGATAGATACTCAAACGCTCTGGCTCAATTAAATTGAAATCATCCTTTTGTTGGTGTTGGCGATGGTGATGTTTTTTCTTGTGACCCGTTTGACCAGCATGTGTGCCGCTGGTGCTGCTTGGAGCATTGCCACCAGCATTATTTAAGTTGCTCGGTTGCGGATGTAGTAATATGGTGGCTGTGCCAATCACACCACCACTACCGCTAGCGGTTGACGATGGATGCGCCTCTACGGCGCACTCATGTATTTGCACAGCGCCACCGCTATCGGCTGATAAATTCTCATAAGCAGGTGGATCGTAGAAGCGCATCAATGCGGACGTTTTAATTTGTTGATTTGTCGTTGGTATATGTTGGGCAACCGGGCCAGCGGAGTCAATATCGCCAATGCTACCACCAGCAAAGGAATGATGTCGTTTACATTTGTTACCGCCATTGCTACCGCCGGCGTATATGAGTGAGGCGTTCAATATACCAGTGCCGCCACCACCGGCTGGTGACTTTTGCGCGCCTTTATTCTTACTTCTACCACCAGCGCCAGTAAATTTGAGTGAATAAAATTTTGTATCCTCCATTTTCACATCAAATATAGGCTTGCGCTTGCCGCCTATACCCACGCCAGCACCGCGTTGTATCGAACCCGTACTCCCTTCCATATCTAATAAATGCGGTTGGTAGGCATTATCAGCTATGCAGCTGCTACTGCTGCTCGTTTCATATTTCTTGAAATTACTTATTGCCAAAAAGGGATTTGTGTTGGTGGTGCGCGCGCGTTGTTCATCGTTGTTCATTGCGTTACTATTATTGCGCTCAACCACAGCGTATGTGGGATAATCGCGTTCGATTGTTGAAGCGTTATTTGAGGCGCCGGCGCTAGCTGGTTGCTTTTGCTGTTGTTGTTGATGATAATATTCGGTGTAACTTTTCGGAAAACAATTATTCAGATTGTATGTAATTTGATGTGGTGTCGTAGTGTTGCTACTGATGCTGCCGTTCATATAACCGCTGCCACCAGGTGGCGCGTTGCCGTCGTCTATACCCTCGATGTCGGCGACGCCGCCACCACCAATGCTTACGCCACTTCCATCCGCCATCGAAATCAACATATGTTGTTGTTGTTGGTGATGTGGCTGGTACATGCCTTTGTTGTGTGAATTCATTGTATGCGATTGTTGGTGTTGCTGCTGTTGATTCGCAGTTATAATGCGTCCCCCGTTGCTCCCCATATATTGCATGGTATTGTACTGTGGTTGCTGTTGTTGTTGCTGTTGGTGTTGTTGATGATATTGAAATTGTTGTTGGTCGTACTGGTCTTGTTCGTAGTGCTGCTGTTGTTGCTGGGCAATATTTCCATTGAGTCTCTTGGGTCGTGGAGCGACGCGCACCACATTGGTGTTGTTATTAAAATTTGTAAGAGTCGTAGAGAACTACTCGCGTATGTATCAATGTATGAGCGTACGCGCGGAGGGCGGTTAGTGGTTGTATGTTTTTAGGCGGTTGGTTGGATGATTTTAGTCATTGTTGTTTGTTGTTATTTTTGTTTTGGTTTTCATTTTCGTTATGTATTTGGTTTATGTTTAGCGTAGCGTGTTTGCATGCGGGAGGGAGAAAAAATAGCAAAATTACAATGGTTAGTTTTTGTTAGAGCAGTGGCAATATTTTTAATATTTTAGTGTGTTTATTAGCATATAAATTGAGAATTAGTTTTAGACAGCTACAGATTTTTTTTGGCGAAAGTAATTTAGTGAATACTCCTGTGGCAACAGGTAATAACAGATAAAGTTATTGTTTTTTTTTTTAGTAGAGTTGTTTTTTAAGTTAAAATCGTCAAAAACAAGTAAGGAAAGGGATGTCTTAGTCTGAGCCGAAGACCTTATACCTTTCATGAATACGCATCACGGTTTTAAGTGTTCGATCCTTGCTTACAATTAGTAGAAACTCTGCAAAGCTGTTAATTTAAAGATACATAGCCCAAGCCCCATTTATCGAAACTATCGATTATATGGGAGCTATAAGTTATGTTGCTCCGACCTGGCTGATTTTCACTAGCCATACTACGTATATAATATGTACCAAACCTGTAAAACTTTAAGTTCCTAGCTCTTTGATTGCAAGATTTATAGGTCAAACCCCGTTTATCGGAACAAGCGATTGTATGGGAGCTATGCGTTGTATTGCTCCGATCTTGCTGATTTCAACAAATGATTAATGTTTTACAAAATGGCGGGATGTTTTACAAAATCGAGATATCTCATAAATTTAGAGACTAGTTTGTGTTCAGCTCATCGCCCAGATCATTTCGGTATATTTATTGGTGGGTGGGTCTATTTCTTATTCTTCTCATACTTACAAACATCGAACCAAAGTTATAATACCATTTCATGTTCATGAAAGGTATAAAAAGAGGACTAAAGTGTAAACATAAGAAATAATCTGACACTTTAGTCAGAAGAAGCAATCAGCTGATGGGGAAACGTCACCATGTATAGATTCGGCTTGTTTAAATAGACCTGTTAAATAATGATGATGATAATGAGATACTAATCCTATGATTACCGGTTTAGCAAGTACTTTCAATATTTAATGATTATTTTCCGATTAATTAAAAAAATTATCAAAAAAAATCAATAATCAAAAACAAATCAAAAAAATCAAAAATTGTCAAAAGTAATCAAAAAAATTTTTTTTTATTATTTTTGAGTTTTTTTGATCTTTTTGATTTTTTTTTTTACATTTTTTCTAATCGTGATCAATTAATATATATATATAATATACAAAATTTTTTTTTTCTTGAGAAACAATTAAAATAATCATTACCAATTAAAAAGCCGTCTAATTAATTGATTACTAATTACTAATCAAATCTAACAGGTCTACTTTGAAGTCACAGATTTGAAAATAGAACAAAGCAACTTTGGCCTTCCGTCATTAAACTATGTTGCTAATATTTTCCAATTAGCTCTGTTTTTTTGCACGCCTACGCGTTTGCCTTTAATACTTTATGAAATACCAAGCGAGCAACTTAATCTGCTACAATGAGATAGTGACAAGTTTCTCTGCATTTTGAAACACGGTTTTATCGACTTTCTGTTTTATTATTCTTTAACAGTAAACGAAATGCCAGCAGTGGAAATGTATGACCATTTTTTTAAGCGCAAGCGCAGATGTGTATGCGTGTAAAAATAACAAGCCTATTATAGCAAGAGAAAAAACCATTACAAAAAAAACTTTTTTTGCTTGTTATTAAAAAACAAAAGCAAGTGTATAAACAGTTTTTCTCAGCAGATATTCATTTAGGTTGCTTAGTTTTTAACCCATATAAAATTAATTTTTCGAGTAATTGAAATAAAAATTTGTTTTAAGAACACAATACTAATAAAAACTTAATTTAGTCGTAACACTAACTTGTCTGTTATTGCTTATTGTCACAGCTATTAGTAATCGTATGAGGAAGAAAGTGCTAAAGATGTGTGGGTGTAACATTAGGAATGGATTTGAAAATACTATTTTTTTAGTAAAATTTTAATAAATAAATAGAAATAGTTATCTTTTAAAAAAATACTGAGATTCCAAAATGATATAACATTTTTAACATAAAACTAAAAGTATAAAGTTAACTTAGAAGCTTAATTATAACATTTTGTTTTCAAATATTCATAGATAGATTCATATATATATACGTGTTATTAAATACCACATTTTCAAAAGTTGTGTTTTTATTTTTTCCTATTGATTGTTGCGTTTTTAACAGATTTGAAAACAGAAACCATAACTTAAACCTTGATTACTCTGGAACGGTTCACCTGTCGAAAATTTTGATTCACTTTTTTTTATGGTTAACTCAACTTATTACAAAATTATATGCAGCTCATTGTTTTCACTTGAACGGTTCGACAGTTTCAAAACGGCAATGGTAGACGTCTAAAAGTTAATATTTAGGTCTGAAACTTTTGAAGTATTCTTTCACCATTCAGAAAAATAAAAGATTTTTATTCGGAAACGCTTAGCAACATGTAAATAAAATAACAATCTGAAGTTTTATTTTAAGGTTTGAAGGTTTGAAACCAAAGTTCTGGACGCTTATAATTTTTTTTGTTTGCTTAATTCTTTGTCGTTTGCAATTTAAATTTTTTTAGGTGTATCTGCCAGCGAAGGGAGGATTAAATTATAAAAAAATTATTCTTTTTTTGGGCCCAGTCTTATATGTATTATGTGCTAGGGTCAGCCCTGTTTTTATAGAGAAATACTTTGCTAAGGTACAAAGCAAGACGTATCCCCTAACGACGTAGACTAAGGGAGAATTTTGATATCGGATAGACTTAATATCACAAACAAATTTCTATATTTTTCAGGTCTCATGGGCTATTTTCAATAGAAAATCTTAAAACATATTGAAGACGATGGCAAAAACTTGATTTCCAATGCTAACTATTATTATATTTGAATGAAATTAGATCAAATATCAAATGACACTTTTTTTCCGAGCTCATAATAACCAAATTATTAAATTCCTTGTTGAAATTCTTTTTTTTAATATAAAAAAATCAATTAGTTTCCAGTTTGGTTTTTCGGTTCTTGTTTCCTTTCTTGAATTCTGATTTAGGTATATATAGCTACAATATTGTTCAAATTTAAATGGCAAAATTTTTCATATATGGAGGGTATTCATGCTAGCGAAGTATTTTATAGTTTCCATGAATTGCCTTAATAAAATAATTATTAAATAAATATGTGAACTAAAACGACAGAACAATATTGTAACCCTGCATAGAAAAAAAAATTTATATAAATAAATCGGGTTTCCAAAAAAAGTACTTAAATAAAATGGCAAAACATATATATATGCAAATTTTTTTTATAAAATCAAATTCTTGATTTTTTACTTAATGAAACATTTGCAAGTGTAAAATGATATGAAATGTTGTAGAAAAGAAAAATTATATATATCTATTTGCTAACTAATGGCAATGAATGTTAAACAATGTACGAATATTAAATGTAAACAGATGCATTACAACAAATATGTATTTTTCTACCAAAATACGCAATTTAGAATAAACAAATAATGATATTTATTTGTCTTTCTGCTACTATGAAATTTAACAGCTATTTGTTTAACAATTTTCAACAATTTCTTACTGTTTAGTTGCTTGGCATTCCAACTACTACACATTTTAGCATACAAAAACAAAAAAAGTACATCAGTTTACAACGTTACAACTAATGAAATTTTAATTTTCATATTTGTTAACAAACAAAAATGATTTTTGTGGTAAAACTATTTTCCAAAAATTGTGATAGTATGTGAGAAAATTTATATGAATTGCAAATATAAGTGTGATTGTAAAGCAATGTGTACGGATGTGTTTGAGTGCAAATAGATTCTGGCTGAGAGTATGTGTGATGTGCGCTGACAGTGATGTGCTATTGTTGTGAATAGAGTCTTCTTTTTTTTAAATGTTTTACTACTAATAATTAGTTGATCACCAGTTATATATATAAATTATGTATGCATATATGTAAGTACCTTATTAGGAGCCGTTTGCAGACCATGAAATGGTAGATTCTCATACTCGCCAGGTTCCGTCAATGGATCCCCCAGTGAAGATGACTTGTCTTGTACTGTTATCATTTGCGAATGCGTTTGGCGTGCCGATATATTGTTAGATATATATTTGTAAATATATATATTTTTTTGGGCGCAGTTTCATATTTGTGCGCAGTTTTAAGATTTATTCAAAATAAATTTCATACGCAACAGTTGCATAGTTTGGGGCGTAGCAGCAAAATTTCATATACACATAAAAAAAGATAAACAAAGAATGTTAAGAAAATGTAAATTAATAAACATAAAGAATCAAACTTTTTTTTTACTAACTTTAAGAAAAAGTGTAATTTTTAAGGGGGAAAAAACTACTTAATAGAAATATTTTTGACTGGATTTATGAAATAAATAAACAAATAAAATAAACTTCAAATAGCTTAAATTTTATTTTCATATCCTAAAAATATGCGATAAATGGTATAAAAAAGAAAAACAAATGATTTTAAAACAAATTGGAATTAAGAAAACAAAAAATTAAATGAAGAAAACAAATAAATAATCAAAATATTCGTGTATTTTTTGGTTTCAATAATACTTTATTTTATCTCGTTTGAAAATAATTATGACGACACTCAGCGTTAAGTTTAAGGTCAGGAAATTGGCATGCTTAACATGTAAAGCTCACAACCACTGCAAACAAAAAATTGGCAGAGTTTGTTATATAAAAATTTCGAAATATAGGAATATATATATAACTAACTAACAAAAATTATTAAAGTTCTTAATTTTATCTGCAAAGCTTGCAAAGCACATAAAATTTAAAAAAATTTAAAACACAATTAAAAACCTAACTCGGAAATATGTCACAACAGTTAGTATACTCGAAATAAATTAAAATTACAAAATATCTGAAAGTTATAGAATATTTCTTTTTTAAAAATTTAATAGTTTGCTTACTTGCGTATAGTTGTTAAATTAGGACTTCACACGATGAAGCATTTAAAATTACTTTTACATATACATATATAAATAAAAAAGTAAATAATCAAAAAATAAACTATGTTAGTTAAAAATTAGTTTTGTTTGCTAAGAAATTTGTTATATTTTAATATTTAATCTAAGACGATATGGCATTGATTATGAGAATGAAGCTTTCAAAGCTTTTGCGCAAGGTTTTTTGTTCTGAGCAACGCATGGCCCTGTACGCATTTGACGCGCCCCGGGAACGCGCCTAAGTATATCAGAAGACTTTACGATTGCTCAGCATTGACTTTGTAATTTAGGAGCATAGAACTTTGTACTTATTGAGAGCCCCATTTGTCTCTTAGCTCGCTTTTGGTCCAGTTAAGGAACGTAACTTCCAGACAATAGTGAAAAATATTTCCTGAACTAAGATGCAGATGATATTGTAGTAAAGGTTATTGTTCTGAAAGGCTTTTGGAATGGGCCTTAGTATGCCTCTTAGTTGTGACTCAAGTTACGAGGAGTATCGATTATGGTTACGAAAATCGAAACCTTGGTAAGAAGTTCTGAATTTGTGTTTGTTAAATCTGATTGAATAATATTTTTGTTATGCAATTTCTGTCTTTAGTATTTATGAAGGTATGTATGAACTATGCTATAACAAATATAAATTTGTGATGAGTAATGAAAATGTATGAATTGATATTTTCTTACTTTGCACGCGTTCGACTTTCGTCGGTGAAACCGTAGCCACATTGCGTTTCTGCAATGGTGGCGGTGCTGCCTTGAAGGGGGGCGGTGGACGTGGCGGCGGCGTAGGACTCTTCAATAAGCCACGGCATCGCTGTTGCGGTCGTCCACGCGTTGCGGTCGTACTGTTGCTGCTGCTGCAATTGTTGCTCTCGATCTTGTTGTTGTTGCAATTGCTGTTTCCTTTGGCGATCCCATTCGCGTCGTTGATGGCCATCGCTATGTTGTGGATGCTCGTCGACAGTAGAGTTTTGCCGTATGAAGGCATTTGAAATGTCACAGAGGCATGTGATCGGAGATTGTCGGCTGGTGGTTGTTGGTGTTGTTGCTGGTGTATATGCGGCTGCATAGCTTGAGGCGATTGTAGTGGCTGTGCTCTCACTGCTGCGGCGTTGACTGTTGGTGTGACTGTATTGGTAACATTAGAAGCAGAAGAGTGTTCGCAATTTGTGTTAAGCTCAATAGCGCTAGCATTGGTGATTTTGTTGTTGTTGTTGCAATTGATGTTGTTATTACAATTACTGCTACTCGTACAAGCGGCGACAGTATTGACGCCTTGCGACGTGCGTACTGGCGATTTTTTGTACGTGACTACAAAAGTGATGCGTGAGTGCGTGTGAATGTGCGTGAGTTTGTGTATTTGCAAGCCATACGATAAGGAAATGAAAGTAAACAAAAAAATATTTCATGGAAAAAAAGAAACGTAAATAAAATTAATTTTAACAAATTACCACTACCGCTGCAACGTATGCCCTTCAGACGATGTTCAACGCCGAATTGCGACTTTTCATTTGTTTCCGCGCCGTCTGCGCGCCGCTGCCATAACGCGCCAGCGCCCGCTTGCCACATGCCGCCTAGCAAACCAACATGGCTGCGTTGACTATCACGTGTTGTATCTCCGCCTGCCCCACGTCTTTTAAAAATATTCGCAAAGAACTTTTCCACTCGTCCTATGCGCCGCGCACCGACGCTCGTCAGCGTCGTGATTCCGCTGTTCGCTACAGCAGCGCTGGGCACTACATTCTGTTCCGCTCTCACAGCTGTTCTTTCGTTTTGTGTATGCTCTTCGCCCTGCTCATTTCTGACAACTGTCAGCACTGCCGATTGCTGTTCTTCTTCATTTTCTCTATTCGCATTTTCTGCTGTCAAAATTTCACTCTCGGAATTAATAATGATGGAGTGTGTAGCTGATGATTTCTTAAATTTATGCGGCAAAGTTTGACATGTTGTAGCACTCGCGCTAGTTTTCTCGCTACCAACTCCTGCTGCGCGCATTTGACGCCCAATTACGAAACGACCGAGCGTTGACGTGTGCTTGGGCATGTCCGTGCAGTCAACACTATCTATGCGTTCTAAACCATCCATATCACTAACACCAATAGCACAGTTTGTCGTTTGTGTGGATACGTTGAGTAAAGTTGTTTGTGCGGTCGCTGCGGAAAAACCCGAGCAATTAAGTGTGGCACTCGATGTAGTGCTACTGTCAGCTGCTGCTGCCATAGCTGTCAAATTTGACAGTTGTGCTGTTAGTGTATGCGGCCGTAGTGTCATACGATTAGTTGCTAGATTTTCTTTAGTGTCGTTACTGACATGAACCATTACGCCTGGGCGCAATGGCCAACGCGGCGGTGATTTGGGTGCTTGTGCGGCATGCCTGACGCGTAAGCTTGGCGTGCGTGTGGGTGATATGACAGAACTATGTATGGGTGTTTGTGTGGGTGTAGGCGTAGGTGTAGCGGTGGCTGTGGGTGTGGCAGTGGGCGTAGGTTTGGTAGTGATTTTGATATTTGGTTTAGGTGGCGGCTGTGGTGATTTGGGTAGTAGCTTTGGTTCTTGTAGTTGTGGTAATTCTTGCGCTGCTAAATTTGTAGTGAGACAACCTGTGGTCGGTTGTTGTTGCTGTGGCGAGACAGTTGCGAGATCTGGTGCAACCACACCTACTTGTGGTGCATTTGACTGATAAGAGAGTACGCTGTTTGTGTAACGAGCATGTGTTTGTGAGTTGTTGTCGATGAGTGAATGTGTTGATGCGATTGTATGGGGCGTAGCGATTTTTTACACATCAATTATACAATTTTTTTTATATATTAGAAGCAAAAATTATAATAAAAAACAGCAAAAACGTTTAAACAAGCACAAAAATATTAGTGTTGTTGGAGCAAATAACGGTGCACGCATCAAAATATGCAACGAAAAAGAAAAAATAAACAGTAACGAAATTAATGACTTTATTAAAAATTAATTGCTAAATACATACATATAAATTAATAATGCGCATTTTAGTTAAATTAAAACTTTTTTGTTAACAAAAACGAAAAACCGAAAATTTCAAACAGAAAAAACAGAAAATATTATGAGCCAAACTGTAAGATCGGCAAAAGTGCCACTAAGAAGCTTTTTCTTGCTAATTTTACCATTTTTATTCGTAAGCGCTTAGAAATTTGTGAATAAAATATCATATGATTTTTTTTTTTAATTTGAATTTTCCTTTGAATAAGGACTTGGATTTCCTGGGTGCCTCTAACTTCCATCAGTTATCTGCTAGATGTGAGTATTTTTGGCTTCAAAATTAATG
This sequence comes from Merzomyia westermanni, assembly GCA_949987695.1. Taxonomy (NCBI): domain Eukaryota; kingdom Metazoa; phylum Arthropoda; class Insecta; order Diptera; family Tephritidae; genus Merzomyia; species Merzomyia westermanni. The sequence goes on along the minus strand of OX465291.1, from coordinate 149,609,731 downwards.
AGTACCCAATATTTTAAAAGTTGCACTTAAAAAAAGCAAGACATCAACAAAAGTTGCTTAAGATTTAATCGTGGAGAGTTCCAGAATGCATGATTCTAAATATTTTGGAAAATTAAATTTTTGTTGTCAATTTGAAAAAAAATTTTGTGGGTCAAATTCTGTAAAACATTTTTCCTTTTCTCAGGCACTCTTGAATTATTTGAATGCTACAAGAAGAACGTCCGAATACGTAGTTAGTTTTAAACATTTTGAAAAATACAATTTTTTAAATTTTGAAAAAAAATAAAAATGTTTTTTGGTAAATATCTACATTTTGAAAAATCATATTTTGGAAACATTTATTTTTTGGTCAAATTTTTCTTTCTCGCAGGAACTCTAGAATTATTTAAATGCTGCTCAACCCAATTTTTAAAGGCCTGGAAATTTTCTAATTGTAGGCGTTTTGAAAATAAATTATTTTGATAAATTTAGCAAAAAAAATGTTTCTTAAGTCCAATTGTGCAAAACTTTTGTCTTCTGATTAGAAACTTAAACACCTCGGAAATTTAAACTTTTTTTTTGATGAATTTTGAAAAAAAAAATTTTATTCTCCTTCTCCTCAGGAACTCAGGAAAATTCAACTTTTTCAATTTAAAGAAAAAAAGAAGATATTTTTGCAAACTTTTTTTTCGGGTCCAATTTTTCAGAACTTTTTTCTCCTGGAATGCTGCCGAAAACAGAGGCAGCTTGAAAATTTTACTTTTGTAAATTGTTTTTTAATTTTGAAAAAAAAAAAACATATTTTCCAACTGTGCAGAATTTTAGGACTACTTCAATCAGTGTCAGAATGTGTAATTTTAGAGAATTTTCCTTGTTTGGTCAATTACACACTTCAATATCCATGTTTTACTCGTTTGCCAAATGCTTCTTTTAAAAAAAATAATTTTAAAAACCAATTTCTACTAAACCAATAAACATTAATTAAGTTTTAGCAAATAAGTTTTTAAGCTCAGCGCTTTTGCAAAACCTCTAAGGTTTTTTTCTTTTTTATAAAAAAAAATATATATTTTTCCTACAGCTTACCTGTGAGTGGCGCTGATGGAGACATCTGTGCGATCTTTAATATTTTGCGAAAAAGTTTAATGTGTAAATTGATATAAAGATGAAGTGTTGATGTTTTTTTTTATTGTTTTGTTGTTGTTTAGTAAATTATTTTCGTTAGACGCAGTGATGTGGTAAGAGTTAATGGAGCAGCAGCAACATGGCATTGATATGAATGATAACATTCACGTATATGTGTGTGTATGAGTGTGTTTGTTATGCATGTATGCAAGTTTTTTTTATTGTTTCGTATGTGTTAATGAGTTTGCAAATTGTTTGGCAATAATTTATCAATATATAGTTTTCATTAAAGTTTTGATTGCAAAAATGATTGTTTCATTTTCATAACGATTCATGATTATATGTACGCGTGTGTGCGTTTATTTTGAGCATGATTGATGAATTTGTGTTTTTATGTGTATTTGTAGTAAATTAGTAAATGAAAACAAAGCCAGAATGTGTTTATTAAATTTTCGTTTAATTTGTTTGGGGATTTTGTACGTATATTTAATTGAGTTTATTGATATTTTCGTTGCATAAGAATTTTTTTGTGTTTGGGTTTGTTGTATAGTGTCGTGTTTTGTTTTTGGTAAATTTCATATTATTGCCATTCAATTAAATCGGTTTGTGTTAATTTTATTTTGGTAACGAAAATAACACATAAAAAAACGGCAACAGGCAAACGATTAAGCAAGCAAAAACATACGTATGCATATAAGACCATAAGCACATTTATGTCAGTGTATGTATGAAAAATATAACGAGGTAGCCAAATAGTATTAAAAAAATGCAAACGCGGAACAATTGTTTTTTTTTTTTATTTTTTTTTTCATAAAAAGTGTACACGTATATAAGCAAACAAATTCATAGTGTTAAATAAATATTTTTAGATGTAATTTATTAATTTAGCTCGAAACGTTTTTTGTTATTAAAATTTTAAAAAGTATTGCAATTTTTTTTGATATTTTTATTTTGGAAAATACGGGTTAACATGTTTATTAAGTTAATGTTTTTTTAACAATTTTTTTCAGTCAGCCATTTTGCAGAAATTGCATACAGATTAAAATTTTAATTTTCGCATAAATAAGTGATGAAGTTTCAATTTTTAAATTATGTTACATTGTTTCAATAATTTTTTCGTAGTTTAATATAATTTAATTGTTATTTAATTTCATTTGTTTTAATATTTTCTCAGTTTTGTTTCACAATTTGTTTTTTAAATTTTGCAAATTATTTAAAAAATTTTTAATATTTTTCCGAAAGTAAATTGGTTTTTTGAAAGATTTTTTTTAGTTTTTTTTATTCAATCAGGGTTTTTAAATATTGTAAAAGTTTCGGATTATTTTGTAATGTTTAGATAATTTTCGAATATTAATTAATTTAATTAAATATAATTTTTTTTTAGTTTTTGAGTACACATAACATTTTTAAATATTTTTATTTTTATGTTTAGTTTTTGCATTTAATTTATTTAAATTTTTTAACATATTAATGGTAAGATAATTTTCAGTCTCAAAATTTTATTAAAGTTTAGTTTGTATATTTATGTTTTAATTTTGGTTTAATTTATTGTTACCGATTTTTGTGTATGTTTGGTTTTTTCATTATTTTTAAGTTTTTTTTATTTATGTTTATATTTAAAAAAATTTCAGTTAATGTTGAAATATGTTCACAAAACAAAATAATTTTTTAATATATTTTATTTTATTATAACATTTTGAACATACTCAGATTTTTTAGATATTTTTTTTTTTGTATTATAGTAAAGATTTATTAATTTTTTATTTAAATTATTTATTATTTACATAGTCATTTTACATTTGCAATTGTAAAATATTTTTGAGTTTTAAAAATTTTCATTTGTTGTTTAGTTGTCACATATTTTAATTTGTTACATATTTTATTTGTAAAAAATGTATTTTTTTGTAAATTTTTGTAAATTTTTTTAATAAATGTTTTTTAATAATTTTTTTTTTTGAGTTTTGTTTTCATTTCGGAATTTTAGATGTTTTTTTTAATTTTTTATATATTTTAATTTATTTAATTTATTTCCAACATTTTTTTATTGCACATTTTTCACGAATTTAAATTTAAATATTTGTAGCCATTTTTGTGTTTTAGAATTTATTTATTTATTTTAAATTTCATATAAATTTCGCAATTGTTTACCATTCAAAATTTTTTTTTTATATTTTTCATAATTTTTTATCGCAATATAACATTTCAAATAAATTTTCATATTGTTTACCAATTTTCCACATATTTTTGTATTCATTGCACGATTTTTCATGATTCATTTTTTTTTTGTGTTTTTTATTTACATAAAGTTTAAGCGAATTAGTTTTTTTTATTTTTACAGTTGGTATGACATGTGTGCGTGTTCGAATGAAATGTTTTTAGTGTGTGTAAATTTTTTATTGTTATTATTATTGAGCACAAATTTCATCAGTTCAGTTTGTATAGATTTTTGTAAATGTATTAATGTTTTTTTTTATCGTTGTTTTTTTGTTATTTTGTTTTTAGTTGTGTATTATGGTAGCAGACATAAACACATACAAGCGTAACACATATATATGCATAAAAAGAGAAGAGAGAACATAAATTTTGTGTTAAGTCGCAAGTCAAATTAAATAAAGCAAATAATTATGTTCAAATATTTAGAAGAATATTTAATGCGTATGATGTACAGGTGAATGTTGCACGGATACAGGGCGTTACTTAGTAGATTATCTTTTTAAAAAACAAAAGATGTTAACTGATCTATACAACTATTTGTAAAACCTTGGGGAATAGTTACAAATGAAAGCTTTAAATTTTGTAAACATTTTTTTCCAACCAAACTACATGTAGTCCTAGACGGCTTAGAAAGGTACTTCCTATACCTTCCATCCAAAGTCGCTGAAAAAGTAAAAAAGCGCTATCAACTATGGAAATCTAGTTCTGAAGAACCTCTAAACAGTTAGTAAGCCGTGGAAAATAAAAACAAATTAAGCAGGGTTATTTTGGTCAATAAAATAATTATATTAGAAGACAACTGTAGAGTCTCGGATCAGTATACATACGAGCCGTTGCCTTTTAAAAGACCAAAAGAGACTTTTTTGAAACCTGCCTAACACCCTGTACCAGCGAAATGTTTTACAAAAAACCAAATGAATAATACATTTTGCATATAAAAAAATAATAGGCAGTAAAAATAAAAATAAATAAACAATACGCAATAATAATGGCATTACAATATAATTTAATTAGTCTGCTCATTCAACACAATGAATCGTTAGTATATAGAATTTATGAGAGGATTTAAATTTGTATGCAAAAGTTCGAATATATATATTTTATATATTTTTTTTGCAACCAATTAAAACAAAGCAATATATTTGGTGGAAATGTACGCAGAAGCGTGTCCTTAAAATACTATTTTTTAACACAAACAAAGTTGAGGCATATCTACAGGCGCATTACAAAAGAAACGAAAACAATTGAATTATTTGGTACGCATTAGATGCATACCTGAGGGTGTGGGGTGCGCAGCATACTTATTGTTTGTGTTTATATTTACATGCGAGCTTGTCTGTTATCATACTAAATTATTTACGTTTAAGCAAACAAATGAATATACAGATTAATCACATAAAAAATTTAAATCGGATTATTAGCATTATTTGTTTTTTGGAGTGTAGTAAAATTATGGAATTGAAAGGCGAAAATCAAGAAGTGAGTTTTTCTTGTGAAATATGTGCTCAAAGTAAAATATTTAACTGGGCAAAGAAGTTTGAAGGTGGCAAAAAGTTGAAATCTGTGTTTAACGAGAAGAAGTAATAAAGTTGTGCGCCTAAAAGTATGAAACGTCATAATTAAAGTAAAAGGTTTTACTAGCTGAGGATGTGTTTACATAGAGGCACTTTTCTTACAGGAACTCGTTAGTTATTGGAAATACAGAGGCACGTTACTACAGTCATGAAATAGCAGTAATGTGCTAGAATACTAACCGGAAATCGGATAGATAAAGTACAGGGACAGGCGACATCAGAAGTAGTCTTAGAAACAGCGGTCGACAATTGGTTGTGGCCCGAGTTTATTGCTGCCACAAAAACGCTTTACTGTATAAATTTTTCTGGCTTTAAAAGAGCTTGCGGCATACAACTTAAACAGCTACGCCAAAATAGATACGGATATAGGATTGAAAGTTGTGCAGAAATTCCTCTTCTTGAAAGTTTTTATTTTTCTTTAACAGAAAATTTAGTTCGGATATGAAGATAATAAAATTATACGAAGTTTTACAACGTATAGAGTAATAGAATATTCCGTCAACGAAGGACGACGACGCGAATTAGAAAAACGGTGGAGAAATGTGGAATTCTCGTAATAAATTGAAATAAGTTTTCAAAATGGAGAAAAGTAGTAAGATTTCTAACCTAAAATGAGATGTACTGTATAGTTTTTATATTTTAAATATTTTTCTGTCGATTTTATATTGTTGTATTACGGTGTTAAAAAGCTTATCATACTTCCGGATTGATCCCAGCAACTCCTTCACAACTATTATACCAGACTTTTCTTACTAACTACCCTGCAAAAACTGCGATTAGTCTAGGATGAATCCGGGATGAGTCGCAAAGGAGCATGCGACAATACTGATCTCTTTGTATGGGTTGAATTGATTTCTTTTGTTTGGGCATGTCTTATGAGAGACTAATTGGTCCCTTTCATGCCCAAATGGGTAGTGTCGGACAGAATCAGTTTGTTCCTCTACGGGTACGGTCGGACACGTTTACTTTCAATACCTAAAAGTAGGCTGCATAAATTAAAGTCGACTTATTCCCACTATGCCTATAACGGAATAGTTGTGATCAATTGCAACCGACTTAAGACGAAAAGTATTGATCACTCTCCTTTGAGATCAGTCGCACGATTTGCAGGGTACTTTGAGAATTACTGGTTCAAATGAAAATAGCGCAATAAGGAGATATGGCTGAGAAGAAATTTCAGCACAATTTATAGAGTTCATTCCGGTAAAAACGAGTAGCTGTGTGTAAGTAGTTGAAATATTGCATACTTTTAGGCTTCAGTATTGAGGAGTTTTTTATTAGAAATATGTTTGAAAGGCGTGTTTTCGCAGGTAAGGAGCGTGCTTGGCATCAATTATGGTTAAGATTTTTGAATTTAATGAGTGCTTATTATAGCAAGATAATTAGTCGTTGTCGGGAACATGCTTACAAGATGCTTAGAAAAAATTATAAATAAAGCGTTAATACAACTAAAATGTATCTTAGATTTTTGCAAAAGAAAAGTGTGTTATTTGTAACCTAGTCACATAACTCATTATGAAACAAGGCAATGTGTCAATCAACTTTTGAAAAACGAACTACTTCAGAATTTTTCTCAACACCGCGCTATAACAGAATTTGTTACAAAAGTATGCCTAAAAACAAAATTCTGAAATAGGGTGTTAATGAATTAGAGTATACTATAGGCTTTATAAAGGAGTTTACAACTATGTTGAAAGAAGCTTGGACGTAACTTCGAATTTACTGCTTTACAAACTGTGGCGATAAGTACAGCCAATGAAAGTCAAGAAGTTTATTAGTTTATTTTTTATTTCCAAAGAAAACGTCATTATCTAAAAGCTGTAAAAAACAGTTTGAAATATTTTATAAACTTTGCTTTGAAATTTTATATACTACTTCAAGTATTATAATAAAATATTAAGCAACATTTTGGATATCTTACGAAGCCATTGCAGGTAAAAACAAAATTTTGTGTTTGCTCGACGCTGCCTTTTATTGAATGTTGTCATAGGAATATGCTCCTATGCAACCCATTTTTAGTTATGTGATTAGGTTGAATTTGAAGTTTATATAAATAGCAATTTTAAGAGATGAAAAAAGCAATAAAAATACATAAATAATTAAACAAGGATGCAAAAATGTATGAAACCTTTGTTTACGTTAGATATTTTAAGAAATAAATAAATAGGAAATAATAAAAAATAAATTACAAAATAGTTTAAAAAAAATTCAAAAAATAAAAAGTATGAACGAAAACAAAACTTATAATTTAAAGACACATATGCTAAAAAACCGCATCGAAAATATTCTCTATGAAACTTTATTTTATATACGACTTATTAACCTAACTGATTAATAACCTATCCATATTTAGATTTATAAAAATATTTAATTTAAAAATTTGTTGTACTTACATTTATCTTGACGTCTGCGTCGTCGGCATATGCAAATAATAATGCAACATATAATTATCACCGCCAATAGAAGCGCCAATATAGATGCCACTAAAATGATGAGCGTTGTCTTATCCCAGCGTTGCCACCAAGCAAGTTGTTCTATATAGGATAATAGAGAAGGTTAACAAATACAAACTTTTAGTAAATTTGAGTAATTAATTCATAAATCACAAAATATTTGATGTACTCTGACAGGGAATATATGAACACACATCAACCAAATGCAAATGGGAATGGAGTGCTAGGACTAAAGTTTAGATACATTTTGTATTTAAATAAATTAAGGCCCGGTTAGTTAAGCTTTGAACTTGACTTGATTTACATGGAGACATATAAAACGGTTGCTAGTTTTATTTGAAAATCCCAACTTTACTTTTTTTGTTTGATAGTGTAAAATTATGACTCTCTTGCGCTATATAATTTGAAGTCAAGTCAGGTTCAGGCCTTGACTAACGGGGCCTTAATGCTAAATACCAGTTTTTTGCGAAAAGTTTGAAAGTTCGGGAAGTTCGGGAAGCCAAACATCAGTTTTGTGCGCAAAGCTTAAAATTTCAGAGATTTTTGTAGGTTTGTATGAATATTAGTTTTAAAAGAGTGTATTTAAAATATGTACGTGCCATTTCCTGACTAACGGGGCCTTAATGCTAAAAATCAGTTTTGTGTGAAAAGTTCGAAGAGTTTTTGTATTAAATGTGTACCAATTAAATGCTTGGTCTGCGTTTTGAAGGCTCGGGATTCAATAAGGATAAGCTGAGAAATTGATTGACGTACAGCCATTCGTTTGTAGTTCAGTCTATCTCTCAGACCGCCCCCAGATATAAAACCAAATTTTTTTTAGTAATATTTTCCGCTTAGAAAATTATTTTGTAGTGAAATTTACTCAGCCGTTGGTATAGTCTTATAAGCACCACATGTTTGCTCACTAACAATGGGTTTTATGACCAGAAGGATATAATGTGTATTTATAGGAAATATGTTGAAGCTGCTTAAGTTGATATTTAATTCTTATATACCTCTTTGAAAATTTCATGAAAGCTTCCAATGTGTTTTTGTGCTAATCCCCATTTTGCTAAGTAATTACTTTTCCATGGACTTGTTTGCACATTATACTTTGTTTTAATAAAAGAATATAAAGTAATTGCACTCATAGGTACTCATTTCATTTCCCACAAATACAGCAGGGAAGACCACAGAAACAATTGTTAACTCTACCCAGTTAGCATTTTGAAGTAGAATCTAAACGAAAACTAATATATCTGAGGATAGTCTGAAGGTATAAGTTTCAATTCTCTATCGATATTGAGACATCACTGCGGAACAAAAAGGTACGCTATTGCGTGTCTCACAAGCCAATCTAAAGAAGATAGTAATTCGACTTTATAGTCATTTCGCTGTAAGTTGTTAAAGCGAAGAAATATGAAAAGTTTTGTTTGATTGGAATGCAGTTACTGTTATTATAGTTTGAGAAAACAGCAAGGAGCATATTTACGATTCGCTTTGAATTTTTGTAGCTCAAAATAACAAAGTAAAAGAGAATATTAAGTGGCTGCCACTTTGAATGTAAAGAATCACAAATATTTTCCATTGGCTATCTGAAGTACACTGTGTAGAAAGAACAAGCAATAAGCTGTTTCTGTGACATCACAAGGTCTATGAATTCGCCTTGAAGCGGCTCAACCCCGTTTAAAGATACGATCCGCATGAGAAAGCGAAGTATCCTATCGCACTTGAGCATAACAATATTCAAAATGCTGACTGGGTGAACCCAGAAAATACTACTAAATAATAACAAAAATGCGGTGGTAGTATAATGAAAGTGCTACTTGGGAGAAAGTATGTAAACAGCTGGGCATGTTTGTGTGCCATTTATGTTATACATTTTCACACCGTAAACAAAAACAGCATACGCTAGGGTTAGAATGGTAGCTTAAAACTAAAACATGTGCAATATAAATAAGATTGTTTAAATATACTTAGTTATACATTTCTAAAATTATATATGAGCACACATTTTAAATTAGTTAAATTTATAAAAATAAATCTTTTTTTGTATGCAGAGAATGTTTTGTGATTGTTGGGATTAGTTGTGAATTATAACGCATTTGTTTCTACTTACTTTTTGGACGTACTGTTGTATTGTTAGTTAGCGATAATACGAATGAAAATGCATATGTTATTAAAGCATTATTTTAATGAGAGAGAGAGAAAGAGAGAGTGGGAGATAAAGAAGAGATGAGAAAAGTGAAAAAATGCAAATGTTGATTAAATTTAATAATAAATTTAAATGAAATATTTCAAAATGTAGATTTTGTTAGGTAGTTTCTCTAGCAATATGCTCTCTAATATGTGTTCGATCTAATACACTGGTAGCAAAAAAAAAATAAAATTGTAAAACTTTGCAAACTATGCAAAATTTGGTTCCGATGTATAGTTGCAAGCCAATTTAAGTCGTTACTGAAAGCTTTGACTTATGCGCCGTTCAAAAATTTGTCTAGAAAATTAATAAATATTTTCTTGCCACCACTGTATAGTTATATATTTCTAAGCGAATGTTAGTTATACCGTAAAGACTTGATTTTCACTAGCTTACTTTAGAGCGTTGATAAAGCATTTTTATAACTAAAGAATATTAAAAAGAATGCATTTATTGTGACTTCAACTATACAACTAGCACTTTTCTATAAAAAATTGTTTGCTGACTGAAACATGGAAAATTTGAAGTCCCTGATCATTAGTTATTCATTTGAGAAAAATAATTAACGATTAATCAAACTAATAATTTTCCTGACTAATCACATTTCAAGTAATCATAAGTTATTGATCAATCAAGCGAACATGCTAATTGACTTTATTGACTTGATTATTTAACTGATCAGAAAATTATTTACGATTAATTAATCAGCTTAATTATCAGACTAATCACATTTGAATTAATTACTATTTAATAGGAAATTTCAAATCCTTAAAAAAATTATCTAGCACAATATCATTAATATAGACACATAGGTCGTAAATCATGGACATGAATTCAGTCCTTTAGATAATTACTGTTATTAAAATAAATATGAGAGTGTAAGAGCATAAATGAAATCAAAGTGCAGGTAAATTGGGGTTTTATAGAACAAAACACAAACACCAAATGTATTTAAAATATTTCAACAAGGCAACTAATTACCTTGCCACCAAACATAAAATGGTGAACCCGCTGTTCGAAAGAAAACAAAACAAAAAATCAGCATTTATTATTAATTTATTAACAAATCTTGAATAAATCATTCGCGATCAGTCTTAATTAAATGACTTTTAATAAAATTTACTAAGCGAAAATGATTAATTTAAATTAAAAACTGAAAGATAGTTAGAAATTTTATCAATTTAAATTAATAATTCAATAATCAACTAAAAATGTTTTAAAAATTAGTTTATAATTTGGAAATTAGATATGTACCATTTATTTCTAAATAACACCAATTTTTTTTTTAATATATTTCACTTAAAAAGTAAAAATGGTCTATAGCTGCGAAATTGCATCAATAATTTTAATAAATAATTAAGTATGCAACTTAAAAATTTGTGTGAAATAATAATTACGAAATTACAATTAAATTTTTTCATTACAATAATGTTGATTATTAAATAATAAAATTTAATAAATAAATCCAAATTTTATCTTTGAATTTCTTCAATAAAAGTAATTAATTTAATTTAAAAATTTTTAAATAATTAATAATTTTGAGATTTTATCAATAATTCAAATTAATCAAATACAAATAAGTGAAAAATAATAGTTTTGAAACTAAATATTTGTGACTTATACAATTTCCTTTTAAATTACAATTGAAGTTTTTGTTAAAAATTTTATGTTTTAAATTTATTGTTGAAAACATTTTTTAATCAATTGACTTATACTTATGAAGAGCACATAATAAAATTTTCTTATTCATAAGACACAAAAACGACATGGGGACAGCGGCTGCCATTTCAGATTTAGCCTGTTTACTTTCCCATGACACAGTCCAATGGTGTTGACCGTAAAGTAGCTTCATATAGAGGGTTTAATCTTAACTTTCCAGGAACGAGACTAATAGAGGCTCAGCAGAGTTAATCAGCTATCGACTTCCTCCCATCGAAATCACTAACTAAATATTGGTCACATCCACCAAAGCCGTTTCACACAGCTGCAATTGACTTATCACGTAAAGTAACAAAGTGAGCCAATCTTAGGGTTTGCTCAGAGCGCTAAATTCCAATGAGGACCCAAGCGCTCCTCCGCCCATATATTCTGGCCATTTAGGTAGCGGATTTCATTTTTCACGAAATCCTTTCACAAGTAAGATTAATGCTAACAGTCTTCCCCTGAAGAAAAGGCATTAAAGCAATCCGATTTAAAGTTACAACGCTTTTGTTGCCTCTAAGCGGCATGAAGCGCTAACGGGTTAAACTTAAGCTCTCATCTGCTTCAAATGCTTACGAAAGCTCACGAAAAGCTAGCTGACCAATTTCAAAAATAAAACAATAGAAAAGTTAGATAATCCGCATTTGTTGCCAAAGCACTCAGCACAAATATTTAGATTTTGTTTTAATTTCAATTCACGTTTCAAACGAGACATGTTCCATTACCAATCGTACTTTTTCCCCAATGAATTGGTATTAAATAAAAATCTGGTTAAAATATCGCAACTTAAGCGGCTTAAAAATGCTCTACCAAGAAATTGATTCACCATTAAAGTCCATGTAGAAAAGTTCAACGAAGCAGAAAAGTCAAAAACGCAAAAGTTGCAGCACAAAAAGGAAGCGAGAGAGAGAGAAAGAGAGAGTTAAAAGCGCGTTAGCGTTGTATTGAGAGCTCGCAACGGATAGGGTCAGCCAGTGTAGAGTGGTAATAGCCACAAATCCAATTTCCATTTCCGGTTTTGTGCAAGAACTGAGAAATTAAAAATAATAGCAAAGACTGTTGGCCATAACAATGAGTGAGCTGTTGTTCGGGCTAATCTACTCCGAAGCAGCTTAGCGGCGCAACTCAATGCTATATTAGATAAGCCTGGCAATGCTGCGGTGATCAAGGAGGAGTCAGCGTATGGTTGAGCGCACACAAATTGTTTGGTTGGTTGGGGGGTTTAGAGCTGCTCTACGTGTTTTGTTGTACGGTTGTCTGAGGCACGTCAGCTGCATAATAAAAATCCAAACAATTCCCTAATTGCCAATGTCGGCATACCAGAAAGTGGATAAAGCATTGAATATAAAAGCAGCTACAACAACAATCATTCATACTCGAGAAGTTTGTTTCACGTAGGTTACAACGTCAAGGAAATTGTACTGCTTGCTCCCAATTTTGTTTAGTGATTGTTGTTTTTTTGAGAATCTATATTTGTATACAGGGTTTCACGAAAGTTTTGGTGTTTACCTGCTAAAAAGCGAGGTCAGCTTGCTCGGTTGCTGCAGCAACTTCCAAGTATTTGATGCCCTAATTCTCACGACAGGCTGTGTAATGTGACGCGAAAATTCGAGTTTCGTCCTAACGAAAGCTGTTCTTGCAGTTCACCTCTGTTTAGTCCGCATTCATGGCTCAGAAGACTTTTGCTCCAAAAGACATTAAGAGACCTTTAACTGCCTGGCTTGTGTATAAACAACTTTGTTCCCCTCGATATTCCAATGATCTTGAGTAAAGACTAGATACAATAATAATATGGTTCATATTTCCTTCTTTAAGGACAATTTTTTCAAATGCAGGCTCGATAGAGGAGGAGCTTCTGTGGGGATTACTTTAAGATTTATAAAAAAAGTACGGTTACAATAATGGTTTGATTCCTACATTAATTTAATTAATTTTTAAGCTGTAGTTATAGTGCAAGTCGGTTAGAGACATAGAAACTCATGCAAAGATTATTTTAGTATTCATCGAAAAGTAGAAAATAGCAAAAAAACATGAAAATAAAATTTCGAAATGAAGAAATCAACCACTTTAAAAACTAAATAATAATACTCCCCAAATAAACAATGAAGTAAGCTAGTTTATTAAACAATGTTTTCCAAACTAGTTTGTAACTAATAAATTTCACAAACGTTTAAATATTTTTTTACAGTTGTATGGTAGCTTTGAGGAATTAACTTCAGGTGAAGTTTCTGCGAGTTGAACAGTTTGACAATTTTAAAAAATGATGCCAAATAATTTACCTACTTAATTTATATGATGTTTATTATATGGCCGACGTGATGTAGCGGTAGTGGTGCCGGCATACCATACCGAAAGGCCCAAGCTTCGAGTCCTGTGACAGGTAACATGAAAAGTGGCTTGAAAAAGGCTTTTAAAAACATGGTCCGAGGGTATTTCTGCCATGGAAGCCTTCTTAGCAAAAATTCATCTGCTTTGCTTTGCAGATGCCGTTCGGAGCCGGCAAAAAACAGTAGCTCCCGCCAATTTGTATAAAAAATTGTAAGCAGCACGCCAAAAACTGGTAGAAAAGCTCTAAATATTTAAAAAAAATTTTTTATTATACTTGAATTGTAAAAAAAAAAAAAAAAAAAAATGGAACTAAAATAACTATAAAACATATTTTAAAATAATTATAATAATTTTTTTAATTAAAAAAAGTTTAGGAAATTGTCGGAATTCGAACCTGCAACCTTCGGAACAAAGGTTCAGTACATACTCATTAGGCTACCGGCCCGTTTTCACCGTCATTGCCGTCAATCAGTTTTCAACAAACCCTTACTGTACGTTGAATAAAACGATAATTAAAATTGGTTTTGCATAGCTCAAAATTGTTTAAAAAGAGATTACTTTCATTGATTCGATAATTTTTTCAAACGTTTTACAATGATTATAGTAAACGTTTTTCAAACGAAAAGTGAGTTTATCGTAAACTCGTAGCAAACGTATTTTGCTTATTGGGCCGGTACTGAACTCGAAAAATGTAAAAGTATTCCAGCATAAATGTGCTCGAGGCCAACAATTATATTTTTTTATATCAAAATTATGGTTTGTTTCAATTTTTTTAATAATTGTTAAATGAACTGTTAATTAATTGTTAAAGGATTTTATTAGAATAGAGATGAATTGTACGAGTATACAAAACAAAAATGTAGAGGACAGTCGGAGTTTTAAAAATGGACAAAAAAACCAAAATCCATCGACTACATATCGCCAGATGGCGGTGCTTGCACAAAATTATGATAAAACGAATAGAAATAGCAGTTGAGCTGACAGAAAACCATTTTTATGATAGTCTAATGGTTAGCGGAGCTTTCAAAAATTCTCAGGTGAAGAAGTCTAGCAGCTTTGGAAATTGATCTATGAGAAAAATTATGGCGGTTGTCTCTAAACTCTAAAATCTAAAATTTAATTAATAAAAATATGACTAAAAAAATAAAAACAATAATAATTTTCATATAAAAAAAATATATGCTTGGGCTTCGGCTCATTTATAGTCATGAATACTTTAAAAATGTCCATGCCTTAAAAACAATTCAATTTACTTGTTTGTATACAAAACAAAAAGCTTTACATTTAAGATCGAATTTCAACTCTGGTCTATAAATGTACGTGAGTAATCTTATAATCCATTCAAAGAAAATCTAGAATTCCTGTGTTGAGTGCTAAAATGAAAAGTTGATTTTGAGTAACCCTGTTCAGTGTTCCATTTTCGTTTTTATTTTAACAAAATCAGCTACTGTGCAAATGTCTAAGTTGTTACTAATACTCTCAATCTCATCTCGTTCTAATACACACCCGTATGCCCTTATAACTTCAAATCAGCAGCTGATCCGCTCGCCTGATTTTATTTAAAAATGTACACTAGGAAACGTTTAGTTTGGTTTTATTAATATTTTGCTGGCAGCATTACTTGCTACGGAAGCTCGTGGCTTACTTATTCCATAGCTGTTGACCGCGCGCACTCGTGGGTAGCGTGGCAACATCAGCAGCTGAAGCAAATATTGACAGTAATCAACGCCAACTAAAGCAACTGACTTCCAAACACATTTTTAGCTTCCTCTCAATGGAATTTTGTTTATTTTCATTTTCTTTTCTTTTTTCTAATCTCTTTTGTGATTATTATTATTTTTTTTTTTTTCGTTTTTGATTGGTTGCTGTGGTTGCTGTTTCTAAAGATATTGTGCTCGTGGCAATCATAGAATAATAGAGTAACTTGAATTGTAGCAATAAATGCTTGACGTCTAGTAAATGCACCGGAGTAACTATAAAATCTAAAGTAATAACTGCAAACAAGTTACATATGGAATAGTTGTTGTGGAGTGAGACTGTTGCTTAGCTTTATATTGGCTTCTGAGGTGTGGTTTGAATGAACTCAAATTGACTGTTTTGAGTCTTGTTGCATTTTCATGTTTATATTGGCATGTGGCAAGTTATATAAATTCCCTGAATTTTTATTTCGTGTAAATTTTGGCAGATGGAAACTAATGGGAAACATTTTCGATTTTGATTAAAGTAAACGACTCACATTTGCAAATTGATTGCGCCTAATATAGATGTATGTGTTGTTTCTAACTTAATGTTATTTTATTTTTATTGAAGTGTAAGGATTTTGGCTCAAGGTATTTGTTGTAATTGTAATGCAAAATACTCAATACAAGTTTGGGAAATGTTATCGATATGAGTAGTAATTTGGCCGACTTAATTCCGTAATAGTACCTTCTGCTACCGATATTTGCTGACTTCCTGGGACAAAAACTAAACAAGGACAACAAGATCGGGCAATAAACTACAATAAGATCTTGTTCGTTGCCTTAAGCGTAGACGCATGTCATCACCGTAGTAACTGCAGCCTTAATTGTATCAGAAACCTTGGGATCATGGGTAAGCCTAAACTGCAGTAACTATTACCCAGGTTACAGTGAAGATAAGTAACGGTTATATCCGATACGGTTATGGTAATTGTAATGGTTACGGCTACGATTATGATTGCGGTTATGGCTTCGGCTATGGCTACGTTTATGGTTACGGTTATGTGAACGGTTATTCTTACGGTTTACAATACGGCTGCATCCTTCAAGACATTCCGCCATATAAAATTGCTTGCTAAAAACTCAATGATGAACAAAGGAGAGGTTCTTCAGAAGATGTGTCCATACATACAACAAGACTGTTTGGAAGAATATTTTTGAAAAACGTGCTATTTCAGATGTTTTTTTGAAAACTGTCCCATTTCAGGCTTTGGTTGAAAAAGAACGCTCCTTCTTAGCTAAAAATGTATTCAATATTCATTAAGATAGGTCATTCTCAAAATTTATTTTGCGATAGGTTTTTTTTGTATCAAATTCTAAAATATAATTATTTATTGAAAAAATTACGAAATAAGGAGTTCTTCAAAAAAAAAAATCTGAGATAATGCGGTTTGAAATAATATTTCGAAATAAGGTGATTTTTCACGCAGCCGTCGCTTTATGCTAAAAATGTTGGTTGTAGATCAATATGAGGGTTAATATGATGTCGAGGCCAAACCGGTGCAAAAACGAAACGTTTTCAATCGAAGAAACGAAACAATTAAAAAAGAAGTAAAGAAAAGGCTGTCTTTGCTGTGCCGAAGACTTTATACCTTTCATGAATACGTACTACGGTTTTAAGTGTCCGATCCTTAATCACAATTAGTAAAAACTCTGCAAAACTGATAAATTAAAGATATAAATCCCAAACCCCATTTATCGGAAAAATCGATTGTGTGGGAGCTATATGTTATGTAGGGCCGATCTGGCGGATTTTCACCACACACATTACATATATAATAAGTACCAAACCTACAAAATTTTACGTTCCTAGCTTTTTAATTGCAAAATTTGGGCTATACCCATTTAAACTATCGATTGTATGGGAGATATACGTTGTATTGCTGCGATCTTGCTGATTCCGACAAATGATTAATCTCATGCAAAATGGCGGCTCCATACCAAATTTCATCAAGATATCTCAAAAACTGAGGGACTAGTTTGCGTACAACTATACAGATGGACGACGGACCTGGCTAAATCGACTCAGCTCATCGCCCTGATCATTTCGGTATATTTATTGGTGGGTCTATCTCTTCTTCTTCTCATACTTACAAACATCGGGCCAAAGTTATAATACCATTTCATGTTTATGAAAGGTATACAAATTCCGAAACCCTCCCAAAAAAGCTCAAATAAGATGTAGCTTTTTGCTTCTCTTTTCAACCCAGTCTAATATATACTACCATCATTTTGATTAGAGCGAACCTTAAAAGAAATTTTCCGAACTTAAATTTTTTATTTTCGAAAAATAAATTTTTGCTTAATACAATAACTACATTACAGGCGAGTAATACATGAGAAATTCATTAAATTGGTTGCCCAAAGCAATATGCCACCCTTCCTTTTCATACCATAGATACAAATACTAGTTAAAACATACTTACATACTATATACCATGAAATATGTTGTGATAAATTTCAATCAACACTCTTGTACCCCACCCATTCCCTTCCTTTTAGACAGTTTCTTCACCCTTTACTTACCAGCAACTTCAATTTCACAAAATGTTCCCGGTCCAACAGTATTGTTGGCAATGCAACGATAGGTGCGTGCAATCGCATAACTAGCGTCCAGCACATACAAGCTCTTATCCTTAAAACCTTGATGTTCACCATTGCCCAACCATTCGGCGCTGTCATTTTCCGCTTTAATTGACCATGAAAAATCGGCCTGAAATGAGAAAACATAAAAAAATGCAAACAGACATTAATACAAGACAAATAAAAATAAAATAAATAAGCTTTTAAAAACCGTGACTGCAGTTTGAAAGTATTTATGAGCGAGTGTGTGCATATGGGTAGAGGCGTGTGACTGTTTGTGTGAAGAAACTTCTTATACAATAACGACCCTACCTACCAAGGTAACCCACTTTAAGTCATTTAAAGCACGGCTTCCAGCATCATCACATAGGTTTTCTTTTGAATAACAACACCAAAGTATATTTAGGGAATTTCCTTACCAACCACGACTAAACACTTCAACTAAGAACCAATGCTAACCGTCGTTAAAATCTGATTCCAAATAATCACAAATGTTTGTTATCACCAATCAATATTTATGGAATTTGTATAGAAAACAACCATGGCTAAACCTTTTGCCGAGGTGTATTTCCATACATAATCATCCATCACATAATTCTTTTAAAAAATAACAACCCTTTGTGTTAGTAAAAATTTGTGATTGTTTGGAGTCAGAGTTATACCACGGTTAGCCATGGTTGGTGCCTAAAAGTATGCAGCCTCTCATACCTCACACCTACCCATAGAAGAAATTTCACCATTGGTGAAAGTGAAGCTCTCTAAACAAATTACCTACTTTTTTTGACCAATTGATGGTAGGCAGGGGAGTATATTTATAATATTTACATTAAAATGTTATTGTCAATGTTATCGAAGCTCGAGTTTATTGCTATTTCACTTTTGTGCTTGTCATAAATTTTTTCTTTTTTCCGGTCGAGTCTTGTTATAAATACTCGTATGTTTGATTATGGGTCAACCATGATAAAGGTGTAAATATTATTATGAATGATTGCATGAATGCTTTGCATACTTTTAACCGACTCCCGCAATGGCAAAAAAGTAAGTTTAAATATAATAAATTTCATTCATGCGAAGGTATTTAGGCATATACATTAAAACATTTACGCCCATATTACGATTAATACTGAGTGCGTCTGAAAATAATCGGTTTTCGATAGTTCAGATATATATATTAGGATTCCTTAATTTGCCATCGAAATTATTCAGAGCCAAATATATTAAGTGTATTGCCCTTATTATAACGTTAGCTATTAAGAATTACGTGGACTGTTGATTCTCAAGCTCCCCTACCCTACCTAAGATCTACATATTTCGCTGAAGGTTAAGGTCCAAATGAAGCTACGGCGCATCAATGTTATTAAAGAACGCAGAAGCCAGTTAGTCACGAGAAGAAATTTTGTGGTTTCGGTCGTGTGTAAGGGTCCATGTGAGTGGGAAAGCTTATGATCGCCATTCAGCAGTAAATGGGAAGTTCAATTCTGCAGCACACAGTTCAAGCAGCTCACTTATTCTGGGTATTTGCGTTCACTTGTCCACTAGTAGTCCAACATAATCGGTTCCAATAATTTTTGGGGGCTTCATGGGTACCGTCTCATCACCATGAGTTGCGGTGGATCAGGCATCTCGCTATACGAGTACATAATTTAAAAATATTCCTCGCAGAGTGGTTTGTGCGTTGGCCTTGGAATTCGGCTCATTCCAATGAAATGGAAAACAAAACCTCGGAAATTTGACACAGGATTTCGGAAAAATTTGCATCAGTCCACAGGAGCAATTTACTTCGATTTGGAATACTTTTTTTTTGTTGATGCTTCTAATCCGATACTTTAGCTTGACTCCTAAGATATAGCAGGTCAACACACAAGCCACCATACCAAGCTGGGAGAGTAGCGTTAGATTTATGCTGGACTTAAACTTAATCCGTCTTTTTTTAATAAAGCAAGTCGTCTTATATATGTTACCAAGAAAATAGTGAGTTATATGAAAGTAAATGTCATTCAAGCTTGGAAGCTAAAGTCCACTCGTGCACAAACAAAGCTTTCACATGTGTACCTGTTATCGCCAGATTCATAAAAAATTTAAATCTTTCTTTGTTTATTCTGTACAGTTTCATCTGAAAGCGAAAGCTTAAGTAAAGCAATAAGAATTGAATGCATAATCACATCCGAATACACACAAAGAAGTAAAATATCATAAAAATATAAAAGTTTACATATACACAAAGCTTTTATGGTTTTTATGGTAACCTGGTATGTATGTTTGCAGGTGGGTATTGGACTAGGTTAAAAAAAATGCTCTGGAAAATATTGGTGTTATTTTTTAAAATAAAAAACTATTAATAATTAACTAAATAATAATTATGAAAATAATTAAAAATAAATTATTATAATAAATAAAAGCAACAATATTTTTTTTTAAAATAGGAAAAAATTTAAAAAATTAATAATTATTCTTGCCCTTATTTACTAATTATCAAAAAATAACATTAAAGTCTGAAACTTTCAAATTACTATTTTGTCCATTTTATTAAGTAATATCTTAGCAATTTTCTAAAAAGAAATACATTTTTGTATCCCAGTCTAGCGTGTATATAAACTTATACGTATGTACATGCCATTTAAAGATGAGTGTATGGTTGTTGATATAAGAAATTGACTATTCAACGTATTGTGGTGTGCCACTCAAGCTGTAAAGTGTACGTACAATTTGAAATTCATTTTTATTTTTTGAGTTGAAAATGCATATAAGTACTAGCACACATTTTCATATGTATGTTTTATATGCGCACGTAAAGAAGCAGATATACTGCTTGCAAACATACATAGTACAAATATTTTGAGTGCTACTGTAAAATTGCAGTAGCGCGTTAGTGCGTTGATTCTTGCAATTGAAATGCTATCGTTTTATTAGCGTGGCAATAACAACAGCAATAAAATGAAGCAAGCTATATACATCACAATAATAACAAAAGCAACATATATGCGAGAGCGAGGACAGTCGAATACTCATTCCAATTGAAGCGTACATAAAGGCGAATACCGGTGGAACTTTCAGAGTGTTATACGAATCTTGACTAACAAACATACATATCTAGGTGTGAAGCATTCCATGTGCAACCGTACAGTAAGTGAATTAAACAAATTAGGTTTTGGTAATTTTAATTACAAACTTTTTTTTTGTAATTCGGGTGGACCTATATAAAGTTTGATGAAGGTATTAGGTATGAGTGAATTAAAAAAAGTTGTAGGCGTCAGGAATATTAAAGGAATGCTGTGATCTTGTATGCGAAATATTTCTCTTCCCACCATATCTATAAAAACAAGGTTTCACTTTTAAAAACCTCCCAAGGCCTTCAGTTCTGAAAGGGCCTTCTAAAAAACTTTTTTTTTTAGAGATTTTCATTTTACGACTGAAGCACAAGTTGTTTCCTTATTTCATCCGCCCCTGGTAGAATGTATCTGTTAGATAAAGTATTATATTTCAAATGCTGCCGTGCCCATAGAGCCGCAGCAGATCTTTGCTCTGTAATTACCACAAATATTCTCATTATTGCCCTTTCATTCATCTAACTATTGTCTGAAGATCATATACTCCTTGAAATTCAGCAAGTGTTCAATCGCTTCCATTGCCAGTTCTGTCCACAAGATCACCCATTTCTCATTCTTTCGCCCCTTCATCTGCCCCTTCATCTAAATCTTCCTTTTCTATATCCATAACCAGAGCCTATTCCTCGGTTCCCTCCTCTAATATTGCACTCCTATTCCAATTCATTTTTTCATTTCTTCATCTACCTCTCAATCTGCCTAGTAATTCTATTCTACTGCTTTTTCGTCTTCTTTTTTTCCAATTCAAAATAAAAAAAAAAAACCTTCTATGCTGCACTCCTCCGGCATACCTCTGTTTGATGCCCATTGTTATTCTACAAAAATATTTCGAATATTCGTCTCGAATACTAGGCGGGCACACTTTTTTTGAAGATAAACAAAAACCATTTTTGTAACATATTTAATTTTTTTATTTCTTAACTAACAAACTCATGCGCTTGGAGACATAGATAAATACGTAGACGTGTACGAATATTGAAGATTTAATACTGATGAGTGAGTAGGGTGTAGTGGGGTTCTAGTAACATAACATCACACCGCAAAAAGAAGACTTGGCTTAT
This sequence comes from Merzomyia westermanni, assembly GCA_949987695.1. Classification (NCBI taxonomy): domain Eukaryota; kingdom Metazoa; phylum Arthropoda; class Insecta; order Diptera; family Tephritidae; genus Merzomyia; species Merzomyia westermanni. The sequence continues at coordinate 149,587,697 of OX465291.1, read as the reverse complement.
ATGAAATCCGAGTTCTTTTGAAAATATCCCAAAACCCAACATATATTTTTTCCGCTCATTTTGAAATTTGAAAAGTATTAATTAAATATGACAAGTGTTTCCCAACCAACGCAACGATCGAACTTTAAAAATATAGCAAGTAATCGAATAATCGTACTCCATCGAATTTTCGAAATTTATTGAATATTCGAATAATAGTAACTCATCAAATATTGGAATAGTATCATTCGATTGGAAATAGCCAAAAAATCTACAATCGAAGCTTTGAGTAATCGATTATTCGATCTTATTCTCAGTTTGAGTGCTAGTTTTCGCCAGAAATAAAAATGCTGATGCTAGTTTTCGTAAGGCACGTCGATATACAATTGCCCTTGGCTGTATTTAATCGCAAACCCAGATGTGTATGAACGTTAAAAACAGGCCTATTAATATGACCTATTATAAGTTTATCGGTATTAGCTTAGAAATTCAAAAAAATTGTATCATTTTCAAAGATTTTACACATTATAGAAGGGGCTTTTGCTAGATTTTTAATTCTAATCCATGCCAGCTGCAGGTAAATATACATACCAAGTGTAGTGCAAAGAGCGAACGAAACTTTTTATTAAATGCAGATCAGTAACTAATTCGATCCGTTCAGATGGGCACAACAAAGTGTTGTGCAAAAAAAAACGATAATGAAAGGTGCTCTAAGCACAACTGGGTATAATAATTGCTTTGAGTTCACTATTTTATGAGAAAAGTTTTAAAAAATATGCTCATGCAAATCGAAAATAGTTGAACTCATGCATTTTTCTTGCATGGAATGCCCCATATGTGTTTGCCTTAGTGATGTGTACTTATGTACATACAACTTAACTACAACATATATATATATATATAAATAAACATAATCAAATAACAGCAATAAAAACAAGTGTTAGTGTGAATCCCGTTCTTCACTTGGCGCACCATTTTACACGCATCAATGCACACACTTGCTTACCTATGTTTGCACGTATGTATGTAAGCACATATCCGATTTCTCAGTATCGAACACAAATTGCACGCAGTTCAACTGCACATCACTGTCTGGCCCAATTCACCAAAGCAACATTGGTTTCATGCAGCAATCAGCGGTGTTAACGAAAAATAACGCATTCATTGCATACTTTAGGGCGTACGAACGTTTGTTTCGTCTGACGGCAACATTGAAAGCAACGAAAAATAATGTGTGTGTGTGAGTGAGTGAGCTAGCCTAGCCCTATGGTCCTTATTGTTTGGTGCAATACACCATTGTATGTACTACAAATGTGCGTTTATGGATGTGTGTTTGTTTTTGTTTTTGCTATGCATTGTATGTACATTTATGCTTTTGAGCTTACCTCTACAGGATTTCCGAATGCTGTGCAAATTAGTGTATCCTGGTCATCGATCTCGTGCCTTTCAATTTCGCAACGTGGCTTAACTGCATTCAGACATGCAATCGGCGCATGCCAAATGTATGAGTGCCGCAAAACAAGGTATGAAAAAAATTACAACAACATGCGTATCGTATACAGCAATAACAACAGTAGCGGTCATCGTATCAAATTCACATCCATCGTTGCATAAGCGCATTCGAAGTCAGCCCATATAAATCCAAATTGCACGCATATCCATTGATGGGTTCATGAAAATAAACAAAAAAACAAAAACAGAAAAGAGGATAAAAGTTGGTAGTGAATAATTTAGATTTGTTGATTTTTCTTTTTACCGTATGATGCAAGAATATTTTAGTTTAACCCATTTGGTTTGCTCAAAAACTTCTAAGCTTTATTAAACATAGACTTATCAAATACAAACTTTAATCGGCGGCACTGCTCGAAAGAAAAATTTTTAATAATTTGAAGTCATTCATCCTTCGCAATTAGGCAGGTCCAACGCTGACGCGTTAAATCCTACTGAGTTTAACTATTTTAGAAACTTCCAGGTCCTAAGCATATTACTTACCTCTACAGTTCCCTACGCCTGCGAAAGTTTGCAGCTGGTATATTCTTCAATTTCTGTTCCCTTTGAGTTCGGGAAACTTATCTGAGTATATATTTTCTATTCGTCATATGAATGGCTGTAGATCATATTTTGCTGTATGAAAGTCACAAACTCTTAGAAGCTTAAGGTAGAACTCCGAACGTCTTAGGCGTTGCAGGCGTTCTATACTTCAGCTTGATTTTTATGTATGAGAATAAAAAATATCACCTGAAACGCTCAAGAGGATAAACATGGAAATCATACCTAAGATATGCTGATAAGTCCCTAAGTTTAAACAATTTCAATATCTCCTGTGAGATCAAGAGTCGATATACTCCATGTCATCTCCCATTTCGGTTACCTGCATGTGACCAAGTTTCGGCACTTAACGGGCTCATTTTGTAAAACTCAAAGCGACGCAACAAGTCACTTCTTTTCTTTTAAAGAAAAAAGTTTAGCAAATAAGGGTGCTCACTCCCTTCAGTGAGTGCATGCGGGTGAAGGTGGTTGTGAGTGGCTGCGACGCAAAGTGTCACGGTAGCTTACATAACAAGCACCTTAATGAATCAGTTTTTTTAATTTTTATTTAAAAATAAAACACTTTTATAATTAATAAAAATTATTAAAAATCATAACAATAATAATTGCATAAAAATTATGAATTCTATAACAATAATTTTGAAAAAAAAGTTAAAAAAGTTTAAGATTCCCTATGCCCTCCTATAATTACAGGTATTTATTCAGAAAGTAATCGAAAGTTTCACATTGCTCTAAGTTCAATAACACAATAAAAGAAAAAGCATCGAGAAATTATTGAAATTAATAAACATCCTATTTACTGCGTTATGAAAAATAATTGGGACATGTATTTTTTTGAGTTGATTTCACGAACTCTTCACAAATTTGTGTACAAAATTTGTTCTCTGTTGAAGCTTTCAGTTACTCGTCGAATTTTCTGGGTAAAATTTCGGGATTTATTTCTATCAGCGTGTATTTTGGGCACTTTGTACTCATGCCTGTTATTGTCAAAGCACAGCAAATTTGATCTTCGTAGCAGTTACTGTTCTTAGTTAGCCTCTAGCCTTTTCAGTGGCAGTATTGAGTGAGTAAGGAATGACCTCAATTGTTCGATTACACCTTTCAGTAACAAGTGAACTGTTCAACAACGACAATGTTCTTTTGATACCGCTATACTAGGAAAGCTGAGTTTTTTTTGACTGTGTGTCTTTATCTAACCCTGTGTGCCCTTATCTAGTTCTGCAGATGTGTGGTTCTATTGAATTCGGAGCCACTTCTACTTCGTCCTCAATCTCTTTTACAATCAACTGGCGGTTTTAGCATGGCGTGGAAATAGGAAGAATTGCAAGTTGTACAGTCACTGCACTCTTTTCTATAGCTCCAAACTAGTGAAAGATTTAAGAACGTGCATCCAGCTCGTTTCCGCAATGACCTTAATTCCATAGTGATACTTGCACGATTTCATCCATTATTGCAATGAGTCTGAACTATTACTTAGATATACTTATTGCTACCGCTAAAAACTTCAAATATTTTAACTAAATAGTACTGGGTTTTCTATAAATAGTTTTAATTTTACCTGTTCAAGAGATTCAATTTTAATCGTTTCTACTTAAAGATGTATATTGTAAAATGTAATTTAAACTGTCGCGTGATGAGTAACCATCACTTTCAAATTAGAGACATTGGACCAAAATGGAGATCCATGAAGTTAAGTAACCTAATACTTCATGGCAAAGAGCACAACAGATAGTGCTTTTACGATTGTGCAGTACAAGTGCTGAATAAATCCCATTCAAATCCAGTGCTTGTCAATTTGCTGGAGTCGGAAGGTATTTTTATGTTTCAAAATTTACAACGTTCCAATACAAGTTTTAGCTTTTACATACCTTCTTGAAGCTTCATGTTACAAAACCTCACGCAGTACTTTCTGGTGATCTCTTTCTCTAACCACATTCCGAAAATGACAAGTAAGTTACCATTTGACCAGCTGTCGCATTTAAATAAATTATTCAATTTCTATTTTCACCACATAATTGTTATTATGTGGTAAATTTTAGTACAGTCATAAAACGGAGAAAGGTCAAAAAGGTACGAATCAAAAACATTTGGCGACACTTACGGTCAATTTCAATTGAATGGTGACAATTTAGAGAAACACACAGCACACACGCAATCATATTGAATAAAAGGTATTAACCAAAGCAGAATGAAGAAGACATATCTCAATCACAAATATGAAATGGGCTTATCTCCGCGTGGCCAACTAACAAAAATTCGAACTATTCAAAAATATTTTATAACCCAAAAACAAACGGCAACATATATGGGTTTAGGTCCTGAAAGCTTGAAGGGTTGTTGTGTAGCAGTTAGGGATGTTACGACGAACGAAAATGACAACACAGAATAATATACTTCGAGTTTCAAAAGCTTAACAATTTATTTTCAAAGCAAACCGTATTACTCATCATGAAATGGGTCAAATTCGACCCGATAACCTTTAGAAAGGTTAAGCGACCAACACAGCACGACAAAAGCAAACAATTGAGCTCAATATAATAAAACGAGTGATATTAGAAAATGCGCGGCAGCAAATAAACTCGCAAAAGTATTAAGTTTTCACACAAAAACATACAAACAGGGTATAACAATTTTGTGGTTATGAGTTGGCAACATTTGAAAGGGAAAAAGGTTTGATATATAATTTCACTTTTTACATTTTTTCTAATGAGGAAAAGTCTCAAAATGAAAAAAAGCATACAAACGTATTGAATTGTTGGTAAAATTTCAATTGCTCGCTACTATTCCCTTTGCTATGGCTTATCACAAGCTGCCCACTACTACAAACAAAGCTTTAGATAAGCGCCCTGCAAGGAAAATCTTTGCAAAAATCTTCAATTAGGAATTTAATATACTGTGAGGTGGATTTCTTTAAAATTTGGAGTGCCACTTACACAAATAATAGAGGTTCTACTTCCGTTACTTAAGTTGAGCTAATAATAAAACCGTTGAGAATCATGCGCTATGTGATTGTAGGCGAAAGCAGTCCGAACGAAATTTGTGTGAGAGATCGACGGTACCAAGGTTATTACAGTAGCAAATACTTCTGAGTCTTCTTAAGAAACAGAACTAGAGTAAAACTGAGCACACTTTGCAATTATAGCATCATTTTATAACTTATAGAGTTTTAGCTACAGTGGAACTAGGCACTATACTAATGAAGCTTGAACAAGTGTACGTTCTTGATTTCCCTGCAGGGAAGTAACATTTTCAAATTTTATAATAATGTACATATATTAACTGTACGTATATATTTTCAATTTCGTTAAAATATGAACACATGTGTGCATATATATTCGACTGGGCCAAAAAAATCAGAAACTGTGCAGTATTTTCTTTGTATTCTGGAGCAACCCAAGCGACAAAAATTAAAATTTTTATTTAATATTTCTACCCTGTCGGAAAATCGACAAATAAAACAAAGCAAAATAAATTATTTAATAGATTTTCAAACAAAAATGAGATTAATCTTAAAAAACCTAGACAAGGACGGCCTATACAAATAAATTTTAAGGTCTAAAACTTGTATAGTAGTTTTTCCACATTCTGAAAAATAATTTCCATTCATTTATCAATAGAATAAAAAAATGGGCACAGTCTAATCTGACATATACATACATATGGATATATATGTATGTTTGTGTGAGCATAGGTTCTAAATTTTACTTTATATCCTGAAGTGCTGATGTTGGCAGTCACCATACACAACAATATAACAATACCTTAGAAAATACTTTTATTTTGGTTGGACATCCGTATACCCAGTTGCTTCACTATTTTCCATTTTGAATTCTCAGGACAAATATCAACATTTTCCTCAAACAAAGTTTTAAAAGGCGGCCGCAGTGGTAGTGTGGCTGGCCTACCACAACGAACGTCCACGGCTCGAGTCCTTCGTTCAAAAGTGGTTTGACATTTTTCTTCAAAAAACGGGGTCGGCCCCCGCCAGTGGTTTGGTAAGCTCTCCGAGTGGGTTTCAACCATAGAGACCTTCTTAAAAATTCATCTGCTTTGTAGAAGCAGCACGCCACTAATTGGTGGAGAAGCTTGGCCTTAGTCTTTTAGGAGGTATATCGTGCTAAATATTTACTTTAATATTTTAAGTTTTAAAATTTTCAACACAGTTTACATAAAGGGTTAAGGTAATATAGATCACTATATGCAAGCTAATAAAATTAAGTGCCAGTGTCGCCAAATTTGTGAGTGCAATCTTGAGAAAGTAATTCGATTATATAAAAGTATTTATTGTTGTAGTTTATTCTTTTTTCTTACTTCCTTGTTCGTTTTACTCGGCAAATTCAGGAACAGCTGTTTGCCTTCCTTGAATCCAGAGCCTGCCAAATTCTTCTTAGTGAAAAATCGCTTTTGACAGTCTTACCACTGGTACTTAAATATTTTCAGTCGTACAGCGGCTTTAAAACTTTGTCAGGTAAATTCCGTATAAATAGCGTCTGATCGATTCTTTACTTGGTTTCTATGTGAGAGATTAGCTCATATAAAATGCTTTGGAAAGACAGACAGAGTAGGTGACCTAAAAATCTATGGAAAGCGCATCACCTGATCCTGTCCAAGGGGCAGAACGACTAAAGTTAATTTATTTAAGCTATCTTCTCGCAAATATCTCAGAGCACTGGAAGGTCATACAATTGCCTTTGATTACCATATTTGAACATCTTTAAGATATCTAATATGTCTTGAGTCTTCTGCTGCTAGACTCGTAGGATTTTTCCGTTTTATCATTGGAGGCGGAAAAGAAAGTGGGCTAGCAGTAGTATCAAAGTAGAGATATGGATAAATTCTCGACTGAGAGTACTTCGTGACCGTAATCCCTTGTCGAATTTCATCAAAACATCTTCTGTTTGGAAAAAAAATTACGAAAATGCCTTTTAGAATTCGGTTCGAGAATATCCTGCTGAATGACTTGTTTTAAAAGATTTTTTTCTCCAAACATGTCGCGCTTAGATTTTTTTAGATGTTGAAGCAATTCACACAAAGTAATTCCGGCTATTAATCTCACTTAGTTTATTAAAACCCACAACTGGTTATAAATATACTAGTTAAACACAACAAAATATAAACGTTTTCACGTGTTATTTCATCTTTTCAATTGAGTAGCTTAGAAAATGACATGTGACAATTTCATATTGCTCGTAATTTCAAAGCATCCCTTTCGTATTTGGGACATACATATGTATACACAGAAAATGAAATTAACTCAAAATTGTCAAGAATATCCTTTCAACTTACATTGTACATCGATGTATGTTTCTGCTGTATTCTTGCCATGCTTATTTGATGCAACACATGTGTAAATTCCAGTATCATTGCGTGTCATTGGTGTATTGATGATTAAAGCTTGATCCTGACCGAGTTTTGTATTGTTGAATATCCAATTGTAGTGAGCGCCTGAAAATTGAAAAAAGAAATAAAGTTTTATTTCTTTGTTAAATTTAAGTGTGCTCTGGGTTAGCAAATTTGTGGAATATTTGAAAAGGGTACATCAGCATTTTTCAATATAAACACATACACAAAGTCTTATAAATTATAAGTAATACGCGTGTGTCATAAAAATAATTTAGTGCTTATTGAGTATAATAGATTTTATTTAGAAAATGCTTTAGTGCCAATGACATGTGATTTGGATTTTTAACATCGCCCTATCAAAAAATTTCTTTCCACAAACAAAAAAATTGTTACCGACTAATGTTTGGTCGTGTTGTTAAGGTATATTAAAACATTTCTTGGCTTGCAATTATATCTCATTTTCACACTGCAGGGTGGGTGCCATAATCCCTCATCAGCTTTTTTAGACAGAAAAAAAGTTCAGACTGAAAACCATAAGTGCTAAGAGTCAGGTACTAGGTTAAAAAAAAACCTTCCAAATATCTCTGAATAGCTCAACGAATTACGGAAGGTTTCAAGCCGGCGTCGACCTTCTGTGTGTTTAAAAACTTCGACGGGGTAACTGATGTCCGGAGTGTACTCATATTTTATTACTAGCAGCCCTGGAAGATGTTTTCCTGCCTAAAATTTGACTTGACTACATTTAACAGTTTTTACTCTTTTGTTTCTGATGAAGAAGGTAAGTTGTTATTCGAAAGAACGCTTCTTCTGTTAACAATGTGCTGTCTGAGCTCTACGTCATATTTTAGCGGATTGAAGCCCAGCGGATTCGTTGGTAAGGTCACGTTGTGCGAATGAACGTAGATGCTCCGGCCCACAAGGTATTCTTAACGGCACCGCCCAGTGCAAGCAGTGGAAGAGAAAGACCACCACTCCGATAGAAGAACCAAGTGGAGACCGATTTCGGATCCCACATTGTAGAAACGATTGACGAGCTATGTTGGACCGTCAAAATCGCCCAAGCAGTTAGATGGCCATTTAAAGAACAAGTCTATAATTTTGATTATGGTTCCCTGTGCCAAATTTATAGTTAAGGGGCCTACTTCTCTGATGTCGTCGCTGATTTCACCTGTGAATTTTTACTGATTGTTAGGTATATGGCTGTAACAGATTCCTATTCCATTATACTTTTTTTTTCAAAAAGCTTCACTGCACGAGCAAATCTTACTTCACTATCGATTGATCTGAATTATGAACTTGCTTAGTGTGCACAAACGTAACAGAGTATGTAAAAGTCAGGATATGAGTTTCACCAAGGAAATTAATCAGTTTCAAGAGAATCACTGTACACTTACCGGAGTGCTGCTGGTTTAAATGCCCAAGGGATATTATAAATCCGCAGTCATAATTAATGTGCGACACATAAAATACAGAGCTCTTAGACTATGGAATTGGATAGAGGAGTTTGGGAATATATCGAGCCTTTGTATTGAAGCAATAAAGAGAGGACAGAACTAAGTGATGACTGATGCGCTTCTTATACGACGAAAATATTTCTTCTCACTCTCCCCTCAGTAACAAAAGCAACCCACCCAAATAGCTTCACACATTTTTTTCTTGTTAAGCTGTCTGTTCCTCCACTACCTACCTGCCATTTTTAATTCCAAAATAAATTAAAAATTCCACCCTACTACACAATCAAATACCCATATTAGATAATCCGAATATTTACATCTCACTGATTTTGTTTTGCAAGAAAATATCCTTTCGTGCGTACTTCAACGCCCAACAAGCGTCCAACAGAAGCGCAGATGTGAACCCATCAAAAACGTCAATTTTAACATATCTCTCAACCTCGACATTTTGCTGTTGCCTTGATGGCCTTCACAATAATAACGACGCTACATATTATGCCAGTAGAGGCCGTGTGTCACTCAACAAGCTCCCACTTTGTAATCCACACATGCTAAGAATATCGTAAGGAAGTGTGTTTTATTTGGGTGTCTTTGTGCATAGTTGGGCAGCAGATACAGTGAAGGCTGATGCTGCTACGTGTTGTCATGTCATTTTGGCATTTGTGTCAGCGCTGTGACAGAAATCGCTGACGTTTTCAACTTGACATTCACTTTTTATAAGCTAATAAACATCAGCATGTGTAAGTACCAGAGCGATTGGGTTAGCTAAGCTTTGAGTTTATATATTGATGTGTTGCAAGCTATATAGAGTTACATAAGGAAGGAGCTAAATTTAAAATAACATGACACATTATATTATTAATTGCTGTTTGGAAATTTTTTTGTTAAACCATTGCTTTGTTTTTCGGAAACAAAATCGCACTTATATTTGCTAGAATTTAGCAATTGTGCAGAATCGATAAAAAAATTCCTATTTATTAAATATTTAGATGTAAGTCGTTAATTATCGATATGGTTGTATAAGAAAATTTTATAGAAATCGATAAATAAATATGTAGCCATGCAAATCTATGTATTTTAATTAGTAGTGTAAAAGCAAAAAGTTATCGATAAAAAGTGATACAGCGTTAAAATCTTAAAAAAATATATGTCGATAAAAAGTTTGAAAATTCGAGTTGCAGTAACACAATAACTAAAAAATATTTTTATAGTATGAAAAGCAAAACATCAACCTACTCTCTAATAATATTGATAAAGCGAATTCTTAATGAAAAATTAATAAAAGTTGATGAAGTCGATTAAAATCGATAACGACGGCCGCCGTGGTAGTGTTGCCGGCCTACCACACCGAAGGTCCATGGTTCGAGCCCTGGTACAGGTAACAGCAAAAGTGATTTGAAAAAAGTTTTTCAAAAAACGGGGTCGCCCCTCGGCAGTGGTTTGGCAAACTCACAGAGTGTATTTCTGCCATGACAGGCTTCTCAGCAAAAATTCGTCTCCTTTGTAGATGCCGTTCGGAGTCGGCAAAAAACTGTAGGTCCCACCAATTTGTAGGGAAAATTCAAAAATCGGCACACCACAAATTGGAAGAGAAGCTTGGCGCAAAAAAATCTCTTAGGAGGTTTATGATGATATACCTGTTGTATATCGCGCCATAGAGAGATTAATTACAATCCCTAAACTATTAAATACATTCTAAAAAATATGAGACTCTTTAATAATCGATCAGCAATTAAACTAGGATGAAGGCGCTTAATTGTTAAAAAAGTATATAAAATAAGAAATCAGAAGAATAGACTTAAATCGATAATTGCTAATAACTTAAAATTTGCCTACGATCCTTCTCAATAAAAAAATAAATACTGATGAAATTGACAGAAATCGTTAAACATGAATCGATAGAAGTGAATAGTCGAATAAAAAAATTTAAAATGTTGGTAAAAGCCAATACATAAACTTATAAATAAAACTGCGATAAATTTTTAAAATATTAATGAAAACGATTCGCAGTTATTGCCCTTGGGTTGTTGTTGTAATTTTGACTGAAACTGGCTTTGGTTTTAGTTTTTATTCCAAATTATTGATGAAGTCTATAGCATTTATTAGAATTTATTAAATTGTTTTTACAATCGCAAAAGACTTATTTGTTGTTGTCGATTGCTTATCTACCTTTTGAGTTTTTGGAAAATGTTTGGTTAAGCTCGGGTTTTAAATCGATAAAAAGTAAGTGAATTGATGAAATCGATAAAACTCTCTAGATTAAAATCTGTAAGAAATTATTAATGTAGATAAAAGCCAAAAATTTCTAATGCAGCTGAATAGTTAATAAAAACCAATGAAAATAGAAGTTTATGGAAAGAAATGTACACTTTTGTATATAACTAGATTATTTTGAAAAATTAATTTATAAAAACATTAGGAAAAAATCAATAAATGGAGAATAGGGAAATCGATTGAAAGCTGTTTCAAAATATATAAGGAAAACCCAATTAAGGACGTGCTTAGCTATTTTCGAGATAGATATTAAAGTGTCAGTAGGTGCTATATACCCCTAGTTCTCTATAACAAAAAAGTTTTCCTTTCGAAGAAAATATATTTCACCTTAATGTACATACATATGTATCCATATATGTCTGTTAGTATACATACACGTTTGTATTTGATTTGCATATTTGTTTGCTGTAAAATGTTTGTAATCTGCTATGGATACTTACTGGGGTTAGCTTTGGCATTGCAAATGACACGTCCGGGTATGGTGCCCTCTTGTACGTAAACCACTTCCTCTGACACAGTAGAGTTCTCGGGCGCATCTGAGCAGCAGGAGATGAATAACGAAAAGAAAAAAAAATCATATATATCAGCAATATGGTTACAAATAAAAACATTATGATATATTTTCTTTATTCCACCACGCTTAAGGCTATTCTTTCTTGCTTCATTGCGGCAGCTGTCACTATTGAAAAGGATTATGTTAATCAGCGAAGTGTTTACATCTGATAGCTTGTCACTCGTCTTACATTTTTGTGCATATTTTATTCCTTTTACTTATTTTAGTATATAATATGCTGTCATATTTTTATAATAACTTACATTCGATTGAGAAGTAAGTAGAACTTTTTATGCCGGGTCCAACTGTATTGCCTGTCGAGACGCAAGTGTAATTGGCGCTATCCGATTCAATGTCAAATTTTTGATTAGGCCAATTTGACATGTTGAAGTGCTGCGAAATAAGTTTGTAGAAAAATAAATAATTATTGTGAAGTTTGGACAAGGGTTTTTTATCAAATTTACTTTAAGTAAACAAATTAGAGTGATCCGAACAAATTTGACTGGGTTGAATAAACTTTTAGTTCGGTTGAAATTATTGAACTGAAAAAGAGAGTTCTATACCGTATCCCAACCAGCTATCTATCTGGGGAAGCTGTTCTTTAAATTATAACTTGTTCTCGTCCTGCTTTTTCTATCATTCGATTAATATAGGTTTGGCCTGCATCGTTTGTTCGGCTATATCGAAGTGCTTATAAAACTATATCTTGGGATGCCTGTCAGTCAGTTTGACAGATATCGTACACCACTTCTACTAATACATAATGATCCTAAAGCTGTCAGGGCGTTCTCAGGCGTGCTGGTTATGGAATAATAGAGCCTACATCTAATGCGCTGGTATGACAGAAAGAGTGGAAGTTCTTAATAATGATTACTAGGGACTTCGCTGGCTATTTCCAGATTTTATAGCTGCCTATATCGAACTGTGATGGAAGGAGCTGCTTTTTTTTTATTTCACCCGGAACGGTGGCAAATCTGGATTATCTGCCAAAAATAGATCCAAATTTTTTCTAGCATAAGTGGGTCCGGCAACAATGTCAGCATCTATGGGTTTTTCCGACATCGTAATAAGTCACAGAAATATACTACCGTTATGTAGTATTTTCTAGTAATTCAATTATTTTAACAGCCATCTACTGCTTGCTTCGGGGTTTCGGTACATAGGACGAAGGAGAAACTTTCTCGAGGTCAAAGAATACACTTCGTAGTAGTAACAAAGGCTTTGTAGCAACATAAGAAAGCTGAGGCGGTATAATCTTCTTTGTATAGTTTAGTGATGGGTGAATTTTTAATAAATATTATTCAAAACAGTCAGTTGCCAGCGCTAGATGGACGGATATGTATCAACAGAGGGCACCGGCCTGAATCCTTTTTTAAATAGAGTCCATCATGGTAAATAATGAGCTCACACGTCTCGGTTTATATTTATCTGCAGGCTCAAAGGTGAATTCTCTGGCTAACATAATTGTGAACTTTAGTTCCGTTGGTTGGCACGTTTGACATAATAGAGTTTATTCGTCTACGACAAAGAACAACTTGTGGAAGAGAAATCAGAAGCCTCTTCACTCATACTCATAAATAAAGCTGACTATAATGCTCAAATCTACAAAGGAGGAAGGAAATTTAGAATCATTTGCCACATGGAACCACCTTAAATTATAATATATTGAGGTTTCTCGCCTTAACTGATATTATAATTCATTCCAAGACACGATATCCTAAACAAAAATAACCCTCTGATTAGAGTATTTCTAATATGGGCCTTTGAATGGAATATAATTTAATTTAAGGCGAGAAAACTCAACCTTCTTAATCCATTCCAAAACATTCTTACCACAAAATTAATTCAAATAAAATGTTATTAAATAATTTCACTTACCAGCACTGACAACATGCTCTCAAAATCTCCTGTCGCCGGCGAAGCATCCACATATTTCTCCTTTATGAAATAGCGTGTATCATTTTTCTCAATCGGATCAGTACCCTTTAACCACGTAATCTCACAGCGTGGCACACATTCGATGCGACATGTTAGATTTGCTGTACGCGATGTGTGCAACATTCCAGTATATGGTACTAAATTCTTAATAAAGAACGGAGGCGCATGCACTTCCAAATTAATAGTGGCCATAACACCTTTGCCACCTTCATTAAAAGCATAACAAGAGTAATTTGTGCGACTATCCAAACCCACGGGCTCTACGGTCCAATCTTTAGTAACAACATCTTGTAATGGACCACGTCCTCCGCGCAACCAACGGAATCTATGCGGATGTATTAACATTTGAGCACGATGAGTGAATGAACCCATTTTGCGGTATAATGACAGTTGATGATAATGTTTTGTTAATGTTGATGATGTATCATATGATGTTGCATCATATGACGAGGTATCATATGTTGATGTATCATATGATTTTGACGATTTGATGTTTGCAGATTTCGCCACCACATTATAAAGTGTTAGAATTTGTGATTTTGATGAGAATGTTGTAAGTGTTAGCAATGTACAAAGGGGTGTATGATTATTTAAGCCAATTAATGTATGAGTTTCTTTTTGTATTGTCTGATTGCTATGTTGTTGTTGATGTTGTTCAAGCAATGGTGAATTTTGTCGTATTAACTCCTCATAAGCTGCCTCAGCTTGAGAGGGTTGTAATGCTTGTACTGTATGAAAATGTATGAGGAGTTCAACACTCGCACCAACACCACCACTGCTGGTAGTGGTGCTGCTGTAGTTTATTATTGGATATGATGTATATGATTTGGTTGAAGTCTCGGACAATTTTGTTTGGGTATCAATGGAGTTATATGTGGAGGATGCGTAAGCATTATTTTTGTATGTATTTACAGACCTATTCGTTTCAGGATAACCAGGATCATCCACAGAGCAAGAGAAGGTAACACTCTTCTTCTTCACCGCAATTAAGGGAAAGTGGGTGAGCGTAGCTGGACCGGGTTCATAATGAACCTGTGAAATAGAAGAAGACAAGATAAAATATTATTTTTACAATTGAATGACGTTTAAGGAATGACCAAATACAAAACTTATATTAGGGCAAAAACGAAAAAACAAGGCCAAGAAGAAAATATTATCACGATCACCCTGCAGCTTTTATTGGTAAATCCTACTATTTTATAGATATATAATTATTATATATTATATTATGTAATGAACAAAAGCTTGAGAACCGTAACGCAGATCATAAATTAAATTGTGTTCCGACCAGTTACAAACATGGTAAATAGGAAAAAATTGTACAGGGTGAGCCCAATGCAAATTTTTTCTCTTCTAAATATAATAAGGCATTATTAAATTATAATAAAAACTATAGTATCCACCCTGTATCATTCTGTATTTATATCACAACACAGGGCTGATGTGGCATAGTGAGGATCGTGTTTGACTTACGTTTCCTATTGAGCAACGACACAACCAGGTTTGGTACTCGCCAACATTTTTTTTTTTTATGTATAAAGTATAAAGGTCGTAGTGTCCGTCTGTCCGTCTGTGTGAAAGACTTTGAATCGATTTTTAACCTTGTTTTTTTTTTTTTTTTGATGCAAAGTCTTTCACACAGGCGGACAGACGGACACTACGACCTTTATACTTTATACATAAAAAAAAAAAATTCTGACATGTACATGAAAATCGCCGATACACGTGTATTTTTATTTTTTCTCTCCTTTCAGAAAAAGTATATTTGGTTCACAGGACAGAACTAAAGCTGGTCTTTGTAACGCAGTGATAGGATCAAGAATCAAATGGTTCAAACAGACTTTTGCAGTGCGAATCAAAGTAAAATATTTATTTTGGACAGAGATATGAGAAGAGATATATATATTTTTAAACTTGTAAGATATGTATGTTCCTAAAGTAGCTTTGGTTTTTCGGGTTACTGGATTGTTGTGTAGACAGACGAAAACTAGGTTCACACAAACAGAGGAATGTGTGCGTTAAACTTGAGATCAAGAGGTACTCTACAAACCCACTTTATGATATGGCAATATACAGCATACGCAAAGGGGTTGTAATGAAAAGTATAAGTTTGAGGTGGTTAGAGGCGTTGATGAGCCACAAGTACTTGAGAAAAGTTTGGCCTCAGTATTATGTGTCTCTTTAACTAAATGGATATTGCCTTTCAATAAAATTTCCTTTTTTTGGACGAAGTCTTCCAAGTGAGTTTCTTTAGTCCCAATTTTACGCTTAAACTTAAAAAATTCCCAGAATCAAATTTGTAAAAGACGCAGTTTTTCTTCTCTGATGCTCTATAGCTTTTAAAACAAACTCGCGTGAAAGTACAATTTTTTAAGCTTGTTTAATTTTAACGGAAATGTCGGGATCGTTTTTATAGAATATGTAATAATTTGTTGCGGCCGCCGTGGTGTGAAGGTAGTGTTGCCGGCCTACCACACCGAAGGTCCATGGTTCGAGCCCTGGTACAGGTAACATCAAAAGTGATTTGAAAAAAGTTTCTCAAAACGGGGTCGCCCCTCGGCAGTAGTTTGGCAAACTCTCCGAGTGTATTTCTGCCATGACAGGCTTCTCAGCAAAAATTCGTCTCCTTTGTAGATGCCGTTCGGAGTCGGCAAAAAACTGTAGGTCCCACCAATTTGTAGGGAAAATTCAAATCGGCACACCACAAATTGGAAGAGAAGCTTGCCGCAAAAATCTCTTAGGAGGTTTATGATGATAAACCTGTTGTATATCGCGCCATAGAGATAGAGAATAATTTGTTTGAACGTTTCAACTAGGTCAATAGGTATTTTTATTAAAAAAAAGTAAATAAAAACTGGTAGGCCGAATTATCCGCTATGTAACGTCCGCTATATAGCGGCCGCTTTGCTTACCGTCATAAGTGGTACCGCTTTCTTGTAAAGTTCGATGAGCGTTGCGTTCGATTTGGCTGATTTTGTTTTCACTATTTTGCTGCCTCTTTCTTAGTTTTATATTTTTTTATTTCTAATATTTTTTTTTTTTTCAAAACAACAGGAATGTCTTACTGTTGTTTTGTGTAAAAATATTTGAAATATTTGATTGAATTCTCACCGTTTTGAATAAGACGGTGGAAAAAATGTTGCCGAAAAATTCGCCGCCGTCATGACGGCCCTAATATTTTATGCTTGCCGCTATATAACGTTACGGTGAACTTCACCGTATTCTTAGTTTATACGTAATTACTTTTACATTGCAATGCTTTTGACAACCTACTCTACCGCTATGTGATGGCCGCTACATAGCGGCACCGCTTTCAAGGAAACCATGCCTTAAAACTTTTGTAATTTTGATCGAAGAATTTCAATTTTTAAGCACCATGCAATTGTAGTTGCATACTTTCAAGCACTCCTCGTTTGCTATACAAATTTAAAAAAAGGCTTTGGTGTTCAGGAGATGAAAATTGTGATGGTGTTGGAATAAATTCAATGGTGCAGACAGCTTTAAAATTAAAAAAATTTTTCCCACATTTGATGACGGCATATACTTTTAGGCGCCAGCAACTACACGTACGCTACACTTTAAGTTATCTCGCAGTTATATATTATTTTAAATTTACTTTATATTCTGCATACGATTTATCTTGCTAAAGACATTTACAACTTGGAAATTTTTAAAATCTAATTGTGTTGTTTTCAGTTAGCCCCAGTTAGAATTAAACTGTAGTCGCATAATGAATTGCAATCGCGAAGAATAGTTTGCAATACCAACACTCACACGTTAAACATACATTCCTTCTGGGAATTTCTGTCGTACAATCGCTCCTGCTCTGCTCGTAGCCTTTAGCAAACTAAGTAAATTTTAATTGACAGTTTGTTGTTTATAGAAAATTACATGTCAACTGAGGTACCACTTAAAAATGTTCAGTTGCCCATGCGATATGCAAATTGAATTAAGTTCATCGATGGGCTGAACAATTTCACGAATTCAGTGATAGTGTGAGGCGAATGGGTAGTATAAATTTTCTAGCAATGATCCGTGGTTGGTGAAGAGACAGTCATTTGCTTGCAACGAGTTCGAAAAATAATTAAGCTTCGCATTAGTTATACCAGGGACACTTAAAGTTGAGTAACAGGAGAATACTTAGGAAACTTGAATTTTTGAGTATATTTTCGGGTGGCTCATATAATAAACACTTTTTTTTATTTAAAATCGGCTTATAAATAAGATTGCAAATCAAGCTACAAAACAAGTTATCCAATGTTTTACAAGAAGAGATTTTAAATGAGGTCTGATGTGTGGACCTAATCATACGGCAGCAGATTAAGAGCGAGGAGGTCACGTGAGGGCTATTGCTGGATACTTCAGGTATATGACACTGGCTTTATGGATTGCAAACTTCCTTAAGATAGTGTCAAACAATAGCTCAGAGTTTTTGGTCTTATTCATTAGATTTCGTGAGATTAGGATATTTTACACCGCACCTGCTGAACTCTTTCGAAGTATATTGTCTGCAGCTTAATTTCTTTTAGTAGTGATAACAAATTTTTACTTATTGAGCCCTACAAATGGACTGCTAATATTGGTCAGAGTGCACGAATTATGCCGTAACAGAAGAGATTGAACAAAGTCTCCTTTGAGAAAACTTATGAAAGAGCATATTATCTTAAATTATTATGTACTTAAAATTATCTAAACAATAAAAACAGTAAAGAAAATCTTCACAACACAAATGAAATGCATACAAATCTATTTCACTCACCATTAACTCCTTATCTTCACTGCGTGGCCCCCAACCGGCGGCATTGTAACCATCACAAGAATAATTGTAAAAGAAGCCACGTCCAATGCTCTCCAGAAGCAATTTACTGGGATCAATGTGACATAAATCCTCCTATAAAAGCAATTTCAAGTTTGTAGACTTGTATAAACAAAGGCAAATAAATAAAAAAAGGCTCTTAGAAATATTAATATCAAATATTTAAGTTGGAAAATCTTGGTACAACGCACAAACAGTGCGACACTTTTCAACTCTGCACTCAGCTAAACTCTATTTGTATATATGTATGTAAATAGTTATAAGCGTAATTTACCTTTGTCTCTTGACAGTCGGGCAGCTCTTTCAGCAATGTCGAATTGGCATACCAACGCACTTTTGTTAGCACCGCAGGATTAGCCTCCAAGATGTTGCAATAGAGTGTCACATTTGATTCGTCACTCTCCTTTACGGGACCCTCGGGTATCATCAGCACTTCGACAATTGGCACAACTGTAATGAAAGCAAAAAATAACAAATACATTTAAACATAATATAATAAAAACACAAACACACACACATATATTTGCACTTTTAGATATTGTCATAAGACGAGAAATATTCTGAAAACGACATCAAGCCAATGACAACAATTTGAAAGGACAATGATAACATGGGTAAATGAAAATGACAATAGCACTTATATTATAATAACAATAACAGGTGAAACACTTATACATAATAATAACAACAAAATATTTTGAGATTGTTGAGTGAGCGGAGTGCGTAGAGCGGTAGCGGAGGGCATTTACTCTTGGTAATGCAATGAATAAGAGGAAGAAAGCTTGCATTGAGCATGTTAAACGGTTGTTGGAATATCACAGCTACTCTATAAATGTTTAGTATATATCTGGGGCAAAAATATATATGTCTAAATTAGGGTGTGCTAAAAAAGCTCTATATTTTTTTCTTGCCATTCGCTCAAAATAAAGTAGAATATAAGGAAACAAACAAATAAGAGCACATAATTTTTATTTTAAGTTGTTCAGTATAAAAAACACGGAAAATTTATTTTTTGTTATTCTTATAATTTCGCATACCTGCTGCCTCGGAACCAAACTTTTACTTTTATTCTTTTATTTAAAAGATTTTCTTGCTTTTTCAAAAATTTTATTATAAATGAAAGTTAATTGATTCCAAATTTGATTATGAAATTTATGAAAAATTTCCAAAAATGTCGAAACTCTGTATTCAAAATTTCTTTTCAAAACAAAAATAAAAAAGACTTGAAATTACTCAATTACTATTTTTAGAAATTCTATTTTCTAAAACATATTTTGTAAAAAGTATATTGAAAATTTTCGAAATTTTGTTTTATGAGTAATTATAGTTCTCAAAATTAGTTTTCAAAAATGACATGTCACAATATTTAAAAAAAATGTTTTTTCTTTCGAAATCATAAATTTTTTAAAGTAAGATCATGAAACAAATTACACTGAAGCATTTATAACAAGCAAATACAGCAAAAAAAATTAAATAATCTAACGTTAGTTTGAAAAAATTTGTAATTTAAAAGTTATATTTTCAAAAATTTCGGGTAAATATTTTAAAATAATACTTTCGCATTTATATAAAATTTTATTTACTTTAAAAATCAAAAGAATTCAAAATTCATATGTACTTTAATAAATACTACACAAGTTTTCTTATTAATTTTTAACACAAAAAAAGGCCATTTTTTTAAAGTTTACATAACTAAAAAAAATCTGCCTATAGATTCATATAACTACTCTAATTTAAGTTTTCTAAAAAAGCAACAGTTGCATTGCATCTCAAAACATGTTGAAAATACTTCACGACTAAGCACTTTACGAAAAATTCTCAAAGTCACTGTACTCTCTAGCATTACATATAAATATATTCATATATATGCATACGTACGAGTATACCATGCTATTTACAACACTTACATTGCACGTCGAGATCAATTTGCTGTTCGGAGATGCCCTTGCCAATGGCGTTTGATAGTTGACAGGTGTAGTTACCGACATCCTCCTTGTCTGTGGAGCGTATAACAAGTGCCACATTCTCTGAATTGCCGCCCTCATAACGTTCCGTGTCGTTGACATTGACTAAATCACCGTTGCGATACCTGAAAAAAGAAAATACACGAAAAGTAAGTAAAAGTTTATTAGACTGCACCAAAAAAAATTTGTGAAGATTTCAGACCTGAATAGTAAATTTTAGTGGTATAGCATTGCATGTCTAGAATTTTAAAGATTGATTTGAGTTTTTCTATAAAACTGCTAAGCCATTAAAGTAAGACAATTCTGCTGCATATACTTTTATAGGCAATTGAATATCAGGTGTGCCATTTCAGACTAGTTTTTTTCTTTGCAAATGTGTCTAAAATTGCAAAAGACTAAAATTTCTGCACAAATTCTTGTAGGACAGTGGTAAGACCAAATTTGGAGTGAGTTCAAGATTTCCTCTGACTGAGAATACAAGGGATAGAAGAGCTAAAGGAAATTTTTTACAACTACCCAGGGACACGTAAAACACCCCAATAAAAAATTAGTTGTAACAGGTTGTGGGCTTTAAAAAAACCTATTATAAAGCTTTAAAACTACAGTCAGCTGAAATAGTCTTAGTTCTTTTAGGATGTTCAACGATTGTCGAAATCTTTATCTCAATGTTAAGGATCTCGAGTTGGTCTCCCATTATCCCACCCCTTACTTTTTACACCAGGCTAGGTACGTTTTATCTTGATATATTCTACAGCAAATTTCTAATAGACTTCATAAATTTCTATAAATATCTATTTTTTGTATAAATATTTAATTATTTAATAGGTGCCTATTGGTTTTGTCGTAAAAACCATTAAGATTCCCAAATAGAGATTTGTTCTGTAAAATTTTATTTTTATTATTATAATCGATTGTTCGAAATTTTTAACAATTAACATATTAAAATTAAAAACCTTAGTTTTTCCGTTTTTCCAATTTTATTTACAAGAATTTGATTTGTCTGTCAATAATATACCATGACTATAAACGAGCAATAGGTCAAGAATAGTAAATTTTCTTTTTATTTATGAAAATTATTGTTTTTTTTTTTATTTTATTATTTTTCGTGTCAATAATTATTCTTAACGTTTACTGATTTCAGCGACTTTTTTCGGAGAGATCGATTTTTTTTACACTATCGATTTTTTGAACGCTACTTGTATGTTTATGAACTTTTTTCTTTTATCGCTCCCAGAGATTTTTTAAGCATATTATTGGCCATTTACAGCTTTACCCATTTATCGATATACTTTCAAAGTACGTTTTTCCGCCTTTAATTTTCAGTATTTGACAGCACAAAAAAAATTATGTCGAGTAATTCCAAATGTTTCAGCAATTAAAAAAAGAAAAGGTATAGTTGAATCAAAAACTTATAAATCGGCTTCTCTCAAAGAAAAATTCAACTCTGAGCAAGTACTTTTCTTTAAAATTTTACTTAAAGAATTACACAAAAGCAATGGTTGATTTTTAATCCAAAGTCACAGCTCGTTTAAATTCAAAACCTGCAATTAAGTAATAATTCAAACTCCTAGTAAGTAATTGCGCATACAGCGCCTGAAAGTAGGCAAAAATCGTAATTTCGCAATACATTTTCTTCTACGAAATTACACACCGCAAAATTTTGAAGCTGTCTTCATACAATTTTTCAGTGTTCCCAAGCCTAGACATTCTCATGAAATTCATACGCACCCACTCACAGCACGAGATTTAAGCATTCACAGTGCGGCACAACAACTTCGCACAGAGAGAAAGACTCCGCCGTGCAATGCCTAGTTTTTAAGGCCAACTTCTTAACTTTTCCGACATGTTGGCTTATTGCACCATTTGCCATTGCTGCCACTACCGATAATTACAATTAAATTAATTACGGTCCACAGTTGGCCGAATAACGATGGTGCAGTCAACTAGCCAAAGTAAACCCAACACGCCGATTTATTATGTGTATGTAAGTAATTACATTTATAAGTAGGTATGTACGTGCATAAAATATTGGACCTTCAGTATCCATTGAAAATTTATATGCAATGCATTTATACCCTGCAGTGAAACACTAAACTAGACGGAAAAATACTAGATTACAACTACTAATTTCTTACGCGTCTCAAACTAGTCTACCAACGAGGGAATCTCAACCAAGTAAAATTAAAATTTTGTAAAATTTTTTAGGGCAGCCACAGTGCCAAGTATTGGCGTATTAAATTCACCAGTTGAGGCCTTGTGAACTAGAAAGAGGATAAACTAGTTATGGTTAAGCATGTACTACAGGCGAACTAGTTCCTGACTATAGATTTTCCCTATAGCGGAGCAGGGGATGTAGCAGCATTGAATGTGAATAAAAAAATAAGTTTTTCCCTTATTGAGCTGTCTCCGAATGGTATGCATAAATGTGTGCAAATTATTGCAACAGATTTTATAAATTTAGATTTTTGTATTAAAAAGTCGTTAAATCAATATTTGCGAAATGCTTCGGCTACGAAAAGTTGTATTAGCAAACTTAATTTCAGTGCGCCTAAAATGATGCACCAATTTTGGTTTACATATTTATACGAAAATAGCACTTCTCACAGCCAATTCTTACTTCCTGGGCACAAACGCTTTAATTTAAGTAATGCATTTATGATAAGCCCTTTCCCTCATGTCTCCCCTCTCTCTAATACTGCTAATTCAAATTGAATACTTATCGACCAACGTTTATCGTTCAAGTTACGCTTCAATAGCTAAATAATGCAGCGGCTAATGAATTTTAAATCGTTTCCAAGCAAATGATTTTCTGCAACAGCAAACCAAAGGTATTCCTTAGCATTTTGCATATTTCGTAATACCTCTGATGGTTGACTGAACTTCGAAAAACGATTTCACTCATCGGCGTATTGATTTGCATTGATTTTTCAGCAGGATTTCAGTTTGCATCGAATTTTCAAGTTAAGAATGTCAATTTAAATCTATCTTAGTTTGCAAGGGATATGGTTGTATATGTGCAGTACTGTGACTTTGTTGGAAAAATCAATTATGAATTTGAAAGAGAATCAAATGTGTAGTCGGTGGTGCTTGACTTTTTCCCTGATTTCAGCACAAATAAGTTAGAAATTATGTAATTTTGCTTTTAAAATATTTAAGTTGAAGTTAATAATGCCAGAAGTTATTTACGTGTATTAATATTTAGCATACTTTTTGGCGCATGGAAGAAGGACTCCTAGTAATGCAAATAACTCACTGTTTTTTGGCGACTGGTGATATTTAAAACGAATAATTGGCCCAATGAAATTTAAGTACGAAATAATTTTATTTTTCTTAGAAATTTATGTGAAATCTGACAGCAAAAAACTAAATTTTTTACTTATTTGCTTTCGTGAAACTGGCTGTAAATCTTACGGATAGTTCTATGACAATCCAGAAAAAACATATGATTTAAAAAAATACTAAACCTGCTCAGATGTGCTTGTGCGTAGTAGTGGGGCTTTTATGCTGTGAGTAAAAACTTTGAGAGGGCATGCTACCAAAGGAAGTCTTGTCGTCACTCTACCCAGTGCTGGTAAATAGTGAAATCCTTTAAGTTATCAGAGCATGGACATCGAGAGCTTTGTAGTCAACGATTTTACACCTTTCAGGAGCTACGTCTTTTCAGATAGCTCATATGCTAGTTGTAGTCACACAACGACCAACGAAAACAACAAAATCGGAGGTCAACCAGCAATGGATAGAAATCTGGATTTTGTTCGGCGACGTTCACTTTTTAATGCAACGTATTATTCCACATCTGCCATGGGAACAAAATTATTGTTGAATCGGTTGATTACATAAGACAGTATGACAATTATTTATGTATATTGCTAATTGTTGCATACTTTTCGGCGCACAGGATAGTTGGCCGCCGCTAACAATAGCAACCACAGAAATCGGAAAAGCTAAGCTATATTATTTTGTTTTAAAATTAAAAAAATGCCGGCGCATAAATTTCGCTTGATTGCTACCATAAAGTGATAATAATTAGTTCTTTGGGGGTGCTTTGCAAATTTATGCCGCCGCATGTGTGCACTTTATTTTTTTCACTTCTTTGTTTTCACAAATTTACGAGTAATCAAAACATTGAAGATGCGGCAAGCCCATTTGCAATATAACCATAGGCACAAGTCAGTGGTTGAAAGTGCAAGCTTCTGAAATTGTGTCATTTCACGCACAAAATAATTCGAATGAAAGCGTGTGACACTTGGGGTATGGCAGCTGTGTATCAGGCACATTCAAGATTATGAAAGCGAAAAAGATTGTGTGGTAGTAGTTGCGTGCATATGCACAAAAGTGCCAAGAAAACAAGTGCCACTCTCACGCACTTAATTCACACAGCCATAGAGATTGAGTGCGCGTTGCACAAACATTAAAATACAATAGAAACGTTGCATACAACAAGGCGCAGAAGCACACTTATTTTGGGGTCAGCGATTACATGAAAGTAAATGTGTGTGCTGGTGCGATAACATATTTTTGAGTTAATGTGAATGTGCTAGAGAGATAATTTACATGGATCAGAGGTCTAACACTATGCCAACAACAAAGCACCTAGACTATGTGGCTAGTTTTGTGACAGCTACTTAGCTTATATGGTGATGGCTGCAAAAAGATAAGCTTGCATGAATAAAAAAGCAGACGAAGCATATTTAATAGCAATTACCAATGACACAATTTAGAAATAATTAGCTGAAAGGTTGAAAGTAAACCAAAGTATATTTGGCTTATTACAATTTTTTTAAAATATTTTTGAAAATCATTCTACATATTTCAAATTTACATATTTTTGTAAGTTTAACATCTTCAAGCAATTAATCAGTTAAATAAGTTTTTTTTTTTAATAAAGAGCTGAGATATGACGTTCTTCAAACAAATGCTGCACAAAGGCGCTTTTTGAAAAATTTTTTAAGATAGGTTGTTCTTCAAAGATATTTTTAAATGGAAACTTTGTAGCATCAAGCGGAGACAAGAACCAGCATAATTTTAAGCATACACACTATGGATCTAAATACCTCTTCTATAAATTTGTGTCCGCATAAGGAACCGTGGGAGCTTTTTGCTAGTATTTAAAATTAAAAAAAAATCTTGATACGCTATATAAATATATGAATAGCATGGAAATCTTTTTGAGCCCTCTTGTGGATAAGTCTGTTCTCTATTAGTTAATAATGCCAATTATATCTGCGAGCACAAATTCAAAAGAAATAAGTGCTGAAGCGAATTCTTATATAGAATGTGTATTAGTCAGCCTAAGAATTCGGGAATCTTCATTGAACTGCCCTATCAACCATATGTGGATATGACCTGCCACTTTTTCTACAATCATGTAATGTCAATACTTCCAACAGTTCCATTTATTTGCTTCCTTTACACAATAAATAAATAAATCCAAAAAAATTAAAATCAACAAATGAGAGCACATATGATATTAATTGTGTGTCAGATAAAAATAGAAACGTTTCTATTTCGTATGTGCATTTTTGTGACTTGTATAAAAGAAAAGTTTAAGTTGCTTTTTCATGACAAAAACATATCGTGTAAAGTGTCTTTTAAGGAGTATTCTTTGGATGATGGAGTGAAGTATTTTTGTTTATTGTATGGCGACTAAAATTTGTCTTTTTGTTGGAATCATTATAAATTTAATGCAATATAAATGTGATAACAATGTGAAGTAAAAGTCCTTGTCACATTTCAGCGAGTCAAATACCGACGACTGATTGGAAGAACAGTTTTCAAAAATATGATATTTCAAAAGTTGGTTAATGAACGCCCTAACTGAAGGAGAAAATTCAATATTCTAATTGCATAAGTTCTTTCGGAGCTGCCTGCCAAGAAATATTAAATAATCTCTATCACACACTGTAGATAACTCAGAAAATAGCAGTCATATTTGTGTTGGTGTAACAAATAACAGTTACAGTGATAAAATATTTGTTATTTGCCACGGCTTGCTTAACAATTTTCATCTAAATCCACAACAATTGCTAACAACAACAATAACTTTGCTACTACTCTGCTCTTGTATTATTTCAAACCCATTAAGTGTTCGTGCGTAGGTGATGGATTGTACAAACAAAAGATGAATGGCGCGGAATCAAAAGCATTGCCGATGCAGCAGCTTGAGTAATGTTGATAGAATGTCTGTGACATATTTGTTCCATATGATGTCGTAGGAAAAATAGAAACAGCGGTGACATAAAGAAATTGTTTACAAGCAAAATAGCACAAGCAACTTGTGTTGAGATATTGTAAATCATGCTGCATACTTTTAGGCACTCAACTAACATCGAGCGCATGTACTGCCAATAATGGTTACCCACTTTTTGGAATTTATATCTAGCATTCCAGAAACATCTACATATTTTGCCACCATGTGGCAAAGTCATCATTTACTTACTGCATTTTTACGAAGAATGACTGCGCCTAAAAGTATGCAGCTTTTGCAGAGTCGACCCCTATAAGGGGAAGCCACTTCACCATGCTGAGCCTCTTCCAATAAATTTACATACTTTTTATCATAATAGATTATTTTGAGAATTAGAGAGTTTAAGACCGACATCGTTTCCATACTATTTTTTCTTTCTTCTTTTTTAGGTTTGCTGAGATTAATCGGTATTTGTTCGATCATGGCTCCCCCTGGATTGGGTTTAAAAATTGCCTTTATCTTATCACAGAAAACTTCGAAAATTACATGTAAAAATTACCTTCTTGAAAATATCAGAAAGAATGACGCTGAGCTATAGAATGATCCCCGTGGTTTGTAGAAAAATCTCAACAAGAGAAGTTTCTTAGAAAAAATAAAAGAAAGAAAAAGGACAATCTTTCTGGCAATTTAGCTGAGCCACAGAAGCTGAGGGGAACGAATATTTCTCGCAAAGACTTCGATTTTAGTAATTCGGAATAGAATGTTCTTCAAAAGACGTCTAAACACGTCGCTCCCTCTCCCACCCCTTTGCACATAAATTGACAAGAAACTTGCAACAATCGCATTGGTGGTAAACTGTTTGTCTTATTGCAACTTGATTTGTCCAAGAGTGTCACAACTGCTGCTTCTGCCTGCAGCTAACAAACGGATGACGTATGCATACTCGTAAATATAAATGAAATGCAACTCTGTTTGCTTATACGAAAAAATCTTGTTGTTAATGTTGTTGAATTGTATGCTTTTCGAATACAGATTTTGTGCTTTTGTAGTAATTTGAATCTATGCAACATACAAGTGTTGCCAGCATACGCAGTGATAGTTACAAATATCATACGAATTCTATGAAATTATGCATCTTTAGGAAGCAGGGAGCGAAGTTTATTAAGCATTCAAAGACGTTTGGAACTATCCACTTTTCAAACAAGCAAGAAGTTGTCAATTTAGTAATTATGGAGTACAAGAATTAGATATTTTCTATAAAACTAAGTGAATATTGCTGCTTGTGAAAAGGGTAGAGCGTAAAAGGTTGAAGTACAATGGTATCTTAAGAAATTAAAAAATAATTTGACAGGCACTGACTAGCAATAACTTTGAAGGGCACTGGAGTAACAGCTGTTTCTAATTGTGTTCGCACTCTAATGTAGCCAGAAATTTGTTGCCAGAAATTATCAACTATTGATCGATCTCACAACTAGTGTAATTAAAACGAATTTTCTCTCTACTATCTTATGACTCACGATTGATTCGAAAACTTGGTCGCATATGGAACTAAGCTTTTTTTTGCAGTTAGACTGTAAACTAAATTTTAAACTAGCTAATTTTCTAGCGCTCCCTGCTAGATATAAACAATCATACAGTCACACAAGGCAACACTTACTTATGTAAGTGGCTTGTTGCAAGTGTAGTTCTATGCCACCACAACTCACAGTGTTAGTCAAACTGTCAACTAAACAAGCACAATATTAATGCGTCAACTATGTTAGTGGCTTGAACTAGTGTAGTGAAAACTTAAACAAGAACAAAAACACACACGCATATGCAGCAAGAATGAGTTGAAGTGCCTGACAGACACTCTGATTCAAAATGCATATTTTCTTCTATTCTATGCATATCTGACTGCTGTTGTTTTTGCTGTTGTGGTTTGCTAATGTTTTGTTTCTTTGTTTTTGTATTTCATGCATGCTACACTGCACTTATTCTCAACATCTTTGCTTTTAAATTTGAGTACAGCTGTGACAGACCAACAATGGGAAGGATGTGCCACACTAAGACTTGACTTATGAATTGGCTCTTGCAAATAAGGAAAATACCGAAATGAAGAAATGCACTTGAAGTTGACAGTTGGAATGCCGGAAGTGAGCTAGAAGAGCATGTGCATATGACCTAGCAAAGTCCAGGAAGAAGAAATGTTTGACTGCATCGCACGTATTTTAGTCTTCAAATACAACTACGAAAAATTCAAAACAGCAGTGAAAAATTTTTGTGTATGGAAATCTCTTTCGATTTATTTATTTTGGTAAGCTAAGATGAGGAGCGTTAATTCGAAAGTATAGAAAAAGAAGCAGAAGCACAAAAAGAAGAAGAGTATGATGGAGGTATGATAATTAGAAGAATAGAATGGTAACGATATCAATACCTAAACAGCTCTCCTGAAGCTTTGTTTTTTTGCATTTATTGACACAGATTTACTCAACTAATTCGAAACTTTTAAACATTAGTTCTAATATTAGTATTTGGCTGTTACATTACTTGACAAAGTTCTTTATATAAAGCTCAAAAAACTTTTATTTGAAGTTCAAGTTTACTTTGGTTGTTATTACAGTACAAAATAACACATATCAGCTTTTCTTTAGCAATATTGAGTTGAGATGCTATAGCAAATGTAAGCATGCTGATTCCAGTCCTTGGCTTCTCGGGTTTTGGCCCATAAAATCTTCAAAATTTATGAAAATATTTTAATTTTGTAGAACTGATTATGAAGAATACAATGCTGCTAATAACTCCATTTGCTGTTGCTCCGCTAAGGATTTTATTGATTGTCACTAACGTTTAATAAGGATGAAGCAATATCATTACATCGTAGTTACTGATTTTGATTTTGTAGTACTCCTAGGCTGTAAAGTTGAAAAATTATTGTTCACACCTCCGCTAACAAATATATACCTACTGATAGGAAAATTTATTGGTATATTCCCCAACAAAGTCTATTGCAATACAAAAACAAAATTTTTGTTTCGATTTAAACAGCCGAAACCCAACAATAAAAATTGATACTTTACTTTGTATTAGTTTTCGGCCTTTAACTTGATATATATTGAAGAACATATATATTAATAAAGAAACAATTTTTAAGTTTCTTTTCTAAATATATATATAGTGTCGATATTTCGACTTCAATTTGAAGTAATCTTCAGGAACATTTGGATGTGCCTCCAGAGATATATATATAGAAAAGAAACCTAAATTTTTTTCTTTTTTAATATATATGGCCTTGAGCTCGAATTAAAAAAACAAAGTTGGTAATTGATAAAAAATTTTAATTTAATTTTAATGTCTTAAATGAAATATAAATTTAAAACGGGACTTTTTTCTTGAAGTTAAAAATAAAATATTAATTTGGAATCAATTTACTTTACTCTGGGTAGAATTTAAAATATTTATACTCTTGTAAATTTTTTTCCTTTGCTAGAGACTTCTTCCCCAATAAGAAATCTATGGGCATCATTGCAATAGATTTAAAAAAAAAGTTGCGTATACGCACCGCCGTCCTCGAATTTAATGTGAATGCATGGAGTACAGCAGCGTAGTGGTGGAAATATCAATCAAAGATGTTTTTTTTTTAATTTTATAGCACATGCCGTTAATACACTGTGGTGTGTAGGTGGCATTATGTCTAATGCATGTTCTTCACATCGATATAGCCTATCTATGACTATACGCAAGCAAAATATTAATCAATTTAATGTATCTGCGTCTATATGTTGAAGCGTTTGCATTCGTAATATTTTACGAGAATATGCATTGAGTATTTATCAAGCTAAATTCACGTTTATATTTGGTCAACTAAACATACGCATGCTTAAGCATGCCAAAACTCATATGTATGTACGATTGTGCGTTTAAGTATGTTTGGTGAAGCACAGCTGCTCGGGCATTATAAACAGAAAATGTTACGATTTTCATTGAATTGCCATCAAAGCACAAATATAGTTCCGGGATTTGCGCTAAAAGCCAAAGACTCACACAATTACCCCCTTTCTAAGGGTATTGCTGTTAACTAAGTAATGACAACATGTACATACATACAGCTGTGTTCAATATAATAGTAGTGAAATTAAAATGGATGTCGGTCCACAAAATAAGGAGAAGCTGTGATTTTAATAATCTTCATTTGAAACATACCGAATTCCATAACAGAAACTTCACAAAAAGAAGTTTCGAAGTTTACACAAAATGCAGGAAAATTAAATAAACTTTAAAAAAATGGCTATCAAAATCTTCTAATTTTTTGGCAGAGTTTCAAGAAAATTTTTGAGTATAATAGTTTTTGTCAAGGGAGTTGAGTGATTTCTTCCTTATAACGCATGAAGAAAAATTTATTTTGTGTAAAAAAAAATACCCAACATCCTTGACAAAGAAAAATCTCAAAAATCAGCGAAAATTTTTTGAGACTTCTAACTTGGACATTATTATGCTTAAATTGAATATGCTGTACAACTGCGTACTCAAAAATTCTGCCCAAAAATACGTATGCAAATTTTTAAAAGTTTAATTTACTTTCTTTACCTTTGTGTAAACTTCGAAATTTCTTTTTATATGGTTTTTGTTATGGAATGAAAATTATTAAAAACACACCTTTGTTTATTTCGTCGAAAGATATACAATTTAATTTCACTACTACTATATTGAATACAACTGTGAATACATATATGATATTGTATTTGTATTTCATTAAATGTTGCTTGCTTTTCTGCTTGTGCCACGCTTTATTTGGTCACTCGTTGCAAATAGTGTTTGAAGCTGCATTCATTTAACTACTCTTATTCGCTTATTGGCGTTGAGGGCATTAGTGAATTTACGCATTTTCAATGTGTTACGCTAAATATCCTAGCAGTGAAACTGACTAATTGCCAACTAGCTTAAAATATGTATGCGTGCCAAGACGAACTAGTCAGTCAGCTGTCTTTAAGCAGCTGGTATTTTTGACAATGCGTTGTCCGACGAGTTGTGAGTTCTCACATTTCGCACAGTGAAAAGTACTCGAACGAGGTCAGCGGTTAGTGAAATTTGGATAGAAAGCTGTAATAGGGAAGTGCTTTTGGGGCCAGTTCAATACCAATCAGAACATTCTAGTGTTAGACTGGCATGTTTCCTGCTTAGTTTGGTGCTTCACTGCAGTGGAGCATCTTTCATTTATACTAGCTACCCACTTTTTGCATTACGATATTGCCATTTGGCTTATTTGCATTTACGGACTCTGCGATTTTACAATGCTTTCTCTGTGCTTGATCGTTTGCTTTTGTATTTGTTTTTAATTAGAATTGTGTTTACATTGAGAAATTTAGTTAAATTGGGTTGCACTTTGGCATGGAATATTTGCCGAGCATCAATGTCCGTATTCGTGTGCGTGCAGTGGCAAACGCAAGTTGCCTTTTACTTTGATTGCGCTCGTGCAAATTTGCGCATTCAGCTGTGGATGTATAAGTAAGTGCGGCTATGTGCTTCGCTGCATTGTTCAATTTCATAGTAGTAAATGCTGTAAGAGCTTATGAATTAATGCACTGGCATTCAAACTAAGATTTATTATGCTTTGACCGCCAGTCTTTGAGAAATCAGTAAATCTATATTTGAAAAGTTTAATAAGTTTTTAAATAACTTCTCAAAGATCTGAAGACTATTTTAGCTACAAACATTAAAGCTCATGAATGAGCACACTGGCATTCAAACTAAGACTTGTTAAGGTTAGATTTAAGTCTTCGAGAGATCAGAAAATTTAATAGATTTTAAATAACTACCCGGTGATATAAAGACTACCTTAGCTACAAACATTGAAGCCCATGAAAGAACACACTGGCATTCAAAATAAGGTTTATTACGCTTTGACAACCAGTCTTTGAGACATCGGTTCAATCACAGTAGGAAAATTCAATAACTTTTAAGTAACTACCCGGTGATATACAGACCATCTTAGCTGCAAATAACAACAACAACTATGAATACACTGACATTCAAACTAAGATTTATTTAGCTTTGACTACCAGTCTTTAAGAGATCATATTTTGGAGAATCAATAAATATTAAAAAAACTTCCCACCGACCTGTATACTAGCGTAAATACAAACAGTTTTCAAAACAAGGCGGCAATGCTCATAATAAAATGAAACCTTTCGGTAGGGAGCGGAATGATCCTGGTATTTAAAAACTTTGAATTAAATTTAGTTTTAAGTAAATATGGAACAAATATCAGAACCCTATAACTGAATTATATAAACCATGTTTAGTATCTTAATCGATTATTCCGGTAGATAATTATCTAAATTTCAATATAATTTTTAAAAACACGAAATTTTTAGCTATGAGTCTAAGAACCAATACAAAATTAAGGCGGAAAGCCGCTAAGTGGTGATCATATCTACGTATTCTTATTTCTACAATTTTTTTAAATCTGGATGTTGATCTATGATAAGAGAACCGTACTCCCCAACTCAATTCTTCGATATAATAATAGGTTTCAACAGAGCGAGAAAGAGTTGGTAATTTTTCTGGCGACAACCGAATTTAGTAGCAGAGGACAGTTCTCCAATGACTTTTGATATTATTTTTAGATAGCACGAAGACCTATGAAATCATCTGGCTGTGTTGCTGCGCATTTTATTTGTTTTCGCTCTTTGCATCATCACGGATTATACTAATCCCTGCCTTATGTATACTTCTGAGATGTAATAAGCACAGTTCTCGGCATACAAATCTGTTGCATGCATATTCGCTGTCTTGTAGGAGAGCTTAGCACTAGTTTAATCAATATAACCTTGTAAACTATTCTGTACAAATCCCCAACAGTGTGCGCATGACATTAAATAACTTTTAAATTTTCCACATCTCCACATGCACACTTGTGCTTTTGAAAATCAATAATTCTATTCGAAAATTCTTTAACAATATTTCAAACTTACCACACAACTTGCGTCAACGATGCTGGATTTGCCACATATTCACAATTCAACAATACTGTATCGCTCGTATTTACCGTCATCTCAGGCGGGCTAACCTTAACAACTGGTGGATCTGCAAAAGTGCAAAAATATTTATGAGAAAACCATCAAAAAAGAAAAATGTGTTAAAATAGTTTATCAAACTTTTAGTGTGATTGTATTTATATATCTTTGGTTGTTGCTGTTATTTTTATATTTGTTGTTACTGTTTGCCAAAACTTACATAAAACTTCCAGTGTCAGCGATGACGTGAATGGTTTTTCACGATTTATCTGCAGCACCACATTTTCTGCGTCACAACGGAAAATCATGTCATTCTCAAAACGTGTTGCATTGAAGATAAGCTCTGACTGCGTGTGATACGTGCCATCATCCTTTTCGAACTGTTAGTATGTGGGTGAGAAAAAAGAAAACAAAATGAATTGCATTGTTCGTGAAGTAAAATGGTCTGAATATTTGCAATTTTTTTATATTTTGGAATGCTTATTGTATCTCTTTTAAAAGAGGTCACTATTTTTAACTGTATATTTTGCATACTTTGAATTTGTTGAATTTTTGATATTTTTATATTTACGTTTCGTTTTTGCTTGTTTGCCAATTTCAATTGAATTTTGAAATAACTTTCCAATCAGCTGAGGACTTCAAACATAAACCAAAGACGCCGTATATCAAAAAAAATCAAGAGATGTTACTAGATCACACTAGACCTACTAAATCAGTGCTGTGACATGATGTTAAAACTACTATGTGATGTCAAAAAATATGTAGTGATATGACAGTATTGATTTTATGACATTTATATGACAGCATATCTTAACTCAACTGTAAATGAAGTTACACAAGTCGGTCTGATCTGATATCATAACCTTATCTAAGATAGTAAAAAATGTGATATAATATTATTACCACAATTTTGTTCATAGTTACATCGCATCTTCCACTAAGGTTTCGTGCGATGTGATATTGTATCGGTGATTACTGAGTGATATAATTTTATCTATACGACTGTCTTAGCAAAGTTTGGAAATTAAGAAGTTATCAGCTTAGATGATTGGACAAGATTTTATCTGATTTTTTTGCTTTTGCTTATTTCAATGTGATTTTATTAGGTGCAATGTCACATCATACGACGTTATATATTTCATGTGACGCGGTTAGTAAAGGTTAACACATTTTTTATTTAACGAGTGATGCAATAAGTTTAATTGATGCATCGATCGGATCAGAATAGACTTAGTATGATTTAAATGTTTTCCTTCATCCCAATGTGATTATAATTATTGAAATGCCGTATCATATGATGTTATGCATGTCATGAGATCCGATTAGAAAATATTAACATTTTATTTATTTAGTAGTTGGTTTTTAAGCTACTGGCTTGCAGATCGGAATTTTCGAACTTAATACTGATATCAAAAGTGTTTTTATCAGACGATGTCATAGAAATTTTGTTAAATTTTAAATCAACTTAGGCTAGATTAAAACACCATATATCACACTTTATTCTTCTAGATCGTATATAATATTAAAATATCACACTGTGTCAGCCTATAATAACTTTTTTAGTTATGACGTTCAGCAGTTATGCAGGCTCATATCATTCGAATGATATTTTTCCAATTTGATCATATTCGATCATTTCATGGTGCATCATGTCACACGTCATATAACATCACATCAAGTCAGCGAACACCAAATCCTATGACATTGAATTAGCACAGATGAAGACGTTATTCTAGCACAAATAATTTGTTTAAACAAATAGTATTTAACATGATATTATTGAATTTCGCATGTTTGTTGATCGAGCCACAGATACGATTTTTATAAATATACAGCTACACAGAACACAACATTTTTTGTATAGTTTAATTCAAGATCGCATCGCCTAAAATGCGGGTAAATCGAAGAAGATACCAAAATGTCACATCACGTGTTAATGAAATATCACATCATGATGTAATATTTCACTAATGCAGACTTAAGAGATGAAATCTAGTAAATAGAGGCATTGTGGTCAAGCATGAAACATGGCCTTGATGTTATATCCATAAGATCATAGGACTCCATATACGATCACATGAAATCAAAGCACCAAAATTTAAAGCCAAAACTTATTCATAGACATGACTTTAGATCAGATCGTTTCCATACATACAACTGTATAAGTTTAAATCACCACATCAATAAGTACTTGAAAAATATTGTTAAATTCAAAATATGTGTAAATCTCAGCTTATATCTCTCAATTCTTAGACTGTTATTATCCTTTTAATTTTTCCAAAAAAAACTTACCGCTTTTGTTCTTATTTCCGTGAGATCGTTCTCTTCGGGACTTATGACAGTGGATGAGTTATACCACGTTAAATTGACTGCTGGTCTGGCGCCATGAATCTGAAATGAGAGTAGAAAAGTGTTATTGGTTTGAAGTACACGAACATTAGAGTTATAGAAAATATTTTAAATTTATTAATTTTCTTTCTGAGACATTCTGTGATGAAATGTGTTAACATTTTCTGATACATATATACTAGTTATTTGCTGATCTCTAAAAGTATGACATGTTACAGACCTTTTTACATACTTGCACACTTGACCTAAATACATTTACCAAACCTTTTATATCCTTTGAAAAAAAAATTTGTTTTATTACTATGACTTTTAAGAAATATAACTAAACCACATACACGTATGCATATAAAGTACCTCCACTATATACTTCAACAGGTGATTATTTATTTCTGACAACCGATTTATAATATAAAGAAACATACACTTTAATTTGGATCTGAAATTAAGCGACCGTACACCATGATAGCAACAACAATAATACAATGAAAATGAAATTTCATCTCTACGTATAATAAAATTGCAACGGGTCGATGTGTATACATTGCAGATATTCAAAAAATCTTGACAAAAGGGATCATTATTGAGCCAATGGAATGCGATGCAACAGGTTTTAGAATTTTTGCCTGTATGTTTGCGCGCTTATCACTCAAAAACGCCTATATAGAGTTAAATGAGTTTTTCACTGTTGCTATACAAGATCTCTAGCTTAAAATATGAAATATCACTTCTCCGATAACATGATTTTTTGGCAGTTATCGACCAATATGTGAACTAGGGTGACCAAAAATGTGGTAGTACAATATGACTATAAAAAAAAGGTGCTAATGAGTGCTGCAATAAGCGATGAGATTAAGTTGCAAATCTCAACTGGTTTTGGAGATATCATTATTAAACTCCGACTTAGTCTGTGATAGTAATATTATATGTATATTCTTGGAATGCATCGTATATCGATTAACTAAGAAGGTCATCCAAGGGGCAAGTCCTGGCGTTGAGTGAAATAAACTTTATTAAATTATAATCTAGAGCTATAAATTAAGATTTAAGTTAAGGGAAATGGGTGTTATCCAGCGATCTAAGCTCAAATTGCACTCTTATCTCCCACATTCACACGATTGATAGCAAATTTTGTTAAAAATGCAAAATCATTACACTATCAAAGTGTTTAGAATAAATAGTAGTTAACGCCTGCTGCCATTTTATTGTAACTCATTTAAACGTCGATAATTATATTTAAACACCCAGCTCTAAGGTAATAGTTACACGAGCGCATGCAAAACAAGTTGGCACAAATACCATCATGCCAAGCTTGCAGCTCCATTTAGTTATGCTTGTTAAAATTTTGATGAAGAAAAATCAAAGCATTAATTGACAGTTAATTATTGGCAATTAGCCTAAAGCTTTCAGAGTAATTGCAATGAACGGTCAACAATGTGTTGGTTTAAATAGGAATAGTGTAAATGTATTGGGTGCAATGAAAAATAGTTGCTATGTACATAAGACAATTAAAAGTGGGCAGCTCGAAATAGATGGTTAATGTGACGTGACGTGACTTTATCGGACGGTGAGTGGAGTCATATCTCGAAGTAGGATTCTTTAGTCGATATTTTGGTAATTTTTTGTGTGGATCATAATTCAGGTTTTCGGATATGTAGGAAAACAAGGAAGAGGGAGTACGGATCCTCTATTGTTATTCCTGTAATATGAATCTACCCAATCAAAAAATAGATTGAAACATTATTCCAATACAAGTAAAGAAGTCTAGGGGCGGATGAAACCATACATAACATAGTGATATATTGGGGGATTTTTAACGCGCGAATATGCTACAGAACCAGCTTATCAATGTTCATTGAAATCTCTACACATATAATAAAATTGTAAAAGGTCGATGTCTGTACATTGCAGATCTTTAATAAAAATCGATGGGAGGGACCATTATCAAGCCAATAGAAGCCAAATAAAAAGTTTTTAGAATTTTTGGCTGTCTGTCTGTTTGTTTGGTCGCGCATCACTCAAAAACTGCTTAATGGAATTGAATGGAGGTTTCACCATTGCACTACAATTTGTACCGATATCGACAGATATGTGGACACAGGTGACCCAAAATGTGTTTCGGAATCAGTCTGTTATTCGTTCTGAGACGCTTAATAAAACTACGAGCAATATCCTTACTCAGAATTTTTACTGAAAAGGGGGGTCGCCACGGCTACTTCCACAATATTTGTATGCAGTTACATGATAAAATCAACATTTTCACAAAATTCGTTTTCCGATAAATCTAATATTAAAGCTTTAATATAACCGACCACAGAATTAAAATGCGTTCATTTTACTCTTTGTACATAAATATCGAACACATTCATTATTACTTAGCTAGTTAATAGTCATATTGTAATTTAACAACAGTTTTCAAATAAGTACTTACATCACATGTCAGCACCACTTTACTGCCTTGCACCGTATGATGTTCCACGCCATTGAGTGATATGCTGGTCGGACGTACTAGAAGACAAGAAAATTGCAGAAAAAGAGAAAACAAAAACAAAAACCATCAGAACAATGCACAATTAACTAAGGCACGTTAGAAATGCAAAATACATAGTTAGTGCTTAGACAAAAAAAAAAAAATAAAATTGGCCAATTGCTTGCTTTCAATACTTCTTTGAATGAAAAATTGAAAAATAAATGGCCAACATTGTTGTCAATTATATTGTGTCACCAAAGGCATCTTCCTCCAGTGCTCTGGCAATGTGACAAGGCTTTTATCATTTTGCGCTGTCTACTTTTGGAATTCGTTTTTAATGTTCTTGCTTGTTTTTTTCTTACTCACTTTACCTACATAATTAATAACAGCAATTTAGATGACTTGCTTATCCTTTTTTGAAATAACTTTAGCGTGATTGAATAGGCGAGCAAATAGAAAAAATGCACAAGTGGGCTGTATGCAGAGAGGGAGTGAAATTAAATGGCTTTTAGCGATTATTTGATTCTTAGTCTAAGAGAACAATGCCAATATAAGGCATATCTACCCCGTAGACAGCTAAGGCTTAAGTGTAATGAAGCTTACACTTTTATCGGTCATTCTTTGTGAATTTTTATTTAGATTGTCAATGAAGCGTTTGCACTTCTAAACAGTGTATATACTTGTTTTTTCATAAGACATACATAGCTACTAACTCTTCGATAATGCTATCTACTTAATAACAAACACACATGACGGGTTATAATGAAGGTAAGTGAGGGTTACGCGTCACGTTTGAATCACCCGTTTTTTTTGACTATTCTGGTTAATAATGGTAACCAATAATGCACACTGTCACACAAACCTTCACGTTTTACTCACAGAGTATATTAGCTCGTTTCACTGCTACTTTTCCTACCGGCTATATTTGTTCGAAACACTTATACATGCACACGCATAGACTCGTATATATGCTACTTCCACCGCAGTTCATTACAATTTGAAAAGGCATCAATCAACTTTCCTGGTAGTTTACTTAATTTTGTCGCTCATACTACTTCGTCCCAATTACCTGTAAGTATATAGCGCTATTGTTCTATCTTCATTCTTTTAAATCTGTCCTCATCCATCTATTTTGTTGTTCTAATAAAGTCTATGCTCTCGTCTTATTGCTGTGAGGGTAGAATTTACGCAAAGTTTAAGTGCCTAATTAATTTGAAGCAACAAATTTATTGTTTAAGAATTATCGGTTATGAGAGATAACGTAAAATAGGCCAAAAAATAGATTTAGATGTACATATTTGTCCTTGAAAGAAATCTAAAAAGTTGTGTACATCTAGACCAGTTTTTTTTAACTTTTTGTTTGTATATTTATCCGTATGAAAGCGCTAAGCTCAGAAACTAATTAAGGTACTTCTACTGGGGGATAGCGTACAACCTGGGACAGTACTTAAGAAAATTGTAACGTAGCGTTACAATAATAAGACCCCCACTGTAACTCCACTGACGCCTAAAAGCACACCATAACTGAGTGCGACGAACACAGCTGATCGACAGTAAAACGGCATGGCGATAACCTGCAGGCATTACAAATTTATTCCCAGGCAAATAACATACCGTGGCAAGCAGTGTAATTCTCAACCATTTTACAACCGCCCCCCTATATAAAGAAGTGATTTTGTAAATTTGTTATTATTCACTTTAGGTGAGTCAGCGGCAGTAGTCGCCTTTTGGCTTATCCACTGACTAGTTAAGTGGAACAGTTGTGCTGTTCCGGCGATACTGACGTCCCACTAAGCTCTACTCTTGGCTATGGGACAAGTTCCGGGTTAGCGGAGAGCAATAATGCTTTAAGCCCAATGCTTCCCCCACGACCAGCAAGCCGCCCTATATGGCATAAAGTCTGACACCTAGAAAGATAGTGTGCGAATACGAGCGGGGGACGGAGGTGTTCTTTGCCTTTAGGGTGCACCTTCCCTTAGAACACTGATCGGCCTACGAAGTCCTAGCTTGTGCAGCTCCGTCCTCCATTTAGCTACTTAAATAGCGTGCGCTTATGTAGGCGGTGGAGTCCGGCCACAGAGCCAGCATCCTAATCGGATTCACTTTAGTCTCACTATAGGCTCACCCCTTAGGAGTACCCCAGCAAAGCAGCATCAGCCTCAGGTAACCACACGCCTATTGATCCGCTCCACTTCCCTGCCTCAATAGCCTCCCGGACTTGGTACGCCTTCCAATGCGCTACGTCTGCTCCGATGAACCCCTGCCTCTGCCCAACTGTTGTCACTTGCCAGATGGGCCGAATCCGCCATGTCGTACTACCGTTCCGCTGTTGCTCAACTGTTGCTATGCCGCTCTACACCATAGCTCAGCTGCTTAACAGCTGTTGCTATTTTCTGTTACCGCTATTCTTTTCGGATTACTCCGATCGACGGGTAACTGTTGGAGGGATCCAATACCGTCCGCTCTCAATTAGTAAACCCGCACCTATACCCAACTCTCTCTTCCAACCCTCCAGTAACGTATAGCTGTTGAC
Source organism: Merzomyia westermanni (assembly GCA_949987695.1). Taxonomy (NCBI): domain Eukaryota; kingdom Metazoa; phylum Arthropoda; class Insecta; order Diptera; family Tephritidae; genus Merzomyia; species Merzomyia westermanni. The sequence goes on along the minus strand of OX465291.1, from coordinate 149,546,796 downwards.
CCCCCAACGCATTTAGGCCGTGTGTATTCGATCTTAATACTCATATGTAGTGCTATTATTTAGTGGAGGTTGGTGGGACCTCTGCTGACCTTGGAAGGACTGAGCTGCCCCCCAGCCTTCCACAAAACCCATTACATAAAAGAAAGAAACAGTTATACATTTGAAATCAATAATGTAGTACATATAGGTACAGTGGCGGTCAAAATAATTGGTATTATTAGAAAAGCTCTTCGAGGGTTCAATGTCCTAAATAATTTGATTGAAGTTAAATTGGACTCAACTGATGTTTAGCCAACATTCGTGAACATGAAATCATCGATTTTCTTTGATATGATTTTCTTATCAAACGCATATTTTCTATATCTACTAGTTTAATTGCTGTCTATAACATCAATCAGCTGGCAATACAAAATTTGATTGAGTGCGTTCGGGGGTGCGAAATGTGTATGCCACCACTTATATTAATTACTATAATTGATGTCGTGACTTTTTCAATTTGCGCTCAGGATATTGCGTTTGCATATTCGCTTTCGTTTCATAATTTATTTATTTAATTTCCTATTTCGAACTCCAAATGAGAAACCATTTTTGTGCCATCAATTGTATATAAATACGTACATACATAGGTGCAAGTGCGTGCTTTTGGTAACTTACCTTGTAAATCGACACGAAATTTGTTTATTAATTTATGTGGCAGCGCTGCTGATTCGACACGACATTCAATATCGCGCGCCAAATCATCACGTGACAATTCCAGCGTCAATTCCAATGTAGCAGTGAATAAGCCATCTGTTTCGACATATGAAGCGGAATCTATTTTAGAAATTAGAATAGAAGAAAAATTTGTTATTGAAATATACTTAATTACATAGAATTATATATAAACTTAATGACATATATTTAAGGATATATATATGAAAAGTGGACTATAATCTCATTTATTATTATCTTTCATACAATTTGTTTTAGATACCGATTGATCAAGATCAAGACTTTGCCTGTTAGACCATTATTTTGCGGCTACTGGAAACATAAATGCAGGTCAGCTAAAGGCCGGCGAAAACTTGACAGCAACTGGCAGAAATGTCATCAGAGACGTGTTCTGGCTAACACTGCTAATAATACCTACTACTAAACTTTTTCAAGTTGACAATTTATTCTTATTTTTAAGTGCTAACACTTAGGCTTCGTTTACACACTGAACGGTCTATGTCATTTACTTCTCAAAATATATATTGGCATTTGTTTTTTGAAGCACAGAAATAATTATCCAAAGATCCTTAATTCCATATCACAGGTTTAATTAAATTTGTACGACCTCCAGCAACTTTCTTTATTCACTTCTTTTAGTCCGAGTTTTTAACAAGCAATTCAGTGACGCCCACAAGATGCCGCTTTTAGAAGCAACAACAAAACAATAGCAATCGCGTGGGTAGAATGCGCAGATAGAAGAAAAAATCAAATTGAGCGAAACACTTGAAAGGGTTATTCAGGAGCATTTAATATGCAAAGGGTGCAAAAGAAAATATCAAAGGGCAAAAATAAAATGGATTATATCGTAAAAAGTATGAGGTAATTTACAAGAAAAAAAAACAAAAAAAAATGTGTGCAAGACAACAAAGATACGCATACCGTCTCGAGCGTAATAAATTAGGTAAACAGCTTACAAGATGAGGGAAAAGAGGGTTCATCTTAAGCTATAATGGGAAAATTATTAGCAAAATCAGAAACTTGACTTTGGTGGAATGTCGAATGTAGTCTTTAAAAAAAATTTCATTGTGTTTTTTTTTATTGCAGAGAAATCCGCTAAAGTAATGGCACGAGGCTTGTGGCACGTTAATGTTTACTCCACATATGCAAATTTATAAAAGGATTTGTGAACAATTTCTAAGGCACGCAAGCAAAAATACCGTCAGGCTGGATTCAGTTAGTGGCACGTTAGTGTGGTAGCCTTACCCTAAAAAAACACCTATCCATAAACGCACAAAACCAACGTTCAAAATTACCAATTTCTACCTATCGCTCAAACTGAAAACTCAAGTTTTCGAACACTCTTAAAAACAATCGTTGTTATACTCGTAGGAACCAATATGTTAGAGACATAGTACAAGAACACTTACTCAATGAGCTCCAAACATCGCATTTTGACTAAAAACCAGAGCCTAATGTTTCTGAAAGCACTGGAAAAAGGCATGGTATGATTGAAACTCCAGTGGCGAAACTAAATTCTGTAAAGTGAAGTTGTAGAAACAAGCTGGTGTGGGGATTCAAGGGATTCAGGCTGATTGTTTTGACTAATAACACAAAATGTCTCAAAACAAAAAGTGATTGGTATTTTAATGCCCTTCAATGAGGATATAAGGAAAAAGCTAAAATTTTCAATACTTGGCTAACAATTTTACAAGGCTTGATTTTAAATCAACTTTAAAAGTACCTTTAGGAGAACATTTTGATACAAACTATATCGTAAGAGAGCGAAAATTCTTCTATAAATTTAGGAGCAAAACTAATAAAAATAGTCCGAGGTTCAATGTTAAGCGAAAGCTAGCCAGCTTGTTTGAAAATAAGCCTAAATAATGGACGACTATAATTCAAATGAACTGCAGCTTTTAATTTTGATAAAGGACGTTCAAAAAAAGGGCATTCACTGTAATTTGAATCATAGGAACAAGGCACAGTAAGTTGTGGCATATTCTGGCAAAATGGAAAATTTTAAGTAGAATCATACAAAGCTTGCACAAATGAAAAAAAACTTCTTCACAAACAATATAGATAAACAAAACGACTCCCAAGAGCAGATTATGATGCAACACTAAAGTGACCTACCAGATTCAAACAAACTTCAAAGCTCGTATAGGGAGAAATTTTCTTTTGTGTATAGATGGAGTCCTGAACTGGACTAGTTTATAGTTTTTGCAATCTCCATGTGGCCTTGGAAAGTAAATTAAAGGGATTTGGAATCAAAACTTAACCTCTAAATTATCACTAAAAGCCAACAAATGGTTAGGCAATAACTGTAGGGAAACATGCCTATCTTCGATAGAAGTATAGAAGTCCTTGTAAGTAGTCATCTTATACAGCTCCAATTGTTCCTATCCTACATATGTGAGCTATATCTTAACGATTTTTCATCATTGCTTGTCGAATTTGGCGAGGTTTCTGCCTTCTGCAATCTTCAAAGTCAATTTTCGTTACAACGGAAAAACATTCCAATATGCATCAAGATTTTAACTTCTCGAAAAGTTTGCAAAATAAGACGAGTCTTTATGTACATACTAGACGGGGTATTGTCCTACAAGAATTTCTACAATTTCAAGTGCTACACTTCGTATAGAAGAAAGTACAGCCAATAACGATATTTTTATCGTAAAGGTCAAAAGCAAGTGGAAGTCTCGGTTGGAAGTAATATTATTTTTTCTTCCGGCGTCTTTAATATTGGTATCTGATTTAAATATCGAAGTGCAGAAATTAGAGTTGGGGTTATCGTTCACTCTTCAAGATGGAACTTTCTTTAATAGAGCAATGTGAGAATCGCGGAATATCTGCTTTTTCTTATTCTGCATCGAAACATGCAGATACTATCCACAGTATAGAATTTAAGCTTCACACAACCCCACAGGATGATTTATCCTAAGGTGGTTGTATGGTTCCGAAATTTCTTACAAATTCAGTAATTATCTCAACCCGTCCTTTAACTATCGGAAGTTGCATTATTATTGTTTTCTTTGTCAACTAGATTTGGACTGTGTTTCAGGTTTCTAGGTCATTCTAGGCAGCTTTATGCTATAAGATGGAATGTAACCGCAAACCGTGTTCAAAGTATCTACCACATGGTTGACTTACTTGGAAATCGATTGCAGGATTTGCTCTAAAAATAAGAAGAAAAACAAGAAAGTGTTAGAAATATGTTATTTCTAATAACTTTTCTGCTATTTAAATGCTTTTCTGTATCCACGCCTGTGCACTCTTGCAGAGCGGAAAGCAATTTCCAAGCTCAGGTGTCTAATATGTTTCCTTACTGCACTTTTCACTCGAATTTTAGCATGAACATGAAATGGTATTATAACTTTGGTCCGATGTTTGTAAGTATGAGAAGAGGAAGAGATATACGCACCAATAAGTATACCGAAATGATCAGGGCGATGAGCTGAGTCGATTTAGCCATGTCCATCTGTCCGTATGTCTTGTACGCATACTAGTCCCTCAGTTTTTGAGATATCTTGATGAAATTTGGTATGGATCCGCCATTTTGCATGAGATTAATCATTCGTCTGAATCAGCCATATCGGATCTACATAACGTATAGCTCCCATACAATCGATTGTTCCAACAAATGGGGTTTGGGCTATGTATCTTTAAATTAACGGGCACTTAGAACCGTGATGCGTATTCATGAAAGGTATAAAGTCTTCGGCACAGTCGAAGACAGCCCTTTCCTTACTTGTTTTTTACTGACTTTTTTTATTTTCAGCTAACGCTACTTAAACCAAACCATTTAATTTAGCGCGGCAAACTTATCGTTAAATAAAAAAGGGATGAGCGCGTAGAAGAAGAAGAAAAAAATTAAGAAAACGTAAACCTCCTGTGGTGCTTTGTGCCTGCAACCATTCTATGAAGAAATTTTTAATGCAATTGCGTTTTTATGCGTGGAAATAAAATCATTTTTTTATTATTCAACGCTTTCAGCGATTTCAACAATTTCCAGTTCTGTTGCCTTGTTATTGTTGTTATTGTCGTGGGTGAAGGTGAGCGCTAACACTTGTGTTGAGCATTTGATGCCTTTTAACGATGCATTTTCTTAGATGTTTTATTTATTTTTTCTTTTTTACATATTTTCGCTTCGTCTTTAGCGCTCACGGCTCATCCTCAATAGCTTGCTTAACCTGATCCTTGCACACTAAAAGCACACAAATTAAATTTTTTTCTACACACAGTTACACTGTATATGTACCGCTGCTCTTTGTCTGATAAGATGCTGCTTATATCCATGCTTGAGTTTTTACGTGCGCTGAGTTTTCGCCAATAAATTTCGCAGCAGACAAGCATTCGTCTTGCTCCAATGGTATCGGCGCAACGCACAGTGTGCGCACTCAAAGTTGAGTGTGAAAAAGTGTAAAGTAAACGGATTCTTCAAGTGCTAAATCTGCCACCAAAGTTTTCCTAAGAGGTTTAGGTAGCGCGCATGTAAAGTCGTAAATTTCTGTCGTTTGTAATGTTTCAGCAGGACTTTTGACGGAGATTAGTCTTAAGTGGCCGTTAAATTGGCTGACCTGCACAATTATACTTTTAAAAGAAATGCGAGTAAGAGTATGAGAGTGTTATACTCAATAATATATTTAATGACTGCATATAAAATGTATGCATACTCATTCCCCAAGGTTTATCCTTTTTTATACCTAGTAGTGCTATGCAAACAAGGTATATTAACTTCATTCGCCTAGCGCTAGTATGTAATGTGCAGGAGCAAACGAGAAATGGATTAAGCCATGTCCGTCCGCCCGTCCGTCCGTCCGTCCGTCCGTCTGTGAACACGATAGCTTGAATAAATTTTGAGATGTCTTAATGAAATTTGGTATGCAGCTTCCTTGGCCCTCATCTCCAAGCGCTAATTAAAATGGGCGAAATCGGATAATAGCCACGCCCACTTCTTATGTATGGAATACTATCGAAAATACAAAAAAAGTGTCTTTTCACTACATAACACACCTCAAAGGATAAAATTTGATGTGTACATTAACGTTAAGGCAGAAAATAAATTCTTCAAAAAATTTTTGAAAATGGGCCTGGCACCGCCCACTTTTGATCAAGTCAAATTTTGAAATAATATTAATCATAAATCAAACACCGTTCAAAGATGTCGAAACGAAATTCGGCACACAGATTTCCATGAATACAAGGTATGTTCTGGAAGAAATGGGCGGAATCGGTTGAGGTCCACGCCCACTTTTACACGAAAGATTTTGAAAAGGATCATAGATATATTTAATATACAATAACTTTGCGTAAAATAGCTTTATATCATCTCTATTTCATTTTCAAAGTGTCCGTGAACAAAGAAATTTGAAAATTATAAACTTTCAAAAATGGGACTCCAACCCTGTTATAGTGGATTGTTCCGAAACGAAATTTGGCCAAAATGTTGAATATATAAAGGCAACTGTCAATGGGGCTAACCGGGACGATTGCTAAGTCTCAATATTTAGATTGGAAAATAACTGGATTTAACTAGAACTAGAATAAACCTGCGGTGAAAGAACTAACAAAACATTGTGCTATCGCGCCAATGCTACGACGATGGTATACCAACAAGCTCTCTATACAGAAGCTGTCAGGATGAGTAGCAAGAGGATTCGATACACCACTTTCTTAGTCGATCTCCAGGAATGCAGACAGGGAGACTCAGATTTCTGGTAGCACGCTTTTTCGACCGTCTGGCAGAAGTGAGGGAAGTGGAACTTTCGCACAGTCGTAAGTTAATTTCGGAAAGTAAGTGGTTAAATTATTAAGTAAGAAATATCTGGACGCATTCACAATGGACATCATTTCTACGGACTACCACCTTTTGAGAACATGGCTTCGAACACGTTTTTAATGTAACCGGATCCGGAATCAGCCCTTAGTATGTGTTTGAAGACAGTTTTTCTTTATAATATTTATTTGAATGCATCTCAATGCTGAATAATCCTAAACCAAAATGTTAAAATAAGAGCTATACTATACCTATCTTCATAAGATAAATATAAACTTGAATAATATATATACTTACGCGTCATCAAACGTTTATTCCCCCGAAACCAGCCGACTTGTGGTTGTGGTCGTGTATTACGTACAACACATGTAGCTTTCAATGTTTGACGTTCCTGCATTGGACCAACGATAGTACCATTTCCAATGTGATCACCTTTCTCATCCAGAATCACAACCTCACTTGGTGGCACTGCTCAGTCAACAACAACAACCATAAAGGGTGTAGTTATGCAAATTATGCCAATCGTCGACACGTTGTATGGATTATATGGGTGTGTGGGCGTGTGCGTAGTAGGCGTAGGTAACAGTGGGCGTGTGAGTGAGTGTTGAAGTGTTGCAAATTGAGTGTGTGAAGAGAGTTAATTGACACAAGACAATTGTATGTTGGATATATGTTTTTTTTTTGATTTTGTTGTTGGATTGAAGTGTTCAAATGTTGTGATGTTTATAGTGTGCGTTTAGTATTTCCACATATGTAGTTTTTTGCGAAAATCGTTGTTGTTGTAGTTGATTTTTTTGTTGATGTGTTGATACGATTTAAGGAAAAATCGTGAATTTGTATAGCAAAAATAATATAAAAAATTAAATTTTTTGAAATCGCTGTGAAGTTTAAACAATTTAAATAAATGCGTAGTTAACATGAAATCATACTTTTATATTAAAAAAAAAATTAAACAAAGAAATATCATGAAAATCCTTGGAATTAGGATATTATAAACACAATTATTTTGAAAAATAAAAAAATTCATAAGCTAAAATGTTAAAATTAAGAATTGAATAAAAAAAATGTATAAATTTAAAAGTGCAAAAACTTGGCTTTTGATATTTTTTATTTATGATAGCAAATGTTAAAAATTTTAATTTTAAGGATTTCAAAAAAAAAATTAAATTTCTTATCGTTTGCAAAAACTTAAACTTTAAAATGCATTAAAAATCTGAAAAACGGAATGTTAAAACCATTTTTTTTAAACGTGAAACTTGAAAATGTTGAATTTAATAGCTTGTGAGATTTCCGATTGCATAATTTACAAGGAAGCTAATTGAAACTAGTTTTTGGATTTAAAACAGAATTCTAAACATTAAATTCGTTTGTTGCGATTTTTTTATTTTTTATATTGATTATTTCAACTTTTTTTAATTAAAAAAATTGTGATTCGTAACTTCTTAATTGCGAACTTTTTGCAATTGTAACTTTGAAAAGTTTTTTAGTTTAAAAATTAAATTTTCTCTTTGAAATATTAAAAGGAAAAAAATACTTTGAACAAGAAATAATTTAGCAAAAAATATTTCAAACAAAAACTATTTTAATAAATAAAAATAGAAAAAGAACTTAACATTTTTTTATTTGATATTCAAAAGTGGATATTTAGAATTAAATTTATTATTTTCACACTTCGAAATTGTTTTATTTTTATTTTATTCGTATTTAAAATTAAGTTTGAAATGAAAAAATTTTTGGAAGATATAGTTTTAATTTTAAAATTTCCAAGTCATAAAATTTTACATTTTGAATTTCTTGCTAAAAAATTTAAATAAAATCTAGAATCCTAAAAACGAAGTACTTGAAATGCATTTATTTGACACTCACAAAGGATATTTAAAATTAATTTTAAATTTAATACAAAAACTTCAAAATTCGTTAGTTGTCTTCTTTTTACTTTAATCGTTTTTCACATAAGACTTTAAAATTCGTTTTTTGTAAGATCTTGAAAACACAGTTCATTCAATTTTATTTTAAAATATATTTTTTAAAAATTAAATTTTTCTTCCTTCAAAGTTATAAATTAAGAAATTAAGACCAACATGTTCTTTTTATTTGAAAACCAAAGTCAAGATATTTAAAATTAATTTCGCAATTTCTTTCGCTGGATCCCAACATTGTAAGTATTATTTTTGAAATTTTTAAAACGGTCAAACAAACTTATAAAACATAAAAAAAAAATATTATAAAGTTCTTAAAATTGGAAATTTGTCTGCAAAATTAATTTAATCTGTTTTATTTTTATTATGAAATTCATTTTTAAATAAAAACTTCAAATATTTCAAACTTTTAAACCTAATTTAAAGTAACGGTGTATAGTAGCTATACATTTAAACACTCATAAGTGCAATTAAAAACTAAGAACTAATATTTCGAAATAAATTGAAAGCTTCTAATCCACTTACAAAAACCAATTACCAACTCAAGCATCAAATAAATTTGCATGACTAAACCAAATTTTAAATCAATCACGAAAAAAAAAAAACTAAAACTAGTTTAAGTTTTCATTTAAGCTATACAAGCGGTAAAAATTTGTGTGATAAAATTTTGATATAAAAAAAATTTTTTTGTTTAGTAATTTACCAATATTTTCTACACGTATTTTGTTTTTGAAAAAACGTTTGATTTGCATTTAAATTTATTTTAGTGTGAGTGCAGGCATTTAAAAATAAAGTTTAAATTAAAAAAGAAACAAAAAAGTTTTGTCAAGACAAGCATATATTTTATAGAGGTTATGTTGTATGCAGACATTTTTGTACATTCATTGAGTCCAATTGTTTTGAATTAAGTTTTAGTTTTGCGGGTGTTAAAGGCGTGGTAATTTTTTTACATTTGGTTATTTATTTATTTTGTTTTCAATATTTGTTAATGAAGTATTCACATTGAAAAAAATATGTATATATATGTATGTATATTTATATATAATTTTTTTTTAAAACAAAAAATATTTCATTTGCATTTGGCATATACAAATCCATGGTGATGATGTTGACGAGCGTTTTAATTGATTTGATTTTTGTTGTAGTAGTAGTTGTAACGAGTAGTAGTAGTAGTAGAAGAGAGCGGTGGGAATGGGGTTTACCAAAAGTACAATCAGTTAAAAAATCGCATGAGATTTAATTTTTTATTAATTTTATTTTTTAGAAGCATTTCATTTAATGAATAATCGTATGAATAATGATAAAAAGAGTTACACGAAAATATGCATAAAAAATGGCATTCAGAATTTTAATGAAATATTAAACGTATACTAAGCGAATTAATGGATAAAAGAAGAACAGTAAAAGCGAAAATAAAAAGCGTTTGAAAAATGGAAATGAAAAGGCAATGAAAAGGCATTCACCACAAATTTTTCTTAGTGAGCAATGAAAAAGGATGGTATGGAAATTGTATGCAAAGCAAACATAAATATAAGTAAGGAAGACTGAGTTTTGGTAAAACAAAAAAACATTATGTGCCTACCTAATTGAGAGACGTTTCCGCGTTCCAAGTAAAAAGTACAAGGAAGTATGAAAATTTTAACAAAGCTCAAGGCAGTGCTAGAGCCCAACTGTACTTCGAATCCTAAATAAAGGAACATAGTAATGAGGGAAAATTTGTATTCTGCATGAAGGATGACAGTTGTATTTAAGTATATTGGACTGTAAATGATGAGTTATTCAATTAACCTTTAGAATTCAAGACCTATATTTAGAAAATCATTATTTTCAAAATTTTATTGGAATTATTTATGAGAATAAATGAGCTCAATGCCAAGTGTAATATATGTTTTACAATAATTTAGTTAATTATCAAAAGTTTTCAATTGAATGAAACAGGAAATTTAGGGCCATAGCCACAGCTTTTCTTATAAACCCATTTCCGAAGCTGCTATTCTTTTTCATCAGAGACATTTTGTCATGCTCTGCTAACCTTTAAGTTGTCAGAACGATGGCTTTTTGATAAGTTAAACTTCTATTCGTATTGTTTTCACCATATCGGTGTGGAAACACCAGCATCTGGCGGTATGTAGAGTTGGATTTCTGGTTTTTGTGTCTATTTTTGACACCCCGACTGTGCTTTTCGGATTTGTTCAGCCAGAAAAACTTTTTAAGCATTCATGCATATAAATGATCAAGTTCAAGCCTTTTTATAACATACGCAACATTCTGTGATTCTGGAAGTGGGCACGGTTATTGAATAAACGATTTCTTTTCTGATGCTCATAATTTAAATATTCGCCTATGTATATCTACATCCACCTATTCAATCTATAAAATATTGTGTGCTGAAAATAACTAGGTATACACCAAAACCATAAATGAAAACGATAAAAAGAAACTACTGAAATTTTTTATTAGCAAGCGAAAAATCAAATTTTTAGTTACCTTTAAAAATCGCAAAATGTTTTATTTTTATTTTTGTTTCTTAATATATGTATTTAGTAAGTAATGAATGAGTGAATTGATTTCATTTGTGAGCACACGTAGGAAAACCAAATTAATAGTTTCCTGTGCAGTGGAACATTTCATTGATATTGAATGGCTGCACTAATTTGAATTTTATGAATTTGAATTGGCGTGAATATGAAAATTCATTTGTGAGCACAAAATTTAATTTAATATATATTTTTTTAGTTAGTTTATTAATTTTTGTATGTTTCACGAGCTCAACAACAGTTGATAGTAATTGTTATTCAATTATTATTTAAATTTTTATGGAAAAATTTAAACACTGCAAATGCAGGCTACTGGTAAATATTAGAGGAGAAATAACAAAATTATACTCATGAGTGTGATGGGAAATCGTGGTTGTTTTAGAAAAAGTTCTATAGCTATAGCCTGTATATAGTATAAATTTTCAGATTTGCTATTAAAATCAAATTAATATTTAACTAATAATTATTATCAACTGGTCACAAATATGTAAAAAAATATAAAATATTTATTTGATTAATCCAAAATTTTAAATTTGCCTAATTTTCCTGCCTGCATTATCTGTTGTTCTTTAAATTCTTGAATTTATGGTATTTTTCTTTACTCCCACATTCAACTTATTCATCTTGTTTTTCTTCTTGTTTCTGTTTGCTTACTTTTATTTTCTAAATTTCTTGTTTGCTTCTATTATTCCCATTCTTTTTTATTTTCCTGCTGCTTCACTATCCTCCTCCTTCCAACAACTATCCTATTATTTTATCTGTTTATTTTCTTTATATTCATTCTCTTTCTCTTATCATTCTTAATTTTTGCCTCCTGCTGATACTTTTTTGTTCCAAATTGTTCTCAATTTCGCTGTTCATATTTCTATTCCTCTTTGCTTGTTATTCGATCTATCTTAGTTTTTATGTTTTGCCTCTTCTTATCTTGAAAAAATTTTCTTTGAGTTTTGAACTCTGTTCTTTTTATTTTTTTCTTTCCGTATTTTCCTTTTCTAATCATACTTTTTCCACATACAACTTTCCTCATTTTAAATAGATTTAAATTAAAATTTTATTTCACATCAACTTGCATTATATTTACAAGCCACTAAATTAATTTTTACATATTTGATCACTCGTGTAGCTCTTTGCGTTGACTTAGTGATGGATTTTGTTATAAATTATAGTAGGATAAATTTTTTTCTTTTTTTTTTGGGGAGTTCGGGTATCAGGTATTAAAATGAGGGGGAAAAGTTGTTTAGATTTTCAAATTAGCTATGCAAAAATCCGGAAATCATGCCAAGCAAAATTCATGCCAAAAGCAAAAAAAAATTGTTTTTTCACATCACATGCAATTCAGATTAGTAATATTAGTTTCAAAATTTTCAAACGAAAAATCGAAGCAGTAAGAGAATTAGCAAACTCACAACATTCACTCATAAATATTTTCTTTTTTATCACCAATTTAGCAACACAAATTTAAAAAACAAAACCGAATATACTTTGCAACATGCGGCATATAAATAACTCAATTTTAAAAGCAGACAAACAAATTAGATATATTGGTAAATATAGAACAAATAAAATTGCAACCAAACTTTTTTTTTAAATGCATTTATAATACAAAATTATAATGAAAATAATTTAGCTTACCTAAGACATTCAGTTCGACACGATAGCCGTTGAAATTATCACACGTTTCGATTGGTATAAGAAATGTTGTATCACATAAGTAGATATCCTCATCAGATATTTTTAAATCTTTTATAACTAATCTATATGGATTTTGCTCCACTGTTACTCTGTAAAAGAAAAGAAATATGCAATTTATTGGATGAATATATTTTTAATGCTGCGCTGAGATTTTGTATGTTAAGCGCAAGCGCGCACCACGCATATAAGGCTGTGTTTGCGCATAAAAAACGGTTATCAACAATTGCGTATAATCCTTAAAAATTGTGCTAAATGGATAGAAATTATTTAGAATACCACACATGAATGAGAAGGAGTTGCCAATAAGTTTCGAGGTAGAATATATCTCACAACGATGTGGCCTGCCAGAACATTTTTTAAAAATTTTATTTAAAATTTTTGGATTGCTCAACATTTTCAAAAAAACTGCCTAATGATTTATAAAGTCCTATGAGAAGTTACCATTGCTGCTGGACAGAGATAGGTCATTATGGAAAAAATATTCTGAGTTGGAGGGTTCTCCAACTAAATTCTGAAATAGGCCTTTTTAAAAAAAAAATCTGAGATAGGTCGTTCTTCCGATATAATATGAAATTGATTGATATTCTCATCAGCCATTGTAGTAGTCACTTACCTGTTCGCAAATTCATCGGATACGCTCGTCACATTACTATCGCCCAATAGCATTGCAGCAATACGATCATCGCCCTTAAACCAATTTATCGAATGCAGATTACCGCATTTGTCTTTGTTAACCGGGCAGGGTATCACCACAGATTTGCCCTCGTGTTCGCTGATGGTTTCGTCTGCAAAAAGAGAGAAACGTAAGTTATTTAAAATAAAAAATGCTTAAATTTGGTTGCTGTACTCAAAATAGGATCTTCATCTTCACAAGTTATCTGTGAACAAAATTCATAAACTTAATTTACTTTGTAAAAATAGTAAAAGAGATGAGATATAATAAGATGAGCTTAAATTCAACATGATATACCCAGTGGTCATACGATAGTCCAAATCATGAATAAATAGATACTCTCTCCGAGAGCGCTCTCAAAACTCGAAAATCCCAAAATTGGGTATTTTTTGAAAGAAGTTTGGGCATTTTTGCAGTTTCGAAACCATTCATGCAAAAGGCCCGAATTTTTTTTTTGCGTGCTTGGAGTTCTTTAATCAGAGATAAATCGTCACATATTGCAGAAGAAAGCTACATTCTGCCCAGATCGAATCGCCCTACTTCATAAAAAATTCGACACTTATACTCAACTTGATCAAACTCAGAGGGTGACGAAAGGGGAATGGTGAGGGAGTAAAGGATTAATTGGAAAAATAATAGAAAGAGGAAAAATAAAACGAACAGAAGAGAAAGAAAAAGACAAAAGTGCAGGGTAAGGGGAAGATGTAGAGGAACAGGAGTAGGAAAAGAAATAGGAACAAGAAAAAAAATAATATTTATAGGAAATGGAAATATTTAGGCATGGAAATAGGATGGAGAATAGGAACAGGAATGAAAGCAGGAACAAGAATGAGGTTAGGGACAGAAATAGGAAGAGGAATATGAAACCAGTAATAGTAATGGTAATAGGGTTAGCGATACAAATATCAATAGGGATAGGAACAAGAGTAGGAAAGAAATAGGAATAGGAATAAAAACTTGAACAGGAATAAGGATAGTCATTGCAATAGCTGAAATGGAAGATTGTGCAAAAGAGGTGGAACATAATATAGATCAATAGGAGTAGAAAGGTAAAAAGGAAGGAGGGCACCAGAAGAGTTAGTGCGATGTGAGGCAGTCACAGAGCAAATGTATTTAAATAAATTTGCGGGCAATACAAAACTGTTTGGTGTACTATATATGTATATGCCAGTAAAAAAAATGCTTTGTAGAGCTAAAAATCAGCGCCCCGTAAAAATATTACAACATCTTGTAACTAAAGCAATTGGTTATACAAATTTAAATGAATAGCGAAGGTACTCATATCATGTTCATTATTTAGTATCTGAATTTGCAATTACTCCCTTGCGTATACACAGATTTATATCACTTTATTTGCGCTTTTGTGTGACCGAAAAAAATAAAAAATAAAAATTTAGACCTTTTCAGATTTATGCACAACGCTTCTATAGAGACATCTCGAAAATCAAATTTTTTAAGGACACGCATTATGAATAAATGCCAGAAATCCCATTTGCTAAAATTGGCGAACACAAAAACTCCATTTTTAAGGGACACGTACACATATAATCAAATGAAGATAAAGAAATGTGAAATAAAGACGACAAAAAATATGCTGCAAATCAAACATATCCTTGTCATGCTTAAGTGACTACGGCCACATGAGGAAATAAAGTTTTATCTACCAACAAAATGAAGGAAAGTAGGAAGGTTTGCATATCCTTCTGCATAATTTTTATTTTTTTTTGTTATTTGTTTTCACATGTATTTATATAGTATTTATGTATGTATGAGTTGTGGTACTCCCGCATGACACAGATAAGCTGCGTATAATTTACTTTGGATATGTAAAATTCATACAATTCAAAGAGCCAGATAAGGATGACAGCAAAGAGCTGAAAGTGAAAAGAAATATAGCAAACGAAAAAAAATAAATTGAAATCAGTTATTGGCAAAGAAAGGCAGCCAAAAGTTTTGCAAAATTTAAAGTTCTGTTCTGTTTGCCCCAAGCGTCAGCTTTGTCTGTAGAACGCAATGGGAAAAGGGCCCCGATACTTTATTTGTCAGAGCATTTCCTACACTTTTTTTTCTACAACTTTTTGTGTTACCTTTTTGTTAGCAATTTGTTGCTATGAATAGCATGAATGTGTGATATTTTTTGTTGTTGATGGTAATTCAAAAGTTGAACTCACGCATAGGTTAGAAACAAATGTAGGAGTATGTATGTACTTATTAAGACATTATATCTTGTAAGAGCTGTCATGCCGTTTTAAAGTAGACATTTCATTCAACATTTCGGTTTTACAAAAACAGCCAAAGTAAATTTCAGTTGAAAAATTTTTTTTCGTATGAGACGACCTAATTCCA
The DNA here is from genome assembly GCA_949987695.1 of Merzomyia westermanni. Classification (NCBI taxonomy): domain Eukaryota; kingdom Metazoa; phylum Arthropoda; class Insecta; order Diptera; family Tephritidae; genus Merzomyia; species Merzomyia westermanni. The sequence goes on along the minus strand of OX465291.1, from coordinate 149,531,160 downwards.
AATCGAATACCAATTCCGTGGTCAATAAAATCGTTCCCACGGCCTTCGGGCTAGTACCAAGGAAAAGGACTCATTCTATGAGCGCTGGCAATGGTTTTACTAGTTCTACAGGTCGATGGTATCAAAATCGGGGCGATCTAACATACGAATGGTGACGCAGACGAAGATGATGCTGAAGCTAACTTCTTCAAATGCTCAAGCTGGCGCCGGGAGCTACAAGTGCCCGAGCAAACAGTCGTGCAAATCACAGTCGATAATGTTATAGGAGCAATGATGAGCGGCACAGAAAAGTTACAGGGAATCAGCAGCTTCGTAGAAGCTCCACTCAGAGCAAAAAAGCGAGCCCTGTTACAGGCTGTTGAAAAATGTGATGTACGGAACGCCATGCTGAAACAATTTCAAAGTGGTTAGTGGGTAGGCGACGGTGGCAAACATTTATTGGAGCTGTTTAGTTGAGGGATTATGGTGAATTAGGCAAAAAGAAAGCCTCCTTGCATAATGAATAGTTTCGGACGAGATGAGTTTAAAAACTTTATTGCGATTTAGTGTCTAAGCATTTTAGTACTTTCCCTGTAGAAATTTTAACTATGTAAGAACTGTCTTGAGCTAAAGCTTTTGGCGGCAGTACTAGTTCAATGGCGGTGGCAATCCTAGCGCACTGCATCACTTGGCAACTCGTTCTAAGCCGTTCCCCATTCGAAAAGTTCTGAGATAGCGCCGCTTTACCTAAATATCAACCGATTCTATTTCGGCTAGTTTGGGGTAGTTCTGATGGTGGATGAGCAATATTCGCTAACCGATATTTCAAAGTGTCTTTTAACTATCCCTAGGTCAAGTAGTGTGACTGTCTTTTTGGAAGACTGATTCGGAATTTTACTTCATTGTTCAAACATTTTACATTTATTTGATCGTAGCTCAAACTTTTGACCTCAATGAGAAAGTTCTTATTTCCGTCTAGTATTCCGTCTAAGTTGTTATTTCGATGCGGGCCTTCTACCATTCTAAGATCATGAAAACCATTCTAAGATCTAAAACCAAAAAACACACAAACTCATGTGTGTATTTACCCTGCCGAAAATCGTGTGATTATTCTCTAAAGAGAGCGATTCGCGATTAATCCCTTTAGTCCACAGTTGGCTATAATTCAATATATATAACTAAATTTTTATTTGTGTAGCATACCCACAGGGGTGTAAGTAAATTTAGTTTTTGTAGCCTACTTATAGGGGTTCAAAGAATATGTTTGGGTAGAAAGTGCATTAGTCTTTTCGTACCCGTTTGGGTATAAATTTGTACAATTGGTCTGCCCATAGGACATGCTCAAACAAATGTGAACAGTTCAACTCATACAAAGTGATCAGAACTGACTCATCCCGGATGCAAGGTATGCGTACGTTCACCACATAAGAAAGATAATAATTCAACATATTTAGTAAAACTGTCCATTCACTTAACCAAAACGAGTCCAACTCAAGTAAGCCCGTCTGTCCATCTTCTTCGGATACAAATCAAACTCTTAACGAAACCGATGCAGATGTTTCCTTTATCTTTGCGTTTCTATGTTTGTCATACCCGCATGTCTGTATTTGTCAAGTTTACAAACCCACACACACATTAACAAATGTGCGACTTCCTTGCTTGAGATTTACCCGTCCATCAGATAGTCCATCGCTTTTTGTTTGATTTTCTGTGTCTAGAATAGTTGATTGTTGCCTTACCGTTGACGCTTAACTCTTTCTTACTTCCGGCACCACATTAGATTATCTTGTGGCTAACTCCTTTAGGGCATTGTTGTTGCCTTAAAATCTTACGTACTTGTCCTTGCTAACATCAACTTCTTTATTTGGTTCTTTTTAGATTTTATTAATGTGGTACGTTTTGCTTCCCTGCACACAATATTTTTCAATTCTCTTCTAACTGTACATTCAACTAAGACATGATTGTTATTACTTTTAGTGTACTTTAGATTTTTATATCTGGAAAATTTTTGTTCGTGGGTTTAGCTTTTGATGGATATATGTAAGTTTGTATGAGTAAATCTGTAGTTAATTTTATGTCTTCTTTTGGTTATAAGTCAGCAGTCCCCCAAGCCATGATGGAGAGGATAATAGTAAAGGGTGTTTTTTTTAGGGGTATAGAACTTCGAATTGAAATGGCTTTATTGGAAGGATAATTTTATGCCATTAATGTTTAAATATGATTTCGGGCATGTGGCCGCCGCGGCTGGCTCGAATAAAGCCAATTCTACAGGTCCAATTTTCAACCACTTTTTCGAGCATATGGGGCCGTATGTCGGCAATAACGCCACGAATGTTGGCTTCCAATTCCCCTAACGTTTCTGGTTTGTTGGTGTAGACGAGCGACTTCACATATCCCCAAAGAAAATAATCCAATGGTGTCAAATCACACGACCTTGGTGGCCAATTGACAGGTCCATTCCGCGAAATTATGCGCTCATCGAATGTTTCCTTCAATAAATCGATTGTGACGTGCGCTGTGTGGCATGTAGCGCCGTCTTGTTGGAACCACAACTCATCCACATTCATGCCATCCAATTCGGGAACAAAATAGTCGGTTATCATGGCTCTATACCGGTCTCCATTAACGGTAGCTGCCTCTCCAGCATTATTGCGGAAGAAGTATGGCCCAATGACTCCACCAGCCAATAGAGCACACCAAACAGTCAGTTTTTGTGGATGTAATGGCGTTTCAAGGGTCTCATGTGGATTCTCTTCACTCCAAATGCGGCAATTTTGCTTGTTGACGTAGCCATTCAACCAAAAATGAGCCTCATCACTGAACAAAATTTTGCGGTGAAAATCAGCATCGAAATCAATCTCATTTTCGGCCCATACACCAAAATCACGACGCATTGCATGGTCTCGCGGCTTTAATTCTTGCACAAGCTGGATCTTGTAAGGTCGCAAGCCAAGATCTTTGCGCAAAATCTTCCATAAAGTTGATGGACAAAGCTCCAATTGCTGTGCACGGTGGCGAATCGATTCATTCGGGTCCTCTTCAACACTTTGCTCTACAGCGGCAATTGTTTCTTCGGTGCGCACTGTTCGACGTCTCTGCGGATGCGTATTATCACATAGAGTAAACGTAGTGCGAAAACGATCCATGGTTAACCGAATTAATTGCTCTGATGGACGATTATGTCGACCATAAAATGGACGGAGCTCACGGTAAACTTCGCGAACTGAACCATTATTTTCGAAATAAATTTGCACGATTTGCAAGCGTTGTTCTTTTGTCAACCTGTTCATGATGAAATGGCAAACCAAACTGAACATAAATGACATTAGAGTTGCCAGATTTGACCACAAAATGCCAGTTCTATCTCTATTCAAAAAACAAACCTGTAAAAAAAACACCCTGTATTTAATATGAAAGCACCAAATATTTGAAATATTACAAATATTCATTTATTTGTATTTTTCGTAAACTCAAAGTAAATGCGGATTATTATTACTTTTCATACACTTGGGCAAACATGGGTTGGCTTTCCATATGAAAAAAAGTTAAGACGGTTTCCAGAAAGTTTTTTTTTAAGTTTAGCCGGGGATGCAAAGTTTTTGTTTAGAGCGAAATTTGAAGCTTTTTTGGTGAAGATCGACACTTATTGTTTTGCAGCGGAAATAAACTAATGTGGGAGAGTATTGTAGCAGACTTTAGTTAATATAGAATTTAGAAATAGCTAAATGTAAAAGAATTAGGGATGTTTTGGCTCATTAAGGGATGGTTTTCAGGAATTTTTGGGGATAATATCGGAACACTTTTGGGATTGTTTGTTACTTTTTCTGACCATTTCGGGGCATTTTCGAGATCATTTCGGCGTCAACACAGGATCATTTCATGATGGTTTTCAGAACAATTATTGGGATATCGTCCTTTATAACAGTTTAGTCGAAACTGCCTATCTAGCAATTTCGTTTGATGGAGGTGAGGCTCAGACTTCTGGATTCCCTTGTTAAACCAATCACCAAACTCTTTATGACATGTTTACGCCTAGGAATATTTTTAGACCGTTGGAAGTCATGTTCAATCGAACCCATATTTAAATCTGGAGACAAATGCCTCATCACCAACTATCGAGCTATTGTGAAGCAGGGGGTCTTTCCTAAAATTTTCGATCACATACTTAACAAAAAGCTACTCGAACATGTTCAGCATGCCTTAACCAGCTGCCAACATGGGTTTCTGCCAGGGAAATCAATAGTAACTAATCTGTCTCTTATTTCAAACCACATTATCACTGCAATGGAACAACATTCGCAGCTCGATGTCATATATACCGACTTTTCAAAAGCCTTTGATAAAGTTGATCATAACATTCTTTTACTGAAGCTCAACAAATTTGGTGTTTCCGGCACTTTATTGAAATTTTTCAGAAGTTTTCTTCTTGGTAGAAAATTATCGGTGATAATAAACTCAATTAGCTCGGCCACTGAGGTCTACGCCACATCAGGCATTCCTCAAGGAACTCACATTGGCCCTCTGTTATTTTTGCTCTTTATAAATGACTTACCGTCGCATATCATATCGTCCAAGTGCTTAATGTTCGCAGATGATGTCAAAATATTCCTCAATATTAATAATCTTCTTGATTGCCAAAAACTCCAGCAAGATTTAAACATATTCTTAAACTGGTGTACTGTAAATAACCTAAGCCTAAACATTAGCAAGTGCTGCGCTATCTCTTATAGCCGCCGCGCATATGTACATACTTTCAACTATTCTCTGGATGGCGTTAATTTGTTGCGTAAATCCGAAATTAAGGATTTAGGAATTATCTTTGACACCAAATTAACTTTTTCAAAACATATTGATCTGGTCTCATCTAAAGCGTATTCGATGGTAGGTTTCATAATCAGGAACACCAAAGATTTCAAGGACCCTATGACCCTGAAAACACTCTATGTTGCTTTGGTAAGGAGTACTTTAGAATATGGGGCGATTATATGGAACCCATACTACACAAAGTACTCTGATAAAATAGAGATGATTCAAAGAAAATTTACTAGATTTGCAATGAAAAGAGTGTTTATTGGAAATGATGTTCCAAGCTACGTATCAAGGAGGAAACTCCTTGGCTTACAATCTCTAGCGGACAGAAGGTCATATCTGTCGCTGTTATTTGCATACAACGTTTTATCTGGCAATATTGATTGCCCAGAAATATTTGTTCTTTTTCGAGTACAGGAATCTAATATAAGTCTTAGAAATCCCAGAAAGTTTGTTGAGGGTTCACATAAGTCGCTTTACTCTTATAACGAGCCGATAGCCAGAATCATTCGCCTTTGTAACACATTCGCTCCGCAAATTAATTTTAATGTTAGCCTTTCTTGTTTTAAGTTAAGCCTATTTGTACTGTTCTATTAAATATCAAAACATGATCATAGTCTGTAAGAAATTCTGTTTCGATGACTGAAATAAATAATAATAATAATAATAATAATTCTTGTCATTCAGATTCTGCGAACATGTTGGGAAATGTGAGGGCCGTATGTGTGCTCTGGTTTACTACAAGTGGATCCTTGTAGCACTTTTTCTAACTGTATTGAGTTCCAGATTCGCTAAGTTAAGTCCGGTAATGCGCATAACGAACAAATAATGGGGAAATAAATTTTGTCTGTTGTGATTTGGTATAAATAGGTCGGGACTCGACCTATACCCTTCGTTTCAAAACACTCCAGTGGTGGTTAAGCTTTCAACCTCATCTAATATGTCAATGTGAGTTGCAGATGCCATATTGACGATGCGTAATCCACAACCGATCTACGGAAAATTATCTTAACTCAGGTTTTTTAGGTAAGTTGTAATCAAATTAATGTCGAATGTCTTAGAATAGTATAGAGCCTATTCAATTCCCTCGGCAGTGGAACTGGAACCAGAATATACCAGCACCGGGGCGTAGCGGATTTATTCCGACAAAGGAGTAGCACGACAGCAGCAGAAATAAGTTGTCTGAAGACTCAACACGAAATAATGAAAAATGCTAGCACAGGGTTTCAGCATAGAATGCTGTTTCAAAACTTTTTACGAAACAGGAATCTTATGTTACTCCAAACTCGGACTCTTTAATTCCAATTAAGTAAATTCCAGGGTCAATAATATCGTGAATAGCACTCTTGCTTGGTAAATTAGATAAAAAATGCATCCCCTCAACAACAACGCGCGCAACAACACTGTGAACAAAACATGAACGGCCCTCAAAAACTACGTTGATTTACAACCAAAGTGAGGGAATGCCAAAAGTGCAAACGAGCTAAGTGTTGTAAATAAATATTCATGCTAAGGCAGGCAGGAAGAAGACATTTGAAAAAGAAAGGCTTTTCCTATTTTCAACTGGTCAACGGAAACGGGAATGGGATTATAAAAGCAAAAGCAAGTCAGCCAAGCAAATAGACAAGAAAGATAGGCAAATATATCAAATGGATATGTGTATGTACGTGTGCGTGTACGGAAGCGAACAGGAAATAAAAGTTGTAGAGTAAAAACCAAAAATAAGAAACGTTTCAAGTTGTAAAAGAAGGATGAATGTAGAGAGGTGTACAGCTTGAAAAGAAAACCACAAACGAAATTATAAAATATGGCAGAGATAAGAAAATGCCTGTAAACGCCCTAAATACCACTGAAATTTCCATAGACTTTGAAACGGTAATACAAAAATACACGTACATAACTGTATACTTCCGAACTTGGCAGTATGAGCAACAAGTTGTAAACTACAACACAACTGGTATGAAGGTTATGCCCAACTAGTCAGTTAGCTGTGGATATTGTGAACGAGGGTAAAAGCTGTGGGATACCAAGTGACAGTTTTCGATGAGAATCTATACAACACTATTTTAGAATAAACCAAATGAGATTCAGATATAATCGAATGAAATTCGGAAGTGACAAAGTATATTTCAAAAAAAGGCCAATTGAAATTCAGAAAAAGAAAAAAGAAGAATACTTTGTTCCAGACCAATGAAGACAAAGATATGATTATTAAACATCTAAAAAAAGGGCAGACGCATTACCGAAAAGAGGAAAAAGAAGTTCAAAAAAGGGGGAAAAAAATTAAGAATAGGGTTAAAATTTTTCAGAAAAGGACAAATATGTCCCAAAAAAAATATTCAGAAAAGGGCACACTAACTTCAGGCAATGGAAATTTACGAGTAGAGCAAGTTTATTCCAAATATGAAAAACAAATTCAGAAAAGGGCAAAAGAAAATAACGAAAGGGTAAATGATTTTTAGAAAAGGCCAAATTAAATTAATAAAATGGCATATTCAGAGGCTATGAGATAGAAATTGAGAAAAGGGTAACACTTATTAAGAAAGGGAAATTTGTTTGAGAAAATGTCAACGAAAATTAGCAGAGGGCCTTTGAAATTTAAAAAAAGCCAACTTGAGATGATGGGGAAAAAATTAAAAAGTTTAAATATATTTCACAAAATGCCATATAAAATTCAGAAGAGTGTTCCAGAGAAGGTCTTAAAGAGAAACGGGAAAGAATCTCTGTATAAGAGGTATGTCGGCGCGCGGAGGATATTAAGACAGAGCTTTTCATCCAATATTTTCCTACAAGTTGCTTGGACCTAAATCTTCAATGCCGACTTCGAAAGGCAATTGGACAGTTGTATTAAAGATACAATATCCAAATCAAAAATGATTATACAGGGGGTGTTGCAGGGTCCTGTCAATCATTCTGTTTATACTCTATATTTCGAGTCTAGGAATCCACAGTCTCCTACGCTGACGACTGTATGATTATGATTTCGGGCAAGAGCCCCTCCATTGACGAGCTCTATACTAGGATCAATTGTTATCTCCGAGACCTTTAAAGCATCTTCACCGAACGCAATCTGACAATATCTCAGACCAAATCGACGTGGACTCTCTTTACGACGTGGAATGGGCAGATGAGGCAAGAGTTATTGACCAACCGGTTATTGAATACGCTGCGCCTATATAGTCGCCCAACCGCGCTGACGCCAACTGAAGGAAGTTGTAAGTCTGCCAAAACACCGCCATCATAACTGCCACGGAATGTCTTCGTATGTCAGCCGGCACCACATTAGCCTGCCGTTTGATATGCGCAACCATGCGAGGGCTCTAAATGACCTTAACACCGATTCGTTGAACAGATCTCTCAGATCTCCTGAAACAGGTTAAGATGAGCGTGTATTTCCGACGGAGACTAGAGTCACTTTTTGCTTACTTTGTTTTGATATTGCAATACGTTAAACTCTTAATTACCCAGACTAAACAACACCATACCAAATATATCACCTCATGATACTAAACATCTCTTTATCTGTTCAATTCAATATATAATATAAGAGCCTGCTGACGATTCTCATAGCGATTTTGAAGTAACAGTTTGACCTTTTTTGGTCTAGTTAGATACTAGTTAAAAGATTTTAGTAAATGAAATTGTTGCTTACTAGTTCGATGCTACTAATAACGAGAAAGCAAATAAGGTGCAAGTACTTGTGTTCTACACCGCTCGTCAGAGTAGTAAGATGGAGGAGACTTAGTTGACTTATAGATTCGTTGTGCCAAAAGTGTGTACACAAATGTCAGCATATTTGTACAAGAAGTTACTTCTAGGCGTGAATTTTCTTGGTTTTATTTTATAAGCAAAAATTGGAAATTTATGAACAGGAAACCGCACCCACTTGGAACTACCTGCTGCGCTACCACGACACCAATCTTGTACTTTTAGACCAACTAAATTAAAAAAAAGAAAAAACTTTTGGCTCGAACAGCTGCGTTTGGCTAAAGAAAACGAGTCAGAAATGAAGTGCGATTTACGGCCATTGAAATCAAAGTTTAGTGTTGCTTCAGTAGATTGCTTTCACAGCTAAAAAGACGCACAAGCAACAGACCAGTGGCGACGAGTATAAAAGTGTGTGAACTTGTCTTGATATAAGCGCTGGGCTGGGGCTGGTTGGTAGGAGAACATTTTGGATATTTTATGTGATTGCAAAAATGAGTTTCTAAAGAGATGTAAGGCAATGCCAATGTAACCGTATGACTGAGGTAGGTCTGCTGCATGAAAATTTAATTAAAAGAAGTGCAAGTTTAAGGCAACCTTCTCAATAATATATACCCAGTTGTGAATTTCCATTCGAAAATTTTAAATTCACAGAGGTAGGGTGAGTTAGGTATAGCAAGGCTAGTGATATTATTCGGACGCATAAACCTTCTGATACTAAATCTTCTCCGCTGAATGTTCTGCCTCCACGATTTAGATAATACTCTGTTCTTTTGGAATTGACAACACCTCTTGGTTCTTCTATCCGAGTGTTGCTATACGAATAAGAAATCCTTTTGGACCGAAATATTTTCATTCACTGATTTTTAGTTGGTTGAACTTTGGCGATGCTTTTGCACGGGTTAAACAAATCATCATTTAATCTGATTCAGAACAGACGATTCGAGCAGTTGTTAAGTTGGACTGAGAAGACTATTGATGGTAGACACCTTCAAATACTTTCCATTCCAAGGTCTTCTTTGCACTTCCTCAAGAGCTTTCGATTCTTAAATTAAAACAGTGCTGTTGCAACTGGGTATAAACGAAGAGCTTTTCAAGCTTTGTTCGTATCAGAAAGACTTACATTAGCTTGTAAGGCTTTAGTTTACAAACTTCGTAATTGGTTGCACACGAAATTGGTTTGCGTACTTGCTTAAGCAACACTTTCATTATTACTGGAGTGAATGATAGTAATAGCTACTGCATGCGGATGCGGCTCTACACAACCTGTCGTTGAAATTAGTTAAAATGTGCTAAAATGAGAAATGAGCTGATAAATCTTCACCAAAGGGAAAAACTAAAGCAATAACAAAATTGCACTCTCAACGTCAAAGTTTGCGCCCAAAACTCAGCAGGCGGAGTTACTTAGCAACCAGTTGTAGGAATTAAATGCCCAGTTGAGTTGGCGTAAGCCTGCACGGCCAAGAGCTAAGGTGATTGAGCGTAGCAAGAAATTAATGGATGTGTGAATGACTGTAAGAGAGAAAAATGTTACGGGGATGGCTGGTCGTGCGTTTCCATAACCTGTACAAGTATATACCTAATTAGTAAGGCAAGTTTTACCTTCCCTACCAATCATTTCTAATCACTTCTGAAGAGGTGAAACATGAAGTCCAGCACCATAAACATTTTTTTCTACCTCAGGGAATTTGTGTAGGAAACAACAATTACCTTAAATTATGCAGCCCTTTAGTCCTAACAATAACGCGAAGAAGCACTTTCAGCACGATTCAAAGGTGAATCTTTTCATACAAAATTACCCAATTTTTTTTTGATTCGAATTTTTGTCGCGCGACCACTTGTACGAGTCTAATATATATGCATATGTGATAACTTCAGCACTTACAGAAGATCGAGGGCTTGGTTTGAGTATAACTTTTCTAGAACAGTGAACTACTGAACTTCTTTGCGTATGAAAAATCAAATGCTGGATATACTGTAAATAATTCCCCATCGGTTCTAAGTTAAGGTTAAGTCAGACGGTTATGGTTACGTTTATGGTTTTGGGAACATCCACAGTTATGTTTATGGTTATGATTATGCTTATGATTATGGTTATGTTTATTGTTATGGTTATTGTTTCAGGTATAAATATGATTAAAGATACGATAACTTTTTAAGTTGTGGTTATGGTTAATTTTTTGGGTATGTTTTCGATAATGATTACGGCTTAAGCAACGATTATGGTTCTTGTTTATGGGTAAGGCTTCGGTTATGATTGTGGTTAAGGCTATGATTGTGGTTAAAGTTACGTTTATGTTACTATTACTGCTCCTGTTTCACTTGCATGTAATTAAGGTACCAGCTATGGTAACTTTTGCGTTTAAATTTACTGTTATGTCTACGGTTATGGTTAAGGTGTTAGCTGTAGCTGTGACTTCATACTCTTTAATTTTTGTAATAATACTTTGTCCAGCTTAGTTAGCACGTCCACCGATGGATGCGGATTAAACAATTGAATTAAGATAAAGTGTGGTGAAGTCGACAGTCCTTTGACCTATATTAACCTGGCATACTCATGTACTGCCATGTTCTAGTACTGGTTAGGCTGGCACATAAAGAAATTAGTAGTAGTTCCGGCGTAATATCTGCTTGCTCATTATTTGGTACAGGTTGAAACCTGTCGACTAGCGTACCGATTCCTGATGGATATTTCGATTACATATAGTGATCGAACCTTCATAACCGATTTCGTAATACCAGTTTTAATATCTGTATATGGGCTCACATGAGCACATTTATTTGATAGGGAGTTCCAAAGGTCAAACCCTTCTTCTACCCCCACTTATAGAGTCAGATATATCTTTATACCATTGTGAGTATGCTACACAAATTTAAATTGAATTAACCTAACTATGCCCATTAGGTACTAGTTGGCACAAATTAAAGCTCACTGTCGAGGACGACTACTCACGGGTCACTCTCTTTAGAAACGGTTAGCTCGATTTTTCGCAATAATAGTTTGCATGCTCTAAGTCTCCCACTCATGCCAACGCAACAAAATTCGAGTATTTTGGCAAGAATTAGTTATTTTCTTCGTTCACGTTGTTGTCAAGGATAAAAGGATAATCCTTCTCGAGCTTAATTTAGTAAAGTAGTATTAGTAGATTTTGTAAGCGACCATAAATATATATAGGTATATGAACACACATCCAGTAAAAATAGCTACTTAAGTCCTATAATTTTGTGTGTCCATTTAGCGATAAATAACATAAAATTTTGCGTGACTCAATGTCGAGTTCAGTTTGTCAAGGATTTATTAGTGTGGGTGACAAGTCAAAGGAGTTTTTTTGTTGATTTTAGTTTGTTTGTTGAGTAAGGTAAAGTGTGTACGTAAAAATTCTTATTTAGGTCATACATTTTGACTACTGATGGAGTGCTAAAAGTTATGGTCATAAAAAAGATTGGAGCCAGTAATTGATTGGTTGGTACGGACTAAGCAATCATGGTGATATTTTGTGGCTTCAGATATTTCCAAACAGCAAAATAAATAGTCAAATAATATTTTTGTAAATGAATTGGTTTAAGCTGATAAGAGTAAGCTCATCCACAAACAATAGGAAAGGTGGTTTATGTTGTTGAGAGAGGTTCCATTTTTAATCATATTTAACCCTACCAACCATAGCTATCCAATTTCTATCAATTACTTATCGACAATCCACGCCATCCCTATTTTTTTCTTCTCCATACCAACACCAACGCATATTTATGGAAAATTTTTCCCAAACAAAAATCAGCTAATTTTTCACTACTGCTATTGCGATGAGTTTGAATGAAACAATATGATTACCATTATTGAGCCAAAAATAATAGCAAAGGCAAATTTCACAGCTGCTTATTGAATTAAATCTGCTGTCAAAATCAAAAGAAAAAATTCACATTTTAAGAAAATAAGAACGTCGTCGGCTGTAAACAAGGTAAAGCTAAGACGTTGCTAGCAACATCCAATATAGTCGGCCGGCTATAAGTTACGCGCAAGTAGTGCAGTAGCCGATTATCTTATATATAAATAGAGAAGATGAATGCAATGTAGAACCGTTTTCTGCTAAACTATAATTCTAAGGTATACAAATTATATATGTATAGATAGGAAATTTTGAGTTGTACTCTTATCCGTAAATAAAAAAAATTTTAAAAATCATTTTAATATAAAAACTTTAACATAAAAGTCACACCACTACACATTTACTTATTCACACTATAGACACGCTGTGTGTGTGTACTTGCTTTTTGTGTACTATGCTGAATCGTGAGCATGGCCGAGGAGTTGCTTTGTAGGAAAAAATTAAGATCCGTAGTAGTGTGAGTAGACTTGCCATGCATGTTTTTGTGTTATTCGTGTGGTCGGCTCTCACTGTGAGTGCGAAGAGTTGGTAGTGGACCAATGAAAAATAAGTATTCGCACTATAGATACTCTGTTGTGTCATGCATTTTTGCTTTAGTTGTTGTTATTGTATTGATTACTGGCTACGATGCCCAGTGTCAGCTGCTCTCCTGAGAGCACGAAAGGTTGCTTTGTTGGATACATTAAACAAGCAATGTAAAATATGAGCAAATATGTAAAATTCATTCCTGATACCTACAAACAGGGTTTACAAAAATAAAATAAATGATTACTCATAAAGAGTACTAAACACCGAAGAAAATTAAAGGAAAATAGAGGAAAGGAAAAGAAAGGAAAGAAAAGGAAAAGGAAAGGAAAGAAAAGGAGAATGGTAAGGAAATGAAAGGAAGGGAAGGGAAAGGGAATTAAAGGAAAGGTAAGAAAACGAAGGGGAAAGCAAGAAAACAAAAGGAAGGGAAGGGAAAGGAAAAGAAGTTTGAGGAAAGTAAAAAATAAAATAAGAGAGTAAAAAAAGAAATCAAGGAAAATAAAAATATGTTAGAGGAAAGGAACGACATAGAAAGGAAGATAAAGGCGGCTAAAACATACCTACAGCAAAAAAATAAAATAAAATAAAGTTTATTGGTTGAATTTCAACCACTGGGCGAACTCTAGTAAATAATAAAATCTGGAAAAAGCTGTCAGACTAGAAAAGAACCATTAGTACCATGCTGAGTGGCAAAGAGCATGGAAAGATGTCCAACAACCCCTTCCTACTGAATTGTTGTAAACATCGAATGAAAGCCGAGCAGTCAACATATTTTAACAGATCTACCATTTGGGTGAATAAGGTAGCATCTAAAAAATTAATCTTTAGAACAGGCATAATATACCTCATTTGTTTAACGACATGCTGCACATGTGCATTGATGGGCTCTCAACGACATCTGCGCAGAGTCGGTCGTTTAGTAGCTTATACGCTGTGAAGGTAGTCATGCAAGCAAAAAACCCACCTATAGCTGCAGAGCAATGCGTTCAAAGGGAAAACCGAGTTAAACTTTTCGTTTTCCAGACTACGCCCCCAAATACAAATCATCTCATTAAGTGATCTATGGAGAATACTCCTTTACCGGTCGATAGCGCTAGTTTTGAAATTTGTAACGATGTTTAATAAGGATAAATGGTTTGTTCAGTAAATAAAAAAATTGCGAAAAACCGTTTTGTAAATTATTGGACATTTTTTGGGTATTTGGAAATGTTTGTGCCGAACGGCAACTCTGGTAGTGCCTAGAAGTATGCAGCCTTTGCTGTGGTGTGAGGTTTGTTTTGGGAAATTTTTTAGTTAAAAGAGTGCAGATGATGTATAATTTCTTTATGGCGTTTCTGAATGAGTGCGAGACTGATGCATGTTCACACGTACACGACACGTAGAAGGGGAAAGTGGATAATATCTTCACGCTGCCAATACAAAACTATCCACTTTTTTATCTTCATTTGTGGATAGCGCGACCTATGTTTTATTCACTTTTTTCACCCCGCATGGTTGGTAGGGTAAATTGATGCCCCTTGCAAGTGTGCAGTCTGAAAAAGCTGTATACTTCTAGGCACTGTTATGTTCGGTTATTAGAAGCACACCCTAAAAATCATCAGTGGATAAAAACTTGGATTAGAGATGATTCGATGGGCGGCCGCCGTGGTGTGAAGGTAGTGTAGCCGGCCTACCACACCGAAGGTCCATGGTTCGAGCCCTGGTACAGGTAACATCAAAAGTGATTTGAAAAAAGTTTTTCAAAACGGTGTCGCCCCTCGGCAGTGGTTTGGCAAACTCTCCGAGTGTATTTCTGCCATGACAGGCTTCTCAGCAAAAATTCGTCTCCTTTGTAGATGCCGTTCGGAGTCGGCAAAAAACTGTAGGTCCCACCAATTTGGAGGGAAAATTCAAATCGGCACACCACAAATTGGAAGAGAAGCTTGGCGCAAAAATCTCTTAGGAGGTTTAGGATGATATACCTGTTGTATATCGCGCCATAAAGAGAAAAAAGAGAGAGATGATTCGAGCCACCCAAAAAGTCGGATACAAAATTTCGTAAACTTTTTTACTTTTCAACCATATTGAAATTGCTTCTTCCTGTAATTTCCCATATAGATTCCACAAACATGCATTGGTGCTGTTGGTAAAAATTATGATTGAGTTGGAATCAGAGCTTCCACCACTGCAGAGCTGGTAAAACATGGTTGGTAGGAATTGAGTTATTTTAATCCGAGCTGAAAATGATTAAAGTTATGGTTGGTAGGGCGGATACAAAGGGTTGGTACGTGTACAGATGTACTTACAAAATGAACCCCATACTTGCTTGAATTTTGTTACAACAACATGAGTTTTCGGTAAGCCAAATTTTGTTATGTTTCGGCAACTTACCTGCAAAGGGAAGAAAAAATGGACGGATTCCAAATGCTGCTAGAAGGTAATCATTATATGATATGTGATGTAATTATTATTATATTCCGATTCTTTCACTCGAAAATAAATTTTGCTTAAAATAGCTAAAAGCCCTTTCATATTCTCAAAGCTATTTTTCCCGCATCAATAAGCTTCTTACCAATTTTAATTGGCTCGCCATAGAGCCTTTAAGATTTGGATTTTACTTAGATCAGTGGTGCTTTAGAAATCGCTCTAGAAATTCTGCCAGTTATAGAAAGATATGTATATAAATGCAAGTTTTTACCTTTAAAAGTATTCCTCTCGAGAAGCACCCTGTGTTGATGACATTCTTATAGTTTAAGCTGTAGATATCTCTATAAATTGAAGCTAAAATTAAATTGCAGGAACTCCTAAAAGTATGCAGCACTTAATTAAATGTCTGCCACATGGCCTCAAATGATATTTGGTAATTAAATGACTAAATCAGACACTGTCACGAATGTGTTGTCTAAACAATGCTTGCTGTTAGGCGCAGTTGCTCTTATGTTTTCTGTATTTTTGAGATTCAGTGAACATTTGAATACTGCTGCTTGAGTAATGAAAATCCAGCAATCTATAAATTCGAAGTTGTATGGGAACAGCAGACACAAATTACAAAACATTCATAATGAATTAAAATGCCATTTGCATAGCTTATGTCGCCCCTAAATGTATGCTATGTCACAAACATGCTTAATGCGTTTTCAATTGCCAACTTGTGTGTAAGGAATGCGTTTCGAACATACTTAGAAAATATCATTTACATTTGACATTATAAGAATTTTATTATTATGAACAGCACTCCATCTATGGTGATTACGCTTTGTAATGCCTTTTGCGCTGTTATCTCATATATTTACTATAACAAAAAAAATTTTATTTTTTTTGCAACCGTTCTTTAACTCATAAAACGTTTAAGGCACAAAAATTGCTAGCATTTGTTACATAAATATTCTACGCTATGAATTTCATTTATTTTACACTTCAATAAAAATTCAGCTGTAAAATTGAAAAACACACAAGTATATAACACTCAATATATTATCGCTTTACTGCAGCTTATCGCTTTAAGCGTCTAATATTATACTTTAATTTGTTATGTTATGCATTTCAAAAACACTTTCACATGCAGATAATTTAGTTAGTGTAAGCGCACTTGTGTGTGCTGAAATGAAATTTTATGAATCCCTAAAGTATGCAATATCAGTTTTTATTTTATTTTATTCGAATGATTTACTTCCTCATCTACTTGGAAGCTTGAACGTGTGTGCATTTATGCGTCTAAAATAAGTGAAACTTGTTAGAAATATGTGAAAAGGTGCATACACGGTGCGTCGGATGCAAGCAGTTACAATTTGAAGACGTTCACCTCTGTTTTAGCGAAACTGATTAAATAAGAAAATATGTGAAGAAGAATAACGTATTGGTAGGTTTGAAGCTCAGGTAATCTGAGCTGTTCTGTGGGTTGCTGAACAGATAATTATAAAAAGGTTATACAAAAGTTAACATAAAACTTCGCACACTTTTAGGAGCATCTCGACTATTTCAAAAATTTGCTTGACACTTTCTTCAAGCCTTTGGTACTTCAAATCAGACATAGCAGATATACGTATGAAAATAGTAAAATAAAAAAATGGAAAGGACTAGTCGAATGGACACTTTAAAATTTGTGTGCCCTAAAATATTTTGTGAGTTTGTAAGTTGTGAGTTACAAAAATTTAAATGCATTGATATTTCTGCATAATTTTTGTAGCCAACTACTTTTAAAATGTTGTTGTTGTTGCGGTAACGACAAAAACACTCCCCGAAGGTTTTGGGGAGTGTTGTCGAATTAACAGTCCTTGGCCGGATTTGAACCCGGTACTCCTTTGCGGTACCGCCCGACTGTCGTGGTAGCGGTTTATGACCAGTGAAACTTTCTAGGTCATGTCACCCCTCCTTCCGTAAGGAAGGACAAGGTGGGTAATGAGAAGTGAGAGGCATCATATCCGTATATCAACCATCGAGTTGCACGTCATTACGTTTGTGCATATTAGTCACCTCTTACGACCGGTTGCCTACCTCGGGCATATTCTAAACCCCTAACCCGCAGGGGCAACTACTTTTAAAATCACGAGAGTCAGTTACTAGGTTCAACCTTTGTGCCCTGTATTTGCCTGAAATAATTTAACCGTACTAGTGCTGTGCAGCACCAGTTATTGCGTACTTTTAGGGGTTTCCGATTTTTTTTAATGATACTTTCCCTTCCGGTAGAAATAATTTAGTCAAATGCTACACTATGATCATATAAAAGCTTTGAAACTTGAACGCAAGAATCGCCAGCTATTTCATAAGTATCGTTTGTACTTTTTTGGAAGATAAAAATTACAAATTTTCAAAATGTGAAAAATGTATTTATCTCAGAATTGTTAAAACCACGTGACTTGTATCTGAGAGTAGGGTCATGTCTTTGGTACCACAGGTTCCAAATTCTTGCATTTCATTTGCCAGCATTTGTTTTTGAACGGCTGTGAAAAGATTGATTTCATTTAGCAAACGTAATAATGAACATAGCATACTTTTAGGCGTACATAATATTACTTTAAACATTTTGGTAGCACCCTGTATATAAATAACTTCGCTCTATTACGCTTAAGCACACATATACGAAATTCTATTAAAACTGCCCTGCAAAAAATGCGATTAGTCTAGGACGTATCCGGGGTGAGTCGCAAAGGAGGATGCGACTAGTGTCAGCTCTGATCACTTCGTATGGGTTGAACTGTCCACATTTGTTTGAGCATGTGCTATGGAGAGACTAATTGTTCTTATTCATACCCGAAACCGTATAAAATAACTAATACACTTTATAAGTATGCTAGAAAGACTGAAATTGAATTACACCCCTATGAGTATGCTACAGAAATAAAAATTTACTTATGTATAATAAATTAAACACTCTCTTTAGAGATTAGTCACACGATTTTGTGCAGGGTGCTGATTGCATGTTTTACACCTCAACAATTTATGCATGTTTGTATTTACATTGTTGCACTCGTCTTTTATGTATGCTTATAACGCTTTAGTTGACTTGCGTTGTGTATTGCTGATATACTGGCTTCCACTTTACTTATTCAAACAGCAAAAAAAGTATGCAATACAATCAATTTGTTATTCCCCAACAACCATGTTCGAACATTCGGGGTTTATGCTGTTGCTTTAGTGCTTTTGCTATTGCTATTACGAAGATGTTTCTGTACATCTATACATTTTATATATATTTTTTCAAGAACATGCATATGTGCTTAGTTTCGTAAGTATATATCCTCATATATCACATCTGTATATAGCTAAGTAAGTGATTCGCAAATTATTTTACTTGTTTTTCATTTCGCTTCCTTACATGCCGTCACCTTTAATACATGCTCAATCAATTCGCTCAATAAGGTATATGTGTACATTAGAGTGGTACGTACTTTAAAATTCTTTTGATTTATGTTCCTTTTCGAACTTAGTTTTCCCTTTTTCCCTTATCCTGTCAAGATCACCCCATAGAATTATTCATGTTGATAGTTTCGCAATATAACTTAATAGGTGTGTATTAGAACTACGAGAGACTATTATAACCTTGTAAAAAAATTGCAACATTTTTTTTACAAAAATTATATATTACTACTCATTTGCAGGGTAAGGGTTTTCATATGACACCCTAAACTGTAATGCCAAACTAACCACATAATAAAAATTAAATTTCAAACATGTGGCAACCCTGTTTTTCAAAAAGTATGTTAAGCTATTATTCGTGTAGCAACCAACCCCTTTTCTATAACTCCTCAACTTTAATAATCAAGTCAACTAAACATTAAAAATCAATCTATTCTGGAGCTAAAGATGGTGTAACGAACCCAATAAAAAGAAAACAATATTTTTTGTGCAGGTGGTATCCCTTTTCAAAACAATTATATCTTGTTGCTTAACCCTTTCATATGACACCACAAACTTGAAAATACAACTAAATATTCCCTAAAAATGTTAAGGTTAAAACAAAGGCATTTTTTATGATTCCTTTAATCTAAAAATCAAACACTTCATGCACTCAAAATTTTTCCACATTTAGAAATGCGTTGATATGGCCGGCAACCTTGTAAAAATACTCAAAGTTTTAAGACGTAATCTGAATATAGAGTAAATATTTAGAGTATCTCCTTAAACATTTTAAGACTTCATATCAAAGTTAGATGGCAATCCTTATAAAAAAGATTTTTGTGACGAAAGTATATAGAATATAACAGTAAAGTTAGTTTAGCAAATATGGCTATATCACATTTCATTTAGATTTAAATTTATTCCAAATGGGTGGCTACCTTCTAAAAACATTTTCAGTTTCGATACTTTGGTAAAATTAAGAAGCGACTACATTGTCTGCTACCCAAAAAACTTTATCCAAATTAAAAAAAGGAGCCGTTGCCCAAGTAGCAGCCGCTGAAGAAACAGGTGGCAACCCTATTCAATTTGGTTTTGTTGGAAAACCGTTTACAAAGAATTATATTAATTGGTGTATTTTGTTCATTTTTGAAACCTTTCAAATAATTTGTAAGAAATGGCAACCCTGTAAAATACTTTTAGCTAGATATCCTTACATGATATCCCTACAAAATTGCAACCGAGAAAAAAGCAGGTACAAAATATAGAATAAAGTGATATCCCTGCTAAAAATATTTATAAAGAAAAATTTATTAGCAGCAAAATTTGAAAATTTAAAAAAAAAAAAAAATTCCAAACGCATTCCAAATTTTTATATATTGGCTCTTATTTAAATCCACCAAAAATTTCGCTGGAGAACACGTGAGTACTTGCTTGTGGCAGTAAAGCCAAATTTTCCTTTTATTTTGGCTATGAAAATAGTGAAAATATTGAATGAACTGGCAGGCCTCCAGTCAACCAGCTAGCACTCTACACAGACACTCAGTCATTGCTGCTAAAGGTCCGCCTAACAGGATGTAAGGCCGACAGCGAAAGCACAACGGAAACGTGCAACAATAAAGAGCTCATATAACCTACATATGTAGCTTGGTTTATACATATGTACATGAATAAATAAATAAACGTTGTGAAGAAATAAAAATTACAGACAGCGTTTCACCTTCATCACGTATTCATGGCTTTGCTTCATCAATCAATTAATCGATATTAAATTTTATTAATAAAACAGCAAATAAAAGAAAAAAAAAAGTATCCGGAGGCTGCTTCAGTGTTGCTGGAAGATTTCCGAATATATGTATATGAATATGTACATATCTGCAAATACATAGTTATTCATGGTTGAACAAAACTAGACGAAATGAAACCAAAAATAATTTCAAGTATATCTGTACACGTATGTATGTATTTGTATAGCTAAATTAACAGACGAATGCTCAAGAATTGCTTTATCATTTAATTAGCTTTTACATGCATTCGAGTGATTGCCCAGGAAACAAAATGATTTCCTAAGAATTTATTAAATTTCGAAATGATTCCAATTCAAGATAAGATACAAAGCCACTTCAATCATATAAAATACTGAAGCCTTGCTAAGATTATAAATATTAGGGTATGCTAAGTTATTACGAAATAAAAAAGATTTTATAAAAGTTATGGCTCCAGAACCATTTAACAAATATCGGAAATTACTTTCCTAAACAAAAGAAGAGTAAAGATGAGTATTGATTTTAAAATCAATTTCTGCTAACATTCATAAAGGCTCCATATTTTTATAAGAAAAACTAGACAACCCTGCCAGGGTTAGTTGCTTCTCAGAGCTTATAACAGACTAGGGGTGATTTTAATTATTATAACTCCGATACAAGTTGAGATATCGATATCACATCGCTTATTTCAGCACTCATTAACTATCGAAAAAGGGATACCTTGAATACTAAGTTAGACGTCTACTAATGCAATGTCGAAAGTTACAATTAATTATATTCCGCGGTTTTCGGGTGATAGACTAACAAAACTTCTAAGAACTGTTGCTCAAAAATTATCCCATCTTAAAATTTTTCTTGAATATCTACAGTGTACAGACCTCGACCTATTACAAGTTTATTATATGCAGAGATGGCGCTTGCTTTTAATACATGTGCAATGCATGCCTTAACCTAGCGAGAAGGGGTTTTTGACCCCTATATTTTAAACCAGAACACATGGGAAAAAGGTGTATAATTTGTTCGTATCAACCAGACCTGTTGAGCTTGATTAGGAATTAGTAATTAATTATTTAGACGGCTTCTTTAATTGGTAATAATTATTTTAATTGTTTTCCAAGAAATTTCAAATATTTATTGATTACGATTAGAACAAATAAAAAAAGATAATTATCAAAAAATGAAAAAAAAATTAAAGAAATGAAATAAAAAATCCAAAAATCAAAGAAATTTGTTTGGACTACTTTTGATAATATTTTATCTTTTTTTTGATTATTTTTGATTTTTTCAATATTGTTAATGTGTATATTTATGTGCTTCTACAACAGTTCTGAAAAAATATCAAAAATAATTTTAAAAAATATCAAAAAGATCAAAAAAAAAAAATAATAATCTTAAGTAATAACTTTTTTTGAGTACTTTTGATAATTTTTTTTTTAATAATCGTAAAATCATGTTTGTTTTTTGATTATTTTTTTAATTAATTGGAAAATTATCATTGAAAATTGAAAGTAATTGTAATCAATCATTAAATGGATTCCCTAGAAATTAAATAATCAAACCGGTAATCCATACGATTAGTAATCATTCATTAACAGTTCTGGTGTCAACTCACAAAATTTACCCAAAATCAGATCTAAAAGATTCGGCATCAAAATGAGCGTTGGCCAGTGTTCAAGTTTCTTTAAAAAAAATTTTTTTTTTGCAAGTTATCTATTTGTAGTAGAAGTGTACCCGTAGACATAAGTATTATTTAAGCTTGTCCTAATTCTTTTAAAGACACTTAATTTTCTATATTAACTTACTTACATCCCGCGAATTATCAACTCAGTGGTAGTGGTAGTCCGCCTCGTGTATATCCATTACGGAAAATTAATTGAGAAAAAGGTTGGGATGCCATAAAACTGAAGCTCGTCTTGACATATCTGAGCGGACTAATATTCTATTAAATAAGCTTTTAAAAGCTTTAAGGCAGGGCTGCTTCAAATTCTCGGTAAATACGATTAATTCTATTTAGGCCATTTTATCTAAAATCATACTTGGACCCAGAACGAAAAAGAATATTTATACCTTGCTGAGTATTATTGCCTACCGCGGCTTCTAATCTTATGTCCGCCGGTCTTCTCATCTAAGCATATTCGAACAAAAATTGAGACGTTCACAAATTCAGCTAAGAAGATTACCAACCTGCAAAAATCCTTAAGCGGCATTTCTAAAGGCAATTCAAATCAATTTGAACTTCTCTCCATGAGCTGATAATTATCTTGCCAAACAGCAATCATTACATTAACCCCAAAAATACCTTATACATGTAGACATCAAAAAATGTTAATGGTCTTTAAGCCGTATAGCCATAAGCGTAAAAAAGCTCGTTTCACTTATGCCAGAAGGGATTGGCATACAAAACGGAGAATACACAAAAACGAACTCACTTCAATCGATAACTTCATCAGACATGATAAGCGCGTTAAGTGTAATTATTTGTATGTATGTATGTTAGTATAATGAGGTTAAATTTGCGTTGCTTTAAAGCTAGGAACGTAAGCTTTAGGATCTTATAGACAGACATAGAAGCTTAAGTATATGGGTTAAAAGAGGCAGAGTCTATTTCACTAAAATTATACTTCTGTGAGATAGCTCTTTATTAAGAGCTCACTGAAGTTGGTAGATTCTATATACCATACCATGAGGGTGTCTTATTTGGACATGAGGGTGCCTAACTGGAAAGAAGCGACTAGCGGATTTGAGTAGACACGCGCTTTCAATTTGACAATGCCAAGCTCACCACACTTCTCTACTAAAATTCAATAGACTTTGTATAGGGTTGGTGCATATTTATTGTTGGATTTGTGATGGATTGGCTACGCCACCTGGTGTCGTAGCTCAACGTTGTGGGTTAACAAGAACAAGAAGTTGATGACGCGATCGAAGACTTTAGAAGCAATATTTTTGGAAAAAATACAAGCGTACTGCTTTCTTCACATCAGTAAAATCGTTGTTAAAACTTAGTAGGCCATAAAGGTGTACTGTAGTCAGAAAATTAAGAACGCTTGATTTATCATCCAACAACAGCTGGAGGCTGATTGACAACTTTGTGGCGCAATATCAGGGAAAATGTTGTGAGAGGAAACCTTTCACATCGTGATCGCTGGCAGACAAAAGTACTATTCAGGATATAAGTGCTATTTCAGGTCGCAATCTCGATTCAGTCTGTAGTGAAGACATGCACATTTGGGTGGTTTAAAATCTTATTTGCGCTAAGGATAGGAATAAGAAAGGAAAATTTAAAAACAAAACAAATTTTGTGGCCCACTATGCTTTGAAATAATACCTCCAAAATAAAATCGTCTAAGGAAGGTGTTGCTGGAGTAGTTCCCGTTTGTAATTTTTTGCCCCTAGCATCAATAAAAAAACTTAAAAAATTAAGTACAAATTAAGTTAAAAACAATTTGAAACACGCAGATTCACATTTTTTTCCTTTCGCAGGGAACAAAGTGCGCCCAATAACGCTAGGACAGTTTCCTATAGAAGCTACTCACGTAACTGGCAGCTAATGGATTCGCCACTTGACTTGCTCACCTGGTCTCAGAAACCACACTTCAGTAAAATTGCACACTTTTCATTGCAATAAAATGTATCCAAATCTATTTCTAGCTTAAACGAGCTTGCGTTCTCTCATCATGCCCATTGAATATCCATCTAAAGAAGAAACTCATTATTTTAAATCTTCGTAGTAAAGCGCCTAAACGTATGCACCCCAAACGAGATTCATCCCCTAAACTGCCTGACAAATAAGCGAAGCGTGCTATAGGCTTACTAAGCTCTTGCCCACACACAACAGCTTAAGCATTTTGTGGTTACGACGAAATGCTGCTGGCGACACGATTGACCGGAAAGACAAAACCAAAGATAATTATCTGTCAAATCGAAATTGAAATAACTAAAAGGAGTAAGAGTGAATTTAGTAGGTGGAGGCAAAAGAAACCGCTGGAAAGGCATGAAAATTGTGAAGATGCTTAGACATTGAAATGTAATAGGAATGAGTCAGGGCTTTTATGCTTACCACCCTGCAAAAAACGGAAATACTCCGTTTCATACTCCATAGAATACTCCTATAGGAGTATCAGAGTACTCCAACACATATCCTCATTCATATAAAAAAGGTGGTCCAATTTACATGGCAATGTCCGGTGATTGGATCACCTAATCCATCTCGGAGTACTCCGTTTCTTTGCTTTTGAATACTCTATAGACCACCTACGTGAGAGTACTCTCAAAATACTCCCATGGGATTACTCTATAGAGTATTCAACAGCAAAGCGAGAGCGGGAGTAGGTGGTCCTCAGAAGAACACATACTCCCATTCTCGCTTTTGTCTAGAGTACTCTATAGAGTAATCTTTTGGCAGCATTTTCAAAGTACTCCAACGTAGCTGCTCTATAGACTATTCAGAAGCAAAGTAAATGGTACTCCGAATACGATTAGGTGATCCAATCACCGGACATCGCTATGTAAATTGGACCACCTTTTTTATATGAATGAGGATAAGTGTTGGAGTACTCTGATGCTCCAACGTTTTTTACAGGGCAACGAGACATTTGCTTGTGCTTTGCATGTGTATGTGTGTGTGTGCGTAGGCGCGTGATTTAGATAAGAGTCCATAATGACAAAGTGCCTGTAATGATTTTATGTATTTTATGCGTGTGTATGAGCATTATTATTATTTACTTTTGCTGTTGTTTTTGTTGTCGTTAGCAAAATGCTTGCCCACTTTGTTTTTGTAGTACAATTTAATTGCGCACTGGGGAGTCATTTGCAGTTTGTAAAATTATCTGTAAACATATAGAAGTGTATATCTTTCCAGCTAACACAGACTAACATTCATTCATATTTCTCAAGTTACACACACTAGACCGAACCAAAAAAATTTGTTTCTTTGAAAATAAATTTGATGTTCTAAAACAATCACTGAAACGAAGCTGGAACCATTGTTGTGACCTAAAAGTGTAGGAATAGGAACGTATCGCATGAAAGAAATATAAGGAAAACTAGAGCTGTAAGTTGAAATTTTCCTAATTAAAATAGGGCTGCAACCAACCACAACTTTTTTTAAGTGGCCTTCAGCTCGATTGCAGCCATGGACATTTTTTTTGTCCCAGTCTAATACATATATATTACATATTTATAAAGCATGTAAATGTGAGTTTGTAATCATTGCTTTTATTTAGCTAAGTGTTAGCTCCAATTGTCAGGACTCAAAACGGCTTTTTATGATAGTTGAAAAATTACAAAAACTACTTATCAAGGTAATGGAAAAGTTCCCAGTGGACAAATCAAGTTTGTTTAATATCGGTCTATTCGTTTAAAACCCATAACTACATAAATAACTAGAACTTTATATTTCCTACTTCTTTCGAGTCGGAAGCTGACTTTTCTCTACAGTATAACTGCAAGAGTTTCAGCCTACGGGACCCTACAGCAGAAAATTTGTCTAGGCGGATCAGCTTTCATGATTAAAAAGTATATATATTTATGAGTATAATACACTCATTTAAACGGAAGGTCTACTAGCCGGTCAAAGGTGACATTCACAAAGAGTCGGTAGTTGGTTTGTCAAATGCATGCCAGTTATCCGTGTTTTGACACATATCGACCAAATTCGCCTAGGCGCTTAAGCCCGAATTAATGATGAGGCTTATAATGATGTACTCTAGTCCGGCGTACACCATAAAACGAGCCCAATCGCCACCTACAGCAGCAGAGTCATCAACTCGTTCAGGGAAAAGCTATACCATTGGTATACTAAAAGACTTAAATCTTATATTTGTCTTTAATGTTTCCAGACATTCTTAGTGTACGCCACGCATGTGGAGAGGCTTCTTAGTATGAGAACACCTATTAACAAATCACATGAGTACAAATCCCCTAACGCCTATGTCACTGTGGACCGCCAAATTTTAAACCGCAAGTTTACTATCATAATCTTGAGGTAAATTCTTTCCAGTTTCCAATGAGCATATCGACTAATTGGTGTTAACATATTATGGGAGAACAGCCGAAATGGGTGGATGTTGTTATTGTAGTAGCGGTGCTTCGCTCTATTAAGTGGGCGCATCCATTCTGATTGATTGAAACGGGACGGACGCAACAGGAAAGTCTTTTGTTGGATATGAATCCTCTCTATACTAGCCCAACTGCCTTGAGCCAATGGTTTCAGTAGCAGCTCATTAAGATTTCCATTTTGTCTAGACTTCAAAATATTGGTAAAAAAAATAAATATGTGCCTAAAATTATGAAGTAGAAGTATATCTCAAGCCAAATGATTATTTCCGCATTAGTAAGTTCGAATTCGCATTTAAAACCTCCGAGCAGACAGTCGGATCTTTCTAGTTTGCGAATTCGTGGAGTGGTCTACATGCCTGGTAACCTAAATTTTAACCTTTTCAGAGCCATACTTTCTTTCGGTAAAATTTATTAAGCAGATGCGCTATCAATATTCGAAGCGTGGTATATACTCGTATAATGAAAATCCATAACAAACTTCATTGTTTAAAGTACGAATAATAAGCCACGCTATCCCGCTAGTAAACTCCTTTTTCCATCAATGTTTAATATTCACAAAAGTACATACTTTTAGGCGCAACGTTTTGCATTTTATTAAGTATCAGCACACCACGGCGTATAATATATATTTGAGCAGATGGCTGACCAAGTCACAGGCAAAATCGTTTGTAAATGCCTAAAAATGTTAAACAATTACGACGGCGTAATTCTTTGGATTTTCTCAAATTAGTTAATCTACTTCAATTTGACAAGAATAAATAATATCTGCGAAAATTAATATAATTAACCAAATTTCGGAAAGAACGTGCTGGCATTTGCTAATGTACGCCCACCATTTTAGTTAGTAGCTACAACTGAAATTCTTGCTTTAATTAGCTTCAAACCAAAAAAGGTTCAAGTTCAGGCAGTCAGTGGCAGTAAAGTTGCGTAGCTTATCACACATACAACTTTTCTAATATATTTATATACATATGTTCATGGTAAAACTCATTGATATTCAAGTCATTGTGTCAATTTCAGCTGCTGCGATTTTTACTAACATATCAAATTGTGAGCTCGTGTGCGTGATAAATGTGTATCTTTATATGTGCATTTGGGTATAAATGCTATATCACATACCACAGCAGCAATGCTAAATTACTTTTTCCATACGAAAGCACATTAATTGCAAACTGCCAAACACGAGCGCACATATAAAAACATTGATAAGGAGCATCCCAACAAGCAGGGTAGAGTAAATTTAACAAAACGTAATGGCACAAAAATAAATCTTACAAAAAGCTTAATTTTCGTTTACAAATTTTTTTTTAAAGTGAGCGTTTTATAATCGAAGTAGACCGCTGTTTAAATATTTAATAGGGAACTTTCATTTCATTTTTCTTAGTTTATTTTATTTTATTTTATTTTTTTTTTACTTTTATTTTATTTTATTTTATTTTATTTTATCTTATTTTGTTTTATTTTATTTCTTATTTTTCAGCTTTCTCGTTTATGAATAAGTGTTGCAATTAAGTTCGTGGAAACGCTTTATATTGCTTACTTTAGCAAGTTTATTTACAGTTATTTTTAAGAATATTTACGAAAATGCTTGCTGGTATGTTTATTGTGAGAATTTGTGAATGTTAGTGTGAAATGTATACGCCATTAAAATACTTTGCGGCTAAGTAACGCTCTCAGTTACTATTTAGTTCTTTCACTTTAATTTGCTTAAATCACACACTTTAATTGCGTCATTACTGCTTGGGGTAGTTAGTCTATGCCAGAAGCTGCACTACAAAGGTACAAACACATAAACACTTGTGTACGTATAGACATAAAACTAAAAGCAAAAGCCACAAGTGTAATTTAGACTTTGTCAAACGTTCTATGACTACCTTAACTTGTCACTTTTTATGCTATGCGTTTCATACTTTCAGGCTGACAGCCTAGCTAACTGCTTTCGTGCAACTAGCTTTTTGATATCAGCACCCTCTGTTTGTGTTTGTGAATATACGTATCAATCTGTAGTTGCTTCAATGGCTGTCTAGCCCATTGAGTGTCACCTATTTCGCCCCTCAAATGCCTACAACCCTTTATACTATATATGACTTAAGGTACATAAATGTGTCAGCCTAACTGGTTTGTCATAGCTCGTTGCGGTTTTGTTCATGTTTCAAAATGTTATTAAATAAAATTATGAGACTAACAAACACACACAAACTATAGTAATCTGCCTTCAAGGTTATGTAGGCGTTTAAAGCGTATTCTGAGTGTTTCGAACAAAATGTAAATTAAACAAAATGACTGCCATTAGCAACATAAAACACAATTTTTATGGTGTGTTAGAGGTAAATATATGTAAGTACAAATGTTGCTCACAACTCTTTTTCATATATTTTAGTTTACATATCTGTAAGGTTGTACCGCACTCGCTGTCGTATTTTTATTACACCTCAGTTCACTTGCTGTTGATATCAAAATATTGCCTTTTATTTACGAATCAATTAAGCGTATTGAAATGGTTGGTTACTTTCCTTTGTTAACAGGTTATCTACCGAGACGCAGATTTTGGATATTTATTTATAGTGCAATAGCTTTACACGCAGTTATTGTGAGAGAAACAAGTAAGAAAGTTTAATTTGAGGTGGATCCGAACACTTCAAATATTTAAGATATTTTATTTATAAATTTAATAGTTATTCCTAACCAGTGGTTCATGGATAAAAACTATTCGCAAAATATACTAAAATTTAAAATTAAATAAGCTTTAACTGGAAGGACACAATAAATTTCCCTTTGCCCTACATTTTCTTTTATTATTACAAAATAAAAATTTCCATAGGTATTTACATTTTTATTTCATTAAAATTCTTATTGTTTTTTTATATTTCATCTTTTTTTTTTTGTTTTATTTTATTGTATTTCATTTTATTTATTTTAATTTCGTTGTTTTATTTTCCTTTATTTTATTTTATTTTATCTTATTTTAATTTATTAAGTTTTATTTTATTTTATTTTATTTTATTCCGTCTAATTTTGTTTAATTTTTTATTTAAAATTTTTTTTTTATTTAAGTATATTTTATTAAAATTTTTTAATTTTCACATCTGATCATTTTCAAGAGTATTAATTCAACAAGTTCAGTAATTCAATTCTTTATATGCAACATGGCAACATTGTTTATTTCATTTATATTAATAGGGTTTAAAATAGTATACACACATGCATTCTTATTTTTAAATGCAGCTCCAATTAGAGACGAGCAAACTTTTACATTTCATAAATGTCAAAGATTTATATAACGACCGGAGTGATCGCCTTTGCTACTGCTAACAGAACAAAGGTCATGAGAAAGCTGCCATTCGTACATTGGTATTCATAGAAGTACTAAAATATATTTTTTTTGCATAAAATATGCACCCTCAACGCGTTTCGCAATCTAACCAGCGAAAGCACCTGACACCACCTGAATATGGTTTCAAAGAACGTGGTGCGATAACACCTTGTATATGCTTGTACAAACTACACACCAATTCTCAATTAAAATGGAATGTGATAAAATTAACATTTTATTAGAAAAGCAAAATAAAGAATAAGAAAGAGCAAGAGTCTAACGAAATGTTTTAATTTTCACATGCAACAATTTACCCAGCATAGAAGAGGGGACACTGACTACAAAGTCACAATTATAAATATCTTGGCAATTGCTTGAAAATTAAAAGAAACCGACCACAAAGCCACAAGAGGTCAAAAGCAGTTGAGCGCCAGCGGTGAAAGCATTCATACAGACTTAAGAAAAACTTAAATATTCCCTACAAAGTAAAAAATACTTCTGATAAGAGAAGAGTGCAGTTATTTGCATAAATAAGGTAGATAGAAAATAGCATTAGAGGTTTAGGTTAAGTAATATATTTCTATTCACGCTGTTTCTCCGTTTCTCAAAAAAAAAATTTGGTTTTGTCAAGGTTGCAGTTTTGTGCCGCTTCCGGACGTATTTTTATTTTGGTTTTGCAAGAATTTCCGTTCCAGTTCTTCTTTAAAATCAATTCGGAATCGATTTCGTTAATATTTTAGTTTGCAAGGTATTTCTACCTAGGGATTGATTTGTGCTTCACCGTCAATTTCTTGTTAATACTGCTTCTAGTTTTGGATTCGGTTTGCCAAAGTTTTTGAGTTCCGGTTTTGCCTTCGTTCTTCAAAATAATTTCTGTTTAGGTCCGATTTAGGTTTGCAAATTCATTTAATCTCGCTTTTGGGTTTATTATTAAAAATCAATTTCGGCTTGGGTTTGAAGAACTGTGTTGCTGGTTATTTTTTTCGTTTATAAAAGTTTGATATAGGTTTCTGGTTTATTTCGGTACTTTTACTCCGGTTTTTTACTAAGTTCTTAAAGTATACACTCGGTAGAATAGAGTTTTGTTTTTAGTTCTGGATTCTTTCTTTGAAACAAATGTCGGCTTAAACGTATGTTTTTTCGATTTCGTTAAGATTTCATTTTCTTCCTGGTTAGGCTTTCATTAATAAGGAATATACCGACTAAGGTTTCGGTTTTGTTCTGGCCTCAGTTCTGATCCGGTTTTGTTTTCGTAACTAAAAATTTGTGTCGATTGCCTTCGCGTTTCATATTTCATTTCAATCATTGTTTGCTGTAGTTTTGTTCTAGTTCCGTTTTCGTTGCGGATTTGTTTTCGTTCCTAAGAAATTATGTCCACTTTGTACATATTCAATTGAATTCCTAGTCTCTTCTTGTTTCATTCTGGTTTCAATTTCGGTCAGGTTTCGTTTTTGTTCAAAGAAGTTATGGCAACTTCTTTTATGTCGACTTGGTTTCCCATTTCGTTCCGTACTCGATTTCGTTCCAGTTGTGTTTTCGTTTTTAAAAATTTATTTCGGTTTCGTTTCGGGGCGACTTCTTCTGGTTTTGGCTTCTTTCTTAAAAATTTAAAGTAAAAAAAAGTATCTTGCTGAAAGAGCTTTGAAGATTAAAAGTAAGTTCATAGCAAACGGTGTAAATCCTCTTATTACTTACTCATGTATATCCCCACACAATGAAAGAAAATATTGTGACACAACCCCATACCCCACTCCACATATAAAGCAGCTTGTTTTTATTGTTTATTGCTTTCATTAAATAAATAGTATTTTTATTGTTTCCTCCTCCTTCCCTCATACCTTGCTTCTAATGCTCATTTTAATTTGACTTTGCATAATTTATTTGGCTTAACATACCCCACAAGGGTACAACTTCATGCTGTGACTAGCCATACTCTCCTTGGGCAGCCTGCTCTGTTTGCTGAAAAATGAGTAGCATACTTTTAGGCTTCTTTACTTTCTACATTAGCTACCCATTTGTCGTGTTGATTTTTCAACTATAGCATTTGATTTGCATAAAAATTAAAGGTTAATTTCTTTTTGTGTACAAAAATTTAATTACAGTTGCGTTTAGCACTTTTTTACGTCAGCTTAAGACATTAATTAAGTGTGACATACTTTTAGGAAGTGTTTTCTGTGTGTCGTGCAAACTAAAAGGCTTTGTGGTTGATAAGCGTATTTTTATGTTAAAGGAGAAATGACTTAGTGATTTTGGAAGCATGCTTTATGTAGAGTCGAAAGTAAAGCACACAACTAAAATAACTATTTTCCTGTTTACTAGGTTTGACATTTTTTTAGCAAAGTTTCAGAAACGTAGTTTGACATTGCATGATTTCAGGGGCACATAATATTCTTCCGAAAATTAGAAATTCATCTTTTTTTTTAAATGAAATGAAAATTAAAGTGCCAGCGTTAATTTTTTAACTCCAATAGTTTTCCAGATATTGAAAAAATATATTTAAAACAGAAAAAAAGTGAAACTTGGAATTTGCAAAACCTTAAAAAAAACTAATTTTTAATTTCATTTAGCATTTGATGATAATAGAACTCTTCATACTAAAATCGAAAACCATATGGATTACGCTCCAAAATTGAGGATTCTATAAGCCGAAAACCAAACGCCCAACGACTGTTTGTGCTTATTGCCACAGAAATTTCATTCAAAGCGAAAGTCGATTTCTGTGTTGAAAATATTTATCTTAGCATATCGCTTCTCCACAGTAGGAAGAGGACACTCAAGTGTTCACAGTTTATAAAGAATTCCTAACGGTTTTTCATATCGCCTCAACGGGTGGTTAAGGCCTGGAAACATCCTGCTATCAAATTCGCTACTGACTTTAATTATAAATATTTTGTTACATAAGTTTAGGCATCCTTTGCAGACTAATTAGAAAATGTTGCATACTGTAAGGCTGAAAATTTCCTCAGATTTCATTGCATCGCAGTGTAAAATGAGAAACACTTTTAATTTCTAATTCTTGAAAAGAAGCTTTCCGATGTAAGTTTTACGAGATAGATAATACTGGTTTCATTAACTGATTAACATTTATTTATATACCAACAAGTATCTCAACCGAAACCTCCAACATTGTTTCCGCTTTGCTTATGACGCGGTGCTATAGTAAATAAAATTCCACTCAATGATTCATAACTGTACAAGCCTGTTTGTTTCAGCCTCCCAAGGGAAAAATTCAAAAATATTAAAAAAAATTTGTTTCCCTCTTCACATATCTGTGAGCTCATCTTTATCTGGAAGAAACAGCAAAACGCGCTTGTCAGGATTTATTCCAATTTTTCTACAACAAGGGCAGTGGTGTACAGCAATGATACAGATAATAAACATTTATTTGTATTATAACTAAGTGAGGACGAATAAGTTTTCCGAAGCTTCACCCAGCACTTGAGTGCAACACTGAGCTAGAAAAAAACTGTAGCAAGCAGGAAACAGAACATCAAAAATGTTCGCAAAAGGAAAAGCGGCTTGTCTGCCTGCATACGCGATTGAGGGTTTGTGGATATATCTGCCATACCTACAGAAGTGTCATTCTTACCACCAGAATGCGACTGCGTTGTGGCACGTCGTTTTGGAGCACACATACTACGATTACACTTACAACAAAAACATTGGCGGCAACAAGTTCAGCCATCAAGTTAGGCATACAATTTTACATGCTACCTTTTGCCCCTCTCCTCACATAAATACAGTTGTTTTCAATTCAATAATAGTGAAATCAAATTGAATATGGTTCGACGAAATAAAAAGAATTCCATAACAGAAACCACACAAAAACAAATTTCAAAGTTTACACAAAGTTCAGGAAAGTTAATTAAACTTCTAAAAATTTACATCAAAATTTCAATATTTTTGACAAGAATTTTTAGAAAATTTTTGAGTACGCAGTTTAATAGCTCATTCAAATTTAAAATCATAATGTGCAAGTTAGATGTTAGAAAATTCTAAAAAGGCTTTGGACGGGTTCTAACTTGCACAATATATACTAGAATTGATTGGGCTACAAAACTGCGTACTCATAAAGATTCTGCCAAATAATTTGAAGATTTTGATGGCCAATTTTCAAAGTTTAATTAACTTTTCTGAATTTTGTGTAAACTGTGAAATTTCTTTTTATGTGGAATCTGTTTTGGAATTCGCTATATTAAAATCATAGCTTCTTTTCATTTCGGCGAATGGTATCCATTTTAATTTACTACCCTTATATTGAACACAGGTGTACTTATTACCAGGTACTGGCATGAAGTAAGAAGAAATTTTACCACTTTTCATTGAAGGCGTGCAACGAATGTTGGAGAAAAGAAAATAGCACAAATACAACACATAAGAAAGAATGAAATCTTACATTTAACAATGCGTACGTGTAACTTTCTTTTAATTTATGTGGTTGCTATTCTCTTCTACAACTGATTTCGTTATGCCTTGGGAAAATGCCTATTATTGTTGGTTTTCGTTTGTGCAAGCCGGGGATTTGGCAAGCTGATGGCGGTGAACTCTTGCTGTTAAAGTTTTCCTTTCATTTAGCCATTGAGCTGCAAAGAGTCTGGTTTATGATTATAGTGGTAGGCCACATACAAATAACCATTGGAAGAGGCGAAACTTATAACCAACTTTGGCACTTTTGAACCCAGCTGTTTTCCAAATAAGGACACAGGGTTGTTAGAGAAGCAATTGTGCTAGTTCAACACAAAGGGCGGTAAGCCTGCTTAAATCCTTCTTAATGGCTAAAGCAATAAATTGTAGAGGTAGCATAGACTAATTATTGTTTCCATTACCGGTAGTATGTATAAAACATTTCCCTAACAACTTTCCATTGTGATATCTGTCGGATTAAACTAACCACAGTTCGAATCGAGGCTACTTAAGCCACAAAAACAGCTAAAATAATTCTACTGTTGATTTTAATAGACCTTTCATCTTTTTTTATTTCATTTTTAAATTAATTTTAATTTAATTAAATATTTTTTTATTCTATTTTATCTTGTTTTATTTTATTTTTTTTATTCTATTTTATCTTATTTTATTTCACTTCATTTTATTCTACTTTATTTTATTTAATTTAATGTAATTTTTTTTAATTGTGTTTATTTTATTTAATTTTTTCTTTTTATTTTATTTTATTTTGTTTTATTTTAAATTATATTTTTTTTCCGAGGGTGTAATAAATTTTGATTTCTAATGTAATGTTCGAACAATAATAAGTTTTCTTCATATTTTGTTACCTTTTACTTTATCTACACATTTTACCTACATATGTAGCTAGATGACTGCGAGCAGCATTTACTTGCATAGCAAAATTTGAAGTATAATTACAACCATTAGAATATATACCAGCTGTTGCTGAAATAAATACAAAAATTATCAGCAAATCTTAGAAGTGGTCTAACTAGTTTAAAAATACCGGTAGTAAAGAAAATAAAAACTTGGTTTTAAAAAATGCTGATATACAAGATGTAACTGACATGCAGTCGTGGATGGAACACTAAGCTACAAATACACATTTTAATGAGCAATGGAATATGAGTAATATTTGCCTTTGGTTTCAGCGGGACACGTGCACTAAATTAGTAATTGGTTTTGTGGGAGGAGAAATAAGTTTTTGATATTTTTTTTTGTTTTTTTAACGATATTTATCGAAATTAAATGTGAAAGTATGGACTTGAAACACAAATTCCCCGCAGTTTTATCTAAGGCAAGCTACTCAAATATTGCAAATGTTGAATTGATGCATACATTAAAATGTCTTAATACCAATCAAGCAATATAATAACGATATCACTTATCGAGAAGTATTAATACACTTGCACTTTTTGTTATTAAGAAAAATGTAGATCCTCTTGCGCTTCAATTAAAAAGAAGGAGCGAGAAATTTTTAAATTTTTATTTCCAACTGCTCTCTAATAAAAAAAGGGATTAAGGAACACAAAAATGCTATCTTGGGCAACATCGTGCTAACAAAGGAGGGTAAAAGAACACACGGAATACACATGTGAAAACTAAGTAACTTTCAAATTAAAACTTTTTATCTAAAATCAAAGCTTGTACAGCCAAAGTTCTGTTCGTTTTAAGCCGAAATAAATATTCCAGTCGAGACAGTTAGGAATATAAAAATAAAATCAAATAAAACTTTGATATTTGGTCGGTTTTTGAAATAATAAACTTTGTGAAAAAAAAAAACCAAAACACAGAAAGTTGCAAAAGTCGAAGGTCATTGCTACAATAAAACCTACTTAGTTGAAATTCGAAAAAGTTTTATTCTTTGAATTACCCCAATGTATGTAAATGTAAAAATCTCCAAATCAACTAGAGCATAGAATAATACAATATATATTTGTACAATGCATTGGAACTACATTCAAACAAGTTTATTTAGGCTTTGCTTAGTGCAAAGTTTGACCCTCACCCTACCAACCTGCAGTCAATGTTACATATCTAACATTTCTCCTCGCTGGCATTGTATGTAAAACTGGTGTCGTTGCATGTTGAATGCATTTCATCTATGTCGGTAGCACACACAAAAGCACTCGTTGGCAGTGGTAGGACAGCTTGTTGGATCACCCCAACAAACGATGCATAAAGCGTTAATGCAACGATCATACACCAAAATGCAGTATTATCAGTAACAAACACTAACAATAACAACAATAAAGTAATAAAATGAGACTGTACTACAACATACATATTAGGGTGGTGGGTAATTTGTTTTATAATTTACCATAAAATTAAAAAATTTCAAAGCCCATTTAAATTTAAATAATATCTAGTTGGAAGGGAAATTTTTTTTTATATTAAAAACAAACAAAAGTTGTGGATTATTTACTTAGGTTACTAAAATAGAATTAATAAAAACTGTAAAACACTTCTGTAAGTCTGTTCGATAGATCGCTACTGCTTCTAATTCTGTAAGGAATTAAATTTTGTGAAGTTTTTTTCTTACTTCCTTTCGAGGTGGTGACAACTTAATTTTCCTTGTCAATTTTCTTCTAGAAGTTTGTCGATTTCTTACAGAAAAGTCCTACTGATCAAATATTTTTTTAGAAATCGGGTAAGAAAATGTTGAGTAATATTTTTTTCTAATTTTGGATATTATATAGTATAAATTCTATGCCCATGCTTAGCGAAAATTTTTTTTAAACCCACCCTAGTCTCTTCATATGTAGATATAAATATTTATATGGTGTGTCAAGCTAAAGTAATGACTATGGCAAATAGTCATATGTATATAAACCGAAAAACAACCCCTAACTAAAATAGTTACAAAAACAACAACACATATACCTATGTACAAATACATACATCTATGTACTAGAAATATTTCAGTGTTTAATGGTGTAATACATTGTCACAGGTGGCAAACAAAATTAGTATACAGAATATTGATAGCAAAGTTCATTGTCATTGTTGTTGAATTCGGCTTAAATTCCAACAGCAAATGCGGTTTATTCGAGTAGGCAAAGCCACACATTTATACTCATATCTACACTGAATTGAAACCATTAGAATTACCTAACTAAACACAAACCCCAGCTAGCGCCAAAGTAATAGTAACGATTACGTAGCTGCCACAAAGAGTAAAACTTTGCTGCATAAGTAAACTGATTTGAAAAATACGCAGTCGCCGCGGCATAGTTTCGACCACTAATGGTTACTTAGATATTATTCAGTTTCAAAACTTGAAACTCTCTCGACGAACTCATGTTACTTAAACGCAACTCTAAAGTTGCAGCTCCTTTTAAGTATCCAAAATTGTTTCCCTGATCGTTTTGGGTTCTTTATTGTCCTCTAAACCTTATGGAAATTTTAACAAATATTTAATAGTGACAATAAGGCCTCCGTTACCTGCAGAGTTAGACGCCATTGTCCCTGCAAAATTGCATGTCACCTCTTAAACTCACATGACGTAAATTTCAACATGAAGTCGCCAGTATTAAGAAACTTTCATCCTGCTCAGCATTGTGTGCTTGTCGTAATAATGACGTATGTTGAAGGATTGAATAAAAAAGTAAAAAAAAATCCTACCTTCCACGGGTTATACAGAAAATTAAACAGCTCAAACGCAAAAGGCAGTGGCAGTGGTAAAGTGGCGAAATATTTTGGTGTTGGGCGCAAACAAACTCTGCTATTGATATTTCAAAATAATTTTAGTCTCTTACATCAACAGAACAGATGGGGCCATGAGGTGGCAGAGGATAACAAGAAATTTGTGATAGTCATCACTTAGCGGCGACCTTGACGTTATAGTAATATTTAATACTTTTTAGAAAATATAACTTTAAAGTTAAGTATTATCAATTTCGAAGACTATCGTCAAGTATTAATTTCTTTGAAGCTTTGATGTTGGTGAAGTCGACTTCAAAGTGATTTATTCTAAGAATAAACATTTTTTTGTAAAATAAATCTTAGGCTTAAATTGAATTATAATTCCACTTTTAGGTTATTAACTATAATGGACAAGGATCTATATAAATGCATAACTAAACACGTAAGTCGCAAGATAAAGCAAGCAACAAGTGAAAGGTAGAGGTTTGTGTGTAAAATTCCCTTAAAGTTGCAGTTACTAAGCTGTACGTCATTGCTATGTAACTATAACCTCAATTTAACTTTGTCGGATGTTTTATAGGAACGTCTCTGGACCTTTGTTTTTAACAATAATGTCTTTCCCATTTTTCTTGCAAGCACTTAATACATATGTTCCTATTAAATGACCGTAACTAGTAGCTCAACACTTTAAAGTCCTATCTTCGTATCTCCTTTTCAACGATTATTTGTGCTAGTTAGGATTGATCCGAGAATTTCAAACAAAAGAAATTGAATTTAGGAGAATACTGATGTGTTCAGAGTAGGAAAAATCACAGAAGGACTTATCTTTTGCTAATGTGGATAGGAAAAGTTGGCTGATTAGCTGTTCTTTTTGCTTAGTTTTGAAGTTTGAATTAGTTTGCATTTGATTTCTCTGCAGGGTATATTTATAGGACAACACATCAGCTGTTGCTGTTATATATTAATAATGTGCCATGGCACATTTAAACAATTACTTAAATGGGATTTGGTATAGTGGCTTAATATTGATTGAAATATATTTTGCATGTTTGTGCATTGGAACTACGATGCGCGCAGTGCCCAAGGATGGAGTCGGCGAGTTTAATATTTTATTTCAAAGCAGCAGTCTTATATCGCTATAGATTTCGATAAAGCAAATTTAAAAATTCCGGTTCCGGTAGACTCAATTCCGTAAATCCCTACTGTGAACCCAATTAGTCTAGCATTATTTACCAGAGAATTTTGTATTGACTTCACTTCTAATTATTACATTTGGTTTCTACATAGCTATCCCATATTGTGGAAAATCTTGTGGGGTTTCTTTGTGCTTCTTAACTTTAAGTTAATTAAAAAGCTCTAAAGACATCACAACAAAAACTTTAGGATACAAATAAAAAAATTCTAGATAAATAAAAAGCAAATGAAATTTTTCTACGAAAGTTAAATTAATTTGCAAGAAATTTGTTTTTGTAATCACGCTAAATGCCACAAGCACTACCGTTTTACGCCATCACTCGTGAATGTTTTTAATGTCAGTATTTTTTTGTTGAACTTAAACCACATAGAGATCCAACTGAGAGGCTAGCAATACTTAAACACAAAAAAAAATTAACGCTGGCAAAAAACTTGAATAAAATTTGCAAAGGCAGTGCGTAAACTTTAGTCTTAAAAAAATAAACAAAAATAAATTTCAGCGAACTTAATTTGATCATAACAATAACAAAACAAAATACAAAACAAAAGCGCAAACAAACTTCGGCAGCCACTTTACTCACACCCAACCACTAACCACCACTTCCACTTTATGCGCTTGGCTTGCTTGAACTCTACGCGCAACTTCTTTAAACAATCAAGATGGAAGAACATAATTCGTCAGACATCTTTCAGTTGCATGCCACAAGCTGGTTGGTGGGCAGCATAGAGGATGCGTGGCGCTTCAACAAAGTCAGGTTGCGGCTGTGCTATTCTCTACATAAAATAAAGACAACAAATATACACTAACAAATTCACGCACACAGACAAATGTACTCATAATACATTATAGCGCACCTAAAGTACAGTTGCCAGTATTTACTGCCACACGTGTGCTCAGGTAACGACCGCTACAACCACAAAGAAGCCAGTTAGCCGACGCTTTTACCACGTTCTCAGATAGCTAGTGCTGGTGTGAAGAGCAAGAGCGTGCGTTTCCAGGTAAGCGACGCTTTTGTAACATATGCAAATTTAATATTTTTATTAAAAGACTTTTTGAAGAACAACAACAAAAATAATAATACCAACTCAAATTTATTGCAGCTGTGGCATGAATAAATGGAATGGGCCAAAAGAAAATACTTGGTTGATACGTGTTTGTCTGGTGAACTTGCGAAGAAGCAGTAAATTCTGAAAATAGAAAGCAATTCTGGCGGCATAAAGAAATCAGAATAAATAATCAAAGAGAAAAGTGAAAATTCAATAAAGTTGGCAACTACGAATTGTAGAGGATAGTGGGCGGCGTTAATGACGTTGTGGATTTATCCAGCCTTTTCTGCTATTGTCAGTAGCAGTACGGATGCACGGCAAAAAATTTGTGTTTAAATTTTAAGCCACTCCTCGATTTACGCAATTTTTTTTAAATTTTTGTAATAAATTTCAAACCGTTCAATTACCTACACCAATTTTCAATTTATTGTGGTTTAGATTTGAAACTAAACTGAAAAAAAAACCTATACAATTTTTTTATACCTTTTCATTTATTTCTGAAGGTTTTTTCACCTCATTGAATTTTTCTTCAAACAGTTTTGTGTGCGCTGTACCTCAGTGAGTAGAGCAGGCGAGTCTGATGCGGGATCGTCGGTTCGAATGCCGACTGCCAACTGATACAAATGTTTTTTATGTTTTTTAACTTTTAAGACATTTTACACTAATTTTCTCGAAAGCTGGCATAATTTAAATTCTAAACGGAATTTGGTTTTGACATATATGTATGTATGTAGCCCTGAAAAAATTAAAATTCAGGCTCAAATCACAATCCCCGAAAAGGTTCGGAAAGTTTTATATTAAAAGAAAAAGAAAAATTAATATTGAAAAATGTCGATAAAGGGTGCTGTAGACCCACAGTTTCTTGCTAGATGGCAGAGAGTTACTTGTGATTTAATAAATTTGTCAATTAATGGTTTTTATTAGCGGCTTGTTAGTTATCGAAAAAGACTAAACCATTAACTCATTATATTACTCATCACACCTACATGAAATGCATGCGAATTGTGCCCACCTCTGGCATATACGTAAGATTATGTATCACGTGCAATTTTTCCACTCCTTTTATAGTTTAAATTTAAACTGCGTTAAAAAGCATGTTATCCGTGATTATTTCGACAAACACCGGAGCTATAACTTATGTAAGTACATTCAAGCTTAAACCGTAGCAACATTTCCAAAACTAAAAGTACAAACTACTCACCACGCAAGCGATATAAAAAGCGGTGAATACGAAATGATTCAAATCGCATGACTCCAAAAAGTTAACAAACTTAAGTAACATAAGTTAGCGCCCACTGCACTCAACTGAATACGTATATATCTACATTAGACGGGGCAAAAAACATAAAGTCACTATCCAAAAAGCGCTATAAAAATACAAAAAAAAATTTTTTTTTTGAAGTTGTATTAAATTAAATTTTTAAGTATTGCGGAAAAATATACTGTAAAAGCTTTGGATCTTGATAAATATTTTTTGGAGGTATATCATTTGCTTTTTTACTAAATTTATGTACCATTGAAACCATCATAAGCGCCCTAATCAAAATGTTCATCAAAAAGTATTTACAAATCTTTTTTTTGTTTTTTAAAAAAATAATATCAATATAATGTTTGCACCAGTTTCATCTGCAGACAAATGTTCGTGAATAGCATAAACGTTGAGTATGATATCAAAAAAAAGTTGCCATCGCGCCCTCAACTTACAAAAGAGTAGCTAGAGTTTTAACCGGTTTCCAACTTTACTTAACGTTGGCCACTACAACCTATGCTGCATAGAGGTCATGTGTCCAAATCTGATAGAAATGTATTTGATGCAATGATGCTTCCATGAGCTACATGGGGTTGCTGGTCTAATGCGTCAGCTGCATTTCAAGCGACCAACAACCTATGCGCACATTAGAACACCAAAATATTATATTCCTACACTTAGGCTGAGAGAAAAACTCGCGGTTTTGCCGAAAACTTTGTCAGCGCTGTGCATCACTGCTTAACTTACGTTAATAATTTATGTACCTGCATGGGAATTGCTGTTTGTTTGTGGCAAGGACTTTAGGTATTTTCGGACCACGTAAATAAGAGTCGTGTGCTCAACTTAATGCGAACTTTTATGTACGAAAATCACGCGCTGACATAGACGATGAGCTTAGAGGGTTAGGCAAACATTTTTTATTTCCATTTTTATTTTGGCATTGCGTTCTCTTCTTTTTTTTTTTTTTTTTTGTTATATATGTTAGTCGCGGTTTCGGTCAAAAGTCGGGAAATAGAAATTTCGAATTTGCACTCTGATATGTGCACTAGGGTGGGACGATAATAAAAAGTCTTGAGCTTGCAAGGAAGCAGCCTATAGTAGGTTAAAATGTAGTATATTTCGGAACGTAGAAAGAAAGATTATCGCAGGAACATAAATTCCATTAGTAGACCATTTACAGAAAAAGGGAAATTCAGGCGGAGTGGAAAAGGGACCTCGAGATGTAGAAGGAGGCGGAGCGGGATCTAGATAGGGAGAGATATAGAGAGAGGGAAAGGGAGTGGAAGGAAATTGTAGAGCAAGTGAATTTTTTTGTAGTGCAAAAACCCTTTCTCATTTTGTGAGCAAGAGCTCTCCATCTGCCTTAGACAAACCTTTCTTATAAAATATCGCTCCATCGAAATAACATAAAAACAACATTTTTTTATTTGAATTTCTAAGCATAAATAAGTTTGGAAAGTCATTTGTGATGACTCTTGGGCTAGCAAATACAATTTCAGGTAAAAATCAGTAACTGTTTTTCAATTTTTTTTGGGTGCGAAATGGTTTTGAGGTGAATGTAGTTGATGCAAAAGTTAGTATTTTATTGAGTTTATTTTATTTTATTTCACTCTATATTGCTTTCTATTTTTTTATTTTTGTTGTGTATTTGAATATTTTTTGGCTATACGAGTTGGGTTTTATAGCTTGATTTTATTTAAATTTTTTCTCGCTTTTTCGGTGTTGTCCTATGTGTAACTGAATCGTAACTCCAAAACTTATCTTATATGTTGCAGGGACCGAGGATAAAGGGAACTAAGTGGAGCTTGCGGTGACAGAGGACAACACT
Source organism: Merzomyia westermanni (assembly GCA_949987695.1). NCBI lineage: Eukaryota > Metazoa > Arthropoda > Insecta > Diptera > Tephritidae > Merzomyia > Merzomyia westermanni. Next base: position 149,487,893 of record OX465291.1, on the reverse strand, counting down.
TGCGACAAGTAAAATCCTCTCTCGTTGAACAAAGAGGCAGCGGGAAGAGAAGATGTGATTGTCCTTAAAAATACGCCAGCATAGAAGGTTCTTTCATTAATACACGCCTTGGGAAAGCAGAGAAAAATGGGCATCCCTTCTCTTCAATTGGAATCAGAGTGTTGACTAAAAAGCGGTGAGCGTCTTGGTTAGAGAGAGCCATTTTGGCGGCGCCGAAGTCATATTGAAGATCTGGAGTCCAGTGTATAGGGTGCACCCCTAGAAATGTATCTTAAAACAATGTTGATGTGGAGGAAGCACCGGAGACCACAGGCTAAATTCTCCAGCACGTTAGGGCTCCTCAAATATACTCACTGTAAAGTACACTTGCCATAACAAGAAATTTCGGGGCTTTTCTATTCTAAGAACACTAATTCGCTAGCTCTGATCACGCCAATTAGACTTGCCTTTAAAATTATTTTTGCCGCCAAACCATAGGCTTCCATTGAGTACCAACACTGGTTAAGTTGAAAATATGGGCAGGTAGGCCAGCTTTAAGCGCTTTTGTCAATCCAGTGAGCTGGTTCCTTTTCTAGTTACTAGTGGTCTTACAAGTTTGTGCTTTTCTCAGTTCAAAAAAGTTAGATACTGCTCAGTTGGTGACCTATTTCGTAAGCCACTCTTGCCTGACATCGCCCACCAGTAAAATATTGTAGGTATTGTGCTATGCGGTATAGGTTTCGCTGGAGGCAAAAGAGACGCCGAGCTGATATAAAGGAGCTGAGAAGGAGGTAAAATAGGAAGAAAGAGAGTGACAATGAAAAGAGGAACTTCGAATATTGGGAGAAGAATCGAGTGAGGGTGTGTGAGATGTAGTGGAATGGGTGCTATAGGAAGAGAGTAAGCCTTTTCTCTCACTCTTAGGTAGACGCAGTGACAGCAGAATAGGGGGAGAAAGAGGAACTTAAAGTTTAAGGAAATATTGGGAGTGGTAAATAGAAATTTCAGTTTTCCAGGTAAATAAAAGTGGCTAAGGTAAATGTTTTCCATGACTGCTGAAGCCCAAAGTCTAGGTAATGATTGATCTCTTAGAGGAAATTTAGGCCGCTTCTCAGTAAAAGTCGATCATTTTTAATAAAAATCTACTCACCTTTAGTTACATACGCTCCACATTAACCTTTTGGTAAATAACTTAAATTAAATTATTCACAAAAATTTTAAAAAATTTTTGCATTCAAGGTTTTAAATGGAGCGCTCGCTCGCGCTTTTCCTTATCAACTGACGTTTGCAGTGACACCTGCCACACCAAATGGCCGCACATGTTGGTTCGGTTTGGCTTGGCTTGGCGGCCACGCGCTAACACGTTCAACCATATCAACGAATATGTGGCGCATGTTGAGCCCTTTGGCGCGCTTGACACACAAAAATATATATGGATATGGCAAATGTGAAATAAAAGAGCAAGCGATGGCACAAACGGATATAATTTAACACTGCCATACAGGAAAAAACCAATCTGGCGTTTGGACATTATCAGATTGTTTTTGAGCACTTTCTTTGTGTGCACATTTAGTTACGTGAATGTGTGTGTGTGTGTTTAGGGAGTTCCAACATGTGCTAGTTTTTACCTTCTTTTTTAATAAAAAACAGATTTGCAGAATTCTACATGACTTTGAGACTAAGAAAAAATTAGTTTTTTAATATTGTTCAACAATGAATTATTTTTGAAAATGAGTTGCTAAATAGTATGGTGTGTTTCGTTAAGAAAATGAATAAGAGTGTCTAGCATATGTTGAATGATACGAAAAAACTGATACGATTAAGTTCTTTCGTAAGTTAAAGAAGTTAAAAATGTTTAATGAACTTTTTTTACCTTAGATAGCATAGTTTTAGGCGCCCGTGTTACTAGTGATTCTTAAAAATTTTAGGAGATGAAATATGGAACTAAAACTCAGCTTATGTGCATGTTGTTCTTGTGGTTGTAGCGATAAATTAACCTACCTAAATATCACCTCCCTTACCCAACATTATCATCGAGCCCTTATAACGGGAGTCCCAGAAACCTTGCGGCTTCAACAAGGTTGGACCAAAGTGATATTGCTGTTAGAAGAATAGGCTCACTTGAGCAGATGAACAAATGGTTGGTGTCATGAGGAGACACGCAGCATGCCGGGTAGACATTTGGCATGTCAGGGTTCAGTCTGGATAGGTAAGCGTTTCGTCTGTTACAATATGCAGAACGAAGTTGGGACTGCATGACCCTTGTCTGCCTAGGCAGTCCGCGTTCCTCTTCGGCAATAGGTGGAGCTGGTGCCTGTATAAAGGCGTTCACTGGACGAGAGATAACAAAGGAGATTACCGTCACGTAGCTTAGAACCGGCTGGCCAATTGCCTTGTACGTTGCCAGCAACTTTTTTATCTTTTCCCCAAGTGCTGCCAGCTATTGACTTTAGGATTTTGTTGCGGCTTTGTACTTTGGTGGCAATTGCGGCTACATGAGCACCGTAGTTGAAGATGTTATCGAACAAAGATTTTGGGATGTGTGATAGTAGAAAGCTTAATGCCGTCGACGTAGATGTCTAATTTCATGTTCACCTGCGCTGTCCACGTCGCAAATAAGATGACCGAGGACTTGGTCGGTGACAGTGTCAGATTTCGTCCAACGAAAAGACCGGACAAGGAGTACGAGTTTATTCTTAAGTGCAAGTACATCAGTAGCAGTAGCTTCTCAGCTGTCTTAACAGTTGAGACATTTAAAATAAATGGAAAAATTATAGATGCGCCTTAAAGCATGCAATATTTTTTATAATATCTCTCATACACTCTACGTTATGCGGAATTCAGGCTTTGAATTTATATATATAAATTAAGATCAAAATAAATATTTCTACCATCTACAATGCCTTTATTAAGTTATAAAACACGCAGTTTAACATAAATAAAATTAGGGTTATATAAAAAAAAACCCTTAAATAATGCACTATTATATAAATTAATTTCTCACCTCTTGCTACCTTAAACATATAAAATTGCAAGATAAATCACCAATATAAATGTTGTGTTCATATTCCTTCTTGTTCACAGAAATAATGATATCTTAACTAAAATGTGAACATAGTTTTATGCTGCTGATTACGGCTGCAGTTATAAGTTACAGTATATAAAAAATATTGCATACTTTGAGGAGTAAGTTGCAAAGTAAGCAGAGCACTGTACTATAGAATTTCTTCAGTTTTTCTTTGCGCGAATAGGCGCCCAAAATTTTAGTTTTATACAGTACAAATTCACAACTAAAATTGCACAAAATTTGGCGCCTTTACGCCTAAAATTATGCACTGAAATTATTATGCAAATATGTATAAACAAAAAACTTTACAAATGTCATACTTAACTAAAACACAAATACGCCGCGCATTTGAGAAATTTAGACTACTATTTATGCTGAAAAATGACAAATATCAAAAATAAGAAAAAAAAAATGAAAGTATACAAAACTTAAAACTTATTTAAAAACTTTGTTATGCCACTTTCAAACTAAGAAATGAGAAAACAAGAACAACTTAATCTCAAACATTCACGACTTGGTAATGAGAAATAAAAATGAATGACATATACTATATAAAGAATAAACTAGTGTTTGAAATAGTTTAAAACTTTTAAAATATAATGTGACAACACTGTGAGTTATTTCTAAATGAGTGCGGAAAAAAAATTTAATAGGCGCGGCAATGTGTTAACCAAAAGTTGCAATTGCTTGAATACTTGTGGGAGCAGAAAGAAAAAATGGCAAATAACATCATAAACCGTCAAAGCTACAAAGTTTTTAAGTAGCGCTCAAACAAACGCAAAGTTATATAATATAAAATTACAATTTACACTATTGTTGGCAACACAGGCTGCTCAGAGTTTTTGTACGCATCACAGGCGCTAAAAGTTGACAGCAATTTCACAGCAAGCATGACAAGCAATCTACGCTGAATTGTAGTGTAGTGAAAAATGAACGAAATTGCAGTTTTAGAAAAGTTTTGTTGGTTTTGGGGCAGGGTAGTAATGCGTTGAATTGCGTTATTGCGCTAGTAGTGAGTTTTGTGAAGGCACAAATATAGGAGAGCAGCGTATAAACCAAAGTCCCAAAGTCGAAATTAAGTACAGATTTTACAGTAAGTTGCCATAGGTTCACTAAGAAACTTACACATAAATACCTTAAAAAAATGAGTGCAAAAAGGAAGAAAGAAGCCAAAAATTACTAAAAAAAACTTAAAAGTGGCACATGAGCATTTACTGCAACGACCGTTCTAAGAATTTTAAAACACATTGCACTTTTAAATTACCTGCGCCAGCTCAATGCGTTAACGCGTTTTGCGCCAATTCGTTATCGCATAAAAAATTGCATAACCAAGCAGGCCTATTTCGTTTGCAATTTATGTACTGACGACAACATTATCATATGGACTGATAAAGTTTGTGTCAGGGATTTTTGTTTGACTGAACAAAATGATGGGAACGCAGCGACACTGCCTCTAATGATGAGCTGATACTTGGATGGCGCTCCCCTTGTCCTTTATATCATAAAATTAAGGAAAACTATGAAGGATATCGAAGAGCAATAACTGTTACTTAACTCAAAGTAGATAGTTGTTTTTTTGGTTGAATGACGAGCTGTACCTGACTTCAATGTATGATGCGCGAATGAATAAAGCTGCTCCCGCCAAGAAGGCATTCTTATCGACAAATCCGGTATAAGCAGAGGAAGAGGAAGTCCACTGCTTCCGATCCCGTGGTGTTTCCATTTAGCGTCAGTTGTCCGAAAGCAGAACTGACTGGCGAGCTATGTTGAATAGCCAAAATCGCTTAGACCCTTAAGCGCCATCTAAAGAAAAAAACGAAGTAGGATTTTGCAAGGTTTTTCTAAAAGCATCAAAATATGGACCCTACACTATTGTATAAAATATCCCCACACCATTTTACTGGATCTACAATGCTTCAACGTTTTTGCAGTATACCTTTGCTGATATTCTGTTTTTTGTGGGGCGTCTAACATACTCACGAGAACCTTTACCTCCGTATGAAACAAAATGGAACCCATCTGTCCAGAAAATGTTCTTTCAATTTCGAATAAGCCAGTCTAAATGGTGTTTGGCAAAGTCAAGTCAGCGGGTCAAGCTATTATTGTTTTTTTCCAAATGAGGTACATTACATGAACTTCGAGCATATATTATGTGTTTACGTAACAGTCTACTTACTGTATCGATACCACAGGATAATTTCAGACATAGTGGGCCGAGACTTCGCCCTTTCCAAAATTTATTTGCTCTCTCTCTCTATGGCGCGATATACAACAGGTATATCATCATAAACCTCCTAAGAGATTTTTGCGCCAAGCTTCTCTTCCAATTTGTGGTGTGCCGATTTGAATTTTCCCTACAAATTGGTGGGACCTACAGTTTTTTGCCGACTCCGAACGGCATCTACAAAGGAGACGAATTTTTGCTGAGAAGCCTGTCATGGCAGAAATACACTCGGAGAGTTTGCCAAACCACTGCCGAGGGGCGACCCCGTTTTGAAAAACTTTTTTCAAATCACTTTTGATGTTACCTGTACCAGGGCTCGAACCATGGACCTTCGGTGTGGTAGGCCGGCAACACTACCTTCACACCACGGCGGCCGCTTTTATTTGCTCTACTTCGTAAAAAAATTTCTGTTTGTCTGAAATTGGAGAGCACTGCTGCCAAATAGTTGAATGGATTATAAGCAATTGCCTATGCCCGTTTTTTAATCGCACACGCAGATGTATATGCGTGTAAAAAAAAAATGGTTGTTTGCTTTTCTTTATGATCGGCCCTTACTTCTACCATATAATGGATGACAAAATAGTTTCCAATTTAAAGAAGAGTAATTTAGATACTATTTAAATAATCAGCTGCAATGAGAAATTGTGTTTTGCCATTGCCGTAGGAGTGCCAAGTTGAAAGGGTTAGTATGAAATTAGTATTAACATAAAAGTAGCCAACCACTAACCAGATGAGAAGTTTAGCCCAAAAGCCAAAACCCATCAAAAGTTTAATTCGCTACAAATTATAATTTGATACAATAAAACCTCTACCAAACGCGCAATCGCCTACAATAGCGCTAAATATATCTTGGAAAGTTTTCTATACTCCTTCAAGCAACACTCAAGCTAGTGTTGCTACAATTTAGCTAATATTAATGATCAATAAGCTCAACTGTCTGTGCTTCGACTTCTCATTACCTTACCCTAAGTTTGCTATGAAAGTTTTCTAAAAAGTTTTTTATTTTTCTCCTTTTTCATTTTTCTTTTTTTGACGCCAAACCTTCGTTAGCTGCCTCACTTGGACGGCGAGTGCATCATCGTCGTTTGTACAAAATTTTTAATGCGCTTTGGCTTTGCAACTTTGTAACATTTTAATAATGTACGCTCTAAAAAAAGTTAAATACGTGAAACGCTTTTTTTTCTTTCTTGAATACGGGTACATAGTTAAAAGGCTTGTTAGTCAACAAGGCAGCGTAGTGTAGTGTAGCGTGCGCTCGTCATGGCGACAGCATCGCTCAAACTACTCGAGTGGCACAGAAGTGCCAGACGCTGATGGTGTAAAAAAGAGGCTGGATAGCGAGTTGAGGGCTGAGGGTTGCGGCATACATGCGAGTGGAGCACAAAGCCGACAGCGATAAAACAGTTTTATTGTTGATATTTTTGTTGGAATTTATTTTGTTGTTGTTGTTGCATTTGCATTATTCTCGTTTGTTGTGTGTAAACTGCAATGCTACACTTTACGCGCAACGCGCTTTTCGCTATTTAACTAATACTTACGAAATTGACTTTTTTCTGCAGATACTTTACTAACTTTATTCTTTGCTACTTGCACTTAGGTTGCTACTCTTTTATAATTTAAAAAGCTTTTTTTTTTCAATAAAGGTATGTGTATATATAAAAGTCATATAACTTTATTGGTGTTACGTTTCTGGTAACGATACGCGTCGCACAGTGGAGCGTTTCGATACATTTTTGGGAAGGTAGGATTAAAGTGTGGAGTATAATATAAAGTTTACCTGTGAAGCGGTAAATTTTATTCGCTCCAGGCTAGTCGATTTTTTTCGCGCTTTGATCTTTGAATTTGTGAGATTTTATACTACATAGTTTTTAACAATACTTTCTAAATTAAAGTTTTAAAAAAACAGTATAAGTGGCAACACCTTCTCGACAATATTTTTTATTGAAAAGCTTTATAAATCTAATTTTTTTTTTTTCATCTTATTGTATTTTGAATTATTTTTGAAATAACTGAAACCAGGTGGCCACCTTGACACATTTTAGAACCATAGCCTTCATACAAGAGCTAGGAATTTATTACTTTTTGTACATACAAAATATTCAAGAAATATTATGGGCCATATTCAGGAAATTTACAGGGATACCAAACATAAATATATAATTAAGGTTAGGTGGCAACTCTCTCTAAAACTATCTTTTTTTTAAGCAGGCTATAAATCGGTTTTCGGTTAACACCAATCTTTACACATTTAATTTAAATAAAAAAATAAATAAGTGGCAACCTTGTATGTTCACTAAATTTAAAAATCTTCGAGTAACATCTTCGAATATACATATGGAGCACAATGTCGGTATAAAAAACCTCAACCAAATTGGTCGAGTTGTTTCTGGAATGGTAACGGATATACATTATGCAAATTTACAAATAAATAAATAAAACTAAATTTTATGAAGAAGATATTAAATATCTCTCACGTGATACCAACATGAGCATACCTCATTAAGGGCAGTTTTCTCAATAGTCGCTTAACTCAAACCGTACCTTTATTTGAAAGACAATCGGAGAACTCCTGTAATTTAAGGTCCCGCTTAGCGTTAACTGGATATTGAGAAAATGTACAAAATTTTTAATTAATTGTTATTAAGTGGCAACCTTGGAAACGGTGTCAGTGGCAACAGTTCGGAGAAGTATGCTTTAACGGACCTTCAAAGATAGGGAAATATAAAAGGATAGCTCGTTTCAAATTATGCTCTGCTGAGTTGGCAGCTTTCATACCTTAGTCTAAACAGTGGATAAATCAAGAGCTGGTATGCTACAGATAGAGTCAATTTCATGGAGACACTGCTGTTCCGGCAATTATGTCAAAAATTATTCAACTCCATTTGTTTCTTGTTCGGTGAGTTCGGGTATTCAAGCCGAAAATTTAACAATGCACCTGGGATTTTCCGTCGCAATTTCTACTGTGATTACCTCTAAGCATGGTCTTCTAGCGTAGGTAGTAGAGAGTCATAATGGTAGATATACTCTTATTTTCTTACAGGTTTCAGGAAAACATATTTTCTTTTTCTAAGATAGAAAGAAATAGGTTGGAGATCATTAAAAAGTCTTGTCGGATAGATGGAGAGGACAAGAAGGAAAGACTTTCCTTTAAATTTTGATATGTCTTCTATACCACTGTGCATTGCAGTGGTGGTGACAGCAATCACGCGCTATTCTGACACTCTTTTAAACCACTGCACCCTACTCACTCGCTCTCTTTTGCTCATCAGCATCTTCATCGTTTCAACCTTTCAACCACTCTGACCTTTTTAGCTAACAAATCCAATTATATAGAGAAAAATTTTCACTTAACTATGTAGTGGCAGCGTGAAATTGAAAAAAATTATAAATCACATACACATACTCAATGAAAAAAGGTCTACAAAGTAACCGTAAAAGATTGTAAAAGTGCAAAAAGTGCGTGTGCTTGGCTAAGAGATTGTGTTTTAGGGCCAAATGTTGTCTACCTCCTACTTAACAGTTAGGCTGATAGGTACGTGAATAAATAAAATTGCGACTTTGTGCACTTAGACGAGTCGATAAGGTACACCCAAATACCTACACCAAGATGTGGATGGAGTTTACTACTATTTCTCATAGAAATAAAATCTGAAAAATGAAATACTCGGCAAGAAAACTGGTGACTTTATTTAATCATAAAATCTTACAAGTTGGGATAGTCGTCGTCAAAGGGAAAACCTCCGAGAGAGAGCCATACGTTAGATGTAAATTTTAGGTGTTTCTGGGTTTTAGGAAAATTAATTTAGTATGACGTACTTTTACTTTTAAATGAAGTACCTTTGAAAAATATCACAGAACTGAAAAGTAAAACGAATATAAATAATAAGTCGAGAAGACTTGTATTCACTATAGCATCTCGGTCATTTTGGTATTTTTGAGATTTTGTGACCACATTGACAAGGATGGACAGTATGGCAACAGAAAAAATTCAGTAACAAGATCCTAACCTCAGGTTGATAGAGCAAAGAGAAATACTTAAAAAGAATGAATAAAAAAAAAATAAAAAGTACAGAGAACGAGAGAAGAAAGAGAAATAAAATGGCAAGAGAAAACGAAAAGGAGAGGTTAAACCATGAGGGGAAATTAAAACGGTAAAAATAAGTTGAGTGTATGGAATGGTGATGATAATTATGGAAACGTCGATGATGCTAATGATAATTGGGTAATGGAGACGACAACTGATATCTTTAACCATAACTAAAATCGTAATTATAAAACTCACCACATACTATATCGGAGATTCCTAATCATAAGCGTGAACAGTAGCAACAACCGTAACCTGAGCAGTAACTGTAAGCATAGCTCTGCGCCTAACTATCTGTACTGAGCAGACGTTACTGTACCATTATCCGAGCCTGACTCTAAGGCCGGGTTTTCACTCGTAAATTGGGCTCAGTTGAAACGAATTTTGCTTCAACTCAGAACAAATTTAAGCTTCAGTTAAACGGCAAATCGGTTTTTCAGGGCGCGTTTAAGGAAGCTTTTCCCTACCGTCCCAGCGTGCGGTATTTATTTTTAATTACGAACAATATACTTACTCCTAAATATTTTGTTTACCTACCGTTTTTATTTAATAAGCAAACTTTATTAGCAAATTGCTATCAATTTTCTACCTTATTGCATTTAATAACTCAAAAGCCAGCTAAACATTTCTAAAATGGCGACAGTAAAAACTAACCAGGTTGTAAAAGATAGCTAGTAGAGTGGGTAGTAAATGCTGATAGTGGTAAAAGTTCTAATACACTTTATGGACCTGTTTAGTAAACAAGTGAAAGGAAAATTATTATTGTAAATATGTAGCTACATACATACACACATGCCTACGTAAATAAAAATAAAGTTATACTGTGGCTTTGTTAAAACGTGGTAAGTTAAAAAGAAATGCAGCAAAAAGTAGCCGTAAAATACTTTGTAATATGTAGCAGTGTTGCCTAATAAAAAGTAAATATCTATGTAAACGACCAATAAAGTAAAATTGTAAAAGGTAGTAAAAATGCACAACTAGTAAATCTTAGGTTATAAATTTAATCGCATTAAATATAGTAAGCTAAGCGCTTTGTCAGTCGAGGTTATTTTAGGTTTTCAGATTTACAACGCAAATAAAATAAATGCCAAACGCAATGTGTATTTTTTTTAAATGTATTTGTATGTAGATATTAATGTGGCTGTTGGTAGTAAAATTCAATTGTTACCCTGCAAAAATGCTTTTAGTCTAGGATACATCCGAGATGAGTCACAGAGGAGCATGCGACCAATGACAGTTTTGATCTCTTTGTATGGGTTGAACTTATCTCTTTTGTTTGAGCATGCCCTATAAGGAGGCTAATTGTGCCCTTTCATGCCTTAGTCGGGTAGTGTCGTACACATTCCCTTTGTTCGACAAGTTTACTTTGACCGCCTAAAAGTAGACTACAGAAAACCGACTTTCCCAAGTATGCCTTTAACGGATTATTTGGGATCAATTGTAACCGATTGTAGACGAAAGGCATTGATTGTGGATCACTCTCTTTAGATATCAGTCGCACGACTTTTTGCAGGGTAATAGCACGACTTCAAAGCTATGTACACATTAGTCCGTCATACATATGTACATATATGTTTAAAAAAATCAACTAAGAAATTAGTTGCCAGGAATATTTACATTTTATGGTTACACTGTTTAGAATAACAACAAAATTGCATTGGAAATTTGTTTGTAAGGAGGCATTACATGAGATGGGAAATAATACTTCTGCACGTAGCATTCCCGTTGACCCTTCTCACTCTCTTCGGATGTTGCCCAATACATCTCGACGTAGGCGTGGGCTTGAAGTGAAGAGTTTCGAAGAAAGTCGCTGCTGAAGGGGACTTTTACGGATACGGAACTACCCCAATATGTATGAGTTTGATGAAAACGTGACTTAATTTTAGTAACACGCCCTTGCTGTGAGATAGTTTATACCACTAATCGTTACATTGAAATTATTTAGATTTAAAGTAAAGTTTTCAAAATTTGTAGGTGGTACGTCACCATAAAGTAGCTGGAACGTTGTGGTTACAAGATATGTTCCTCGAAGCCCAATATATAAAACATTAAAATCTTTTTCTTATACTGCAACAACAACAAAAATCACAATATTACAAAACAAGGACCGTGAATTTTATTCCTTTTAAAACAAAAGTCCAAAGAAAAAATTTATTTTTGGAACGTTATTTTATTCGCCTAATTTTCTAATTCGCCCTGTCTTTTATTTATTCTCGCCAACAATAAAGCTTATCTTTATTATCAGAATAAAAGTCCTTTTCAATAACAGACAAAACAACAATTTAATTAATTAACATTAGCGGTTTTTTTAATTTCTAAGAGGGACCCTTATTTTGCCTTAAAAAATATCTAGGAGAAGATGCTATTTTTTCCCGGCGAAAAAAATAATTTATGATTTTTAAGTTATAACCGAATTTTGAAAAAAAGAGGCAGAAGAATTAATTGTGGTCTGGAGTTTGATCCTGTTAGTCTTGGGATGACAGAGGAGTTAATAACATTCTGCAGGGACCTTTGTGTCACTATGCTTGTGACATTATGGATACAGATTCCTTGCTCTGCTCCAGTCGCAAGTTAGAGTGACATATTTTTAAATGTTGTTACATTTAAAAATGCAGATAAAGTTTATAAAAAAATTAGAAGACTTAGAAGCGATTCTATACTACGCTGACGTAGTATGATATAGGCTTTCCTGTGTAAAACCAACCGAATTTACTTCTTGAATACCACTCGCTGGAACGACAATGCATTTAACGCTGAAGTAATCTCTGAAGAAATCGGTAACTATTAATTACTCTCCTTTTCTCACCACAAATATAAGATTAGGACCTTAAATTGAGTTCTACTGAGATGAAAGTTTGAATGGATTTTGAAGCAGATATTTGTAGTTATAGAAGGAATATGGATTCCATTACTTTCGTCAGACTTAAATGCTTTACAACGTTCTAACTAGTTTCTAAAGATTTGCTGCGCTCCTTTTATATTAAAAATAAAATAAATTGAGGATCTTTCAACTGATTATTAAGTAACAGAATGAAGAGTTGAAAACTTAAAACATATTTTATAAACTTCTGAAATGGCAGTGTAGTACTGGTGAACCTCGAGATTGATTTTTGAATAACTTGAAGGTAAGTTAGGACCTAAATCTCGAATTATATTTCAAAACCAGATGAAAATGGAGCAAGTAGTTAAAAATATTCCGCTGGGTGGCGCACTCGTTGAAATTATTAGAAAAGCACATAATAACGTAAGGTAGAGAACAGATTTAATGGTATTTTAATAATTTTAACATCATAAAAATGTTTGGACAAATTAATCTGAACAAATAGATGGTGATGATGAGTTTCAGAATAAAATAAAGAAAAATAAAAAAAAATAAAAAAAAATAAAAAAATTACAACAATTTCACTCCAATCCCAGTCTAACTTCATTTACCCCCCCCCCCTCACTTATCCTATCAATAAACATTTTAAGCAAACTATTAATTTAATTCAAACACAAGTTTCCTGTTTGCATATAATCAATTAATTTCCACAAATTCGCATGAAAACGCATACAAATACAACAATGCGTCAGTGCTGTCAAACAATGTCAGCTGTCAACTTTGATGTAGGGTAGCCCACGAGTGTAGTAAATACAAATGAAACACGCGAAGGGGAAATTATGTTAAACGAGCTAATGTTAGTAAAATTTGCGCCTACTCCGCCCCTTCTTTAACTAATATTTTGTTTACTAATTTTTTAATTAAAACCGAACACCGGAAATTAATCAAAATATCATTTCCGCTTGTGGGACGCATGTGAAAAAAATTACACGCAAATCTGCAACCTAATTTTGATTAAGCGAAGAACATTTAGAGAATTTTGCATAAAAGAAAAACAATCAAACTAAATATTCACATGAGCGAAAAAATGGCTTAATATTTTTTCTAGTTTATTCAACGATATGGAATGTATGTTTAAAGGGGTTTTAAAACATGTGTTAAACACATAATTTGCTATAGCGTGGTGGGCGTGCTTAAAAGAAGAAGAGAATTATAAAAAAATCTGTAAAAAATTGTTTTAACGGCTGACTGGCTTCATGGTTGACTCACAGCTTTACCTACTCAATACTCCAGCAAATCGAACAGATGGTTAAAAGGCAGGCGAGTGTCAATTAAGGATACCCATAGTTCATATGCACACATTATTATATACGTTACATATACCCCTTAGCGCCCCCCAACACATACTTCCTTCATTCACCTGCAGTTTACTCCGCTTTGTACTCTTACAGTCCTGATTTTTTTTTTGTGCTAAAAAAAATTTTAATTTTTTCTTCACTTCATTGCCTACTTCCTGTCATTGGCGTTGTCAAAGAAGTGCATCTCTAAAGCTTTGTATTCAGTGAACAAAATATGGAAGTAGTATTAATTTCATTCTTTTTTTTTAACTATTTTAATGCGTAGCAAAGAAGCCATAACAAGTTAATGACAACGGCTGGTGGGTCATCAGCACTGGCTGGAGTTTTAGCTGCTGGACAGGTGCAGATTTTGGCAAATATTATTGAAAGCAAACAGGTTTACTCTCTAAATACGACCACATCTGCCTACATGTGTATATTAGTGATGCAGAGCAGAGACGAACAGGTTCTTTTAATAAACGAATTATTCTGGTTGTAACACGAACCGTTAACAGTCAGCTTTGTTAACTTTAGACATGTGGTAAAATAATTTAAACTTTCAAGTCGTATAATGACTATGAGCTGGTGTAAACAAAATATTTTCTACTGCGCTAATAGATTATTCACGAAAAGGCTAGGTTGGGCATGTAGGTGTCTCAGTTCATGAATTTCAATCGATTTCGGAGTGGTTTGGATACAAAATTGAGTCCTGTTATTGGCACGGTTGGTCAGATCGTGCTCTGCTTATAAGCACATATAACTAAAACCACGAGATCTTCCATCCTTTCATTGTGCAGAACAAAAGTTCTTTGAGGTAGTAGCCTCTATTGTAGAAGAAGGGAAAGTAATATGAATTAAGAATGTTTAAACCAGAGTTATTCCCGAGTCAACAATTGCATATGTTCATACACTACCTTTATTAAAAAAATGAGTCCCCTGAAAACACCTCCCACTTTAATAAGTCTGAACAACTTTCCGTAGAACAAAGCATGGCAATTTGTTGTACCGTACTTCAGCACATAAAAACGTTGAAATAGCAACTTTGAATTCTTTTAGAAAAACAGCAAAAACCTAAGTAGCAACGACATCCACACAGACTCTGTAAGCTCCTTTGTCAGCTCCCGAATGGTGCATGTCTTCACACAAACACCCCGTGTAGCTTCAGAGGAACGCAAACTTCCGCAAGAGACGCATTTTAATTTGGTATAACTTCGATCTGGATATTGTAATAAGCGAAACTCTTAAGTACGTATCCAGACTAAACACAGGCATGCCGAATATTTGGCCCTTCTTTTCGACGAAACAGACTCTTCTCGAGACGATTTCGCCTATTGAAACTGCTTAATTTGCTTCAAAAAAAATACTAGTTAACGAGCTTATGGATTATGCAGTGCGAAATATCGTTAATACAACAACCACATCACTTCTATTAGTTACGCACCACAGAAAGTTAAAAACTGTTCGACCGATCTTGCTGCTCATATCTGAGATCACTTGCGGAACAAGTGATATAACCGAGTAATGGAAACACATTCAAGGCTCTATAGAAGCGATTCTGATAGGGAAATATGTAGCTAGATGAAGCCTACAGTGCCTTTTTGAATGATATGATATTTTCATGAGAGAAAAGAGAATAGTTATGCCTTAAGGAGACGGCCGAACTGAGTATTTGTGGGTAGAGGCAAATTTTATTGGGTCAAATTTATCCAAGTTTGGTGTCTTGCCACTTTAAAGGAAGGCAGACAGCTATTTCATCATACTAACTGTGGAAACGGCCAAGAAGGGATTTCCATCTCGCCGTTGAGCTCACTATAAACTGGATATTGAAATATTTTTTTTTATTAGTTTCACAAAGTGGGCATGAAATGAGCTACATAATTCTTAGGTACCTATTTTAACTGCAGCGAGTGTATAAACCTGCTTCAATTTGGAACTTAACAGACCGAACCGGTTCTTCAAGTACCCGCATATTTACTTCAATAATCCATATGTGCCCGTATATATTTGTATGCTGTTTATGTGTTTTCAAAAGCAAAAAAACATCTTGCATATTTACTTTTGTTCAATTAGCTTACCAAGTGTCAATGTTTTCGGTTGTTGTTGTGTTCATTGCCACTACACATAACAAAGTATCAAATAACCATTTGACTCTCAAGCTTATTAAGCAATACTAAGAAACGTCTTGCGAAAGCAACAAGGTATTGATTGAACTTGTTTAACTTAAGGTTTTTTTTTGTTGTTACTATGGCTTTTGCTGTTGTTGGTATTTTTTATTTATATCTCAACATATCTTTATTAATAACCTTTCGAAAATTCGTTATGCTTATTGATTGGTGGCATGCTGCGGGTAGAAAAATCGGTGGAAATAAATATTTGTAATAACAGCCAAAGTCAACTTTGGTCCCTGCATGTCTCTTGTACTTTGCGTTCATATCCGTTTTCTATTAATCAAATTTTGAAAATAGTATAACGATTCCAGTTCCGGGAAATTCCGTTAAATCACTCGTTTACAGACTATTTCCAACTAGAAAACCCGACCACGCTTGGCTTACCTTGCAAAAAAGCGACTAGTCTAGGATGAATCCGGGTTGAGTCGCAAAGGAGCGTGCGACCAATACCAGTTTTGATCTCTTTGAATGGGTTGAAGTGATCTCTTTTGGTCCGTTTCATGCCCAAACGGATAACCTCGGATTTCCTTTGTACCATGCAGGTACGGTCGGACAAGTTTACTTTCAGCTCTTAAAAATAGGCTACATAATTTCAAATCGACTTATCCCAACTATGCCTATAACGGATAAATTGGGATCAATTGTAGCCCACTGCTGACGAAAGGTGTTGATCCCGGATCACTCTCTTTAAAGATCAGTCCCACGAGTTTTTATAGGGTACATATAATAGACTGAGCTCGATTTCAATCTTTCGATCTCCGAATCCAGTTGAGATATGGAACTGAATTAAATCGCTTATTGCAGCACTCATTAGCAGCTTTCGTTTGATACCCGTAGGGTACTAACATATTTTGGGCCACCCTGTTTCGCATATTGGGCGATGAACCCGAAACCGGTTGAGTTATCGAAATAAGGGGTACTTTATATTTTAAGTGAGATATTTGGTATTGCAACGTTGACAACTGCATTCATTCCTATTTAGTAGGTTTTGAGTGATAAGCGCGGAAACATACAGACGGACAGACCAAAATTTTTAAAAGTGTTGCTTTGGATTCAATTTCTCAATAATGATTCTTCTTAACAATTTTTTGGAAATATCTGCAATCTACAGATATTATCGTTATACAATTTTATTACATATATGTAGAGATGTTTAATTACTCACTTTATTGAAATCGCTAATCGCTTATGTCGAGATATGTATATTATTGTATTTTAGAAAATTGTACATACCTGCAAAGAAAAAGAAGAACAAGTTCTTAATTAGTACAAGGTAATAGAAGAACCTTTATATACTTTACAATAAAATATCTTGTATGAAATTAATTTGGTTTGGCTTTTGCCCATTTCCTTGCTTGCGCGACTGTCCTCTCAGTCACTTTTCTATAGCACCGCGATTACAATCACCTCCTTTTTTTCTATGTACTTCCCATGCCGCGACTTTCAACCATTTGAACTTGCAGACAGACCCCCATATTCATAGAAAACAAATAAGCTTTATAAAGCTCTTATAAATAAAAATATGTATAGAAATTTAATTTTTCAAAGTTTTATACACCAATCCTTTTTTTGAATATGGCGGTAAGTATTTTAATATAATTAAACGATATCTTATAGTCGATATATAAGATAAGATATATGTAGTCAAGTGGGCGTGGCACTACCCATTGACGAAAACGTTGTAAATATAAATACTTTTAAGCTCATATGTTACATGGCATTCAATTTTGGTACTAGGGCTAGGCACGGCAACGCCTACAGAAATAAGAACGTTAATGAGCCCCAAATTTTTAATTCCAACACGCAACAGAGCCTAGAAATAAAATTTAATACTATTAATAACCCAATAGCGAGATGAAGGTAGTGTACAAAAGAGGAAAGAAAACAGGGAACTAAGATGAATGGAAAGCAGGCAGGAGGTAGTTTTCCATGGGCGAGAGATAGAGATAACAACAGAGAGTGAAGGATGTAGAGACTAAGAATTAAGCAGAAAAAAGAGGAAGGGAAAAAGATATGAACTCAGAGGAAATGATAAAGTAAGAAATGGTGACGGAAAAAAGATAAAGTGGGAACGGATGAGAGAAGGAAACGCATAAGCAGGGAAAGAGAGCAAAAAATGATAAAGAAGCATGGATATAAAAGTTTATAAAAACACAGAAAGAGAATCTAATTTATGTCAAGACAAAGAGGAAGTGATAAAAGGTAAAGAAATACGATGTCAGTTAGAAAGAGGGGAAGGCTGTGGAGGTAGGTGGCGGCAGTGTAAAAAAAGGAGACAAATAGCGGAAAAGTGAGCAAGTAAATGATGACACACAATAACACATTCAATAAAATTTTCTTATTTTTGAACTTTGCATTTATTTGTTATACGTAATGTATGTACGCAAGCGCATTTGCTCACCTAATCTAGCTCTCCCGGTAGTGCAGCGGTGGGCGAACAAAAGGTATAGAGGAACAAATCCACTCAGTTATGTGGATAAGGTCGGGTTATCCTAAAATAAGAGTCGGGTAAATTGAGTAATTGTGCTATGCATATGTAGATGGCGCTTTCTTTCAATTGAAAGCAAACAGAAAATAAGCAGGAGGAGAAAATTATTAGCGTTCTCGATTTTGGTGGCTATCTCGCAAGCGACAAACTTGATTTTGAAAGAAAAGTTTTCATGTAAAAAAATCTCTTCCTTTTGTTTTATTCACAAGTCGCTAAGTGCTCACGAAAAAACGGCGTTTATTATTTCTTACATACGAATGGCGGCCTGTTACAATAGTATTTTACGTATCAATTTATTTAGGCGTATTGATACATCGATGCATTGATCAATCTCAAAACCTCGCACAAACACACCGCACACTCACTCACACCCACAAACAAATTTAATGTCGTAATAAAGTGAGTGCTTCAATGTTGGTAATTTGCGTAGAAATTAGCAGTCTAATTGAATTGATGACGTGTACACAAATACTCGTATTTATCTTTGGCCAGTAGCACAAGAGCAAACGCATACCCCAACCATACTCACTAACACATACAAACGATATTATTTGCGCACCCAACGTTTGTAATTGCAACGTATGCTGTTTGATGGAAACTCGCTGTGTCAGCAAATGTGACAATGTGACAGCAAGTCAAATGCTTGAATAGGTGACTACAACTGATATTTCTACATACAAAAATATATGCGAGCACATGTATGACTGTCACACTGGGCGAGTATTTGAATTGACTGCTGAACCTTTGAGCGATTCGCGCTGTCAATTAGCTGCTAAATACACACGACAAATTCAAGTTTCAAAAGCATATTATCTATTCTACAAGGATAACAACGAGGATGTGAAGAAGCAGAAGTTGAAGAAGCGCTACAATGATGTTGTAAAGGAGTTTGTATATGCGTGTGTATGTGTAAATGTTTTTATGTTGTGTTGTGTTAGCACGACCAAGCTGACCAACGACCGCCTCTTTCACGCTCTCTCAATCAATCCACAATTAAATTTTCCACTCAAATTCGAATTAGCGACAATTAAGTAGTCACTGATGATGTTGTTGATGGGTCGCCAAGATATCTAATGTAATGAGGTGTTGCTTGCGGTGCGCAATAATGTTGAGTTGGGTGGCTATGTAGGATGGCGAGCGATAAAGCAAGATGAAACAAGAGTGATATTGAAGATTATGCTTATAGACAACAGTAAATCAATTAAGCAGCATGCAGCGGAAGGTAATAGTTAATGGAAAAAACTAGCAGCTAATAACAAGAGGAATTATATATTTAAAAATATTATGGATAGAGAAAGCAGGGGTGTATGCTATTTTTTTAATGTCATTAAAGCTGAACAGTGGTTTTGAAATAACCCTCTGAGAAAGTTTTGGTTTTTTTCGTGGAGTTTTTAAAAAGAGAGGGATAAAGAAAAAAATTGCAGCAAGCCCAGCGTCTATTAAAAAAACATCGGAACTTATCTAAAATTTACCCATATTAATCAAACATAATAATAAAGTGCCTGGACCACCGCGGTTTGTTTCGAATTTTTCGAAGTAGCCCTTTCATTTAGTTTGTTGTAAATGCATTCTGGTAACTTGTATTCAAAGTTTCACATACCAAGCGTTCAATCAGTTTCCGTGATAATGCGGATATCGAAATGTATTGGCATAACCATATTTTTCTTGAAATATGTTGTCAAATACCATTTATTTTATATCCACATTACCATAGCCTATTTTATTTTTTTAGTTACAGATATGTGGCAACTAAGTTAGAACCTCCTACGTGGCAGCACTTATATCAGAGAACTTAATTTGTAGGATATAACTTATGTAGGTACAAAATTTCATAGAAAAGTGTCAAGCTTTTTCGGGATAGTAAAAATATATATAACTGGAGTAGGTGGCAACCCTAGGTGTTAACCCTATTAACGACGTAAAATACATTTAGTTTGATACCCATATTGGCCCACCTAATGGCACCGTCACTGACATGATCACTGTTACGAAAATTGTCTGGGTCACTCTTGCGCTCACGGTCAAGTGTTCTTAGTTTCGATCACTACCGCGGCCACTGTCACACTCACCGTAAAACCATACTTCAGTCAAACATGCGGTCTTTGTCATGTCACGAGACTTAAATGTCAAATTCCTTAATTGTTTGCTTGTAAAGATATTTGCGCCAAAGTATTAGTGGGTTCGAATGAGTACAAATTCACCAGTTCAAAACAAGTCACTTCTCCTACAACGTATTTTCTACATATAATACATATTTTATACCTATACTCATACATATGTGTATATATTCATAAGCTAAAATGTAAAATTCTATGTGAACAGAAATTTCTATTATGTTCTACAGCCAGTCTATGGGTTTATTTAGATTGTACGTGTGATATGTCAAAATTGTTTTTCCTACAAGAACAGAGCACTTTGACTTGTTAACTTGCCAAACGAGGTGTTGAAGTAGTTATTACACATCCAAGATAAAAATCGAAACCTCAGGCCAAATGAGAAATAAATATATGAAGTACTTCTAACACATTGGCATATTATGTAAATAAATATAAATATACTACAAATACAAATAATAACAAGAGAACACAGTAAAATAGCTAACAGCAAATTCGGCAAATGAGGTGAGAGCTTTGAAAAACTTTTGCTTGACTATAAAGTTAACGAAGCAAAAAAATAAAGTACAGTAATTCAAAATTCAATGCATATTTTTCTAAACTTTTTGCCTTTGAGCTTGTGGGTATCGTACAAAAAACTAAATACTAGAGTCTTCGCCACGCATTTAAAAGAAAAATTGTATCAACAGCAGAAAGACCAGAGGTTGTCCCATATTTTACGACAGGCTCTAGGAATACATTGGTTAATAGAGCAGTAAATTTCAAACAGTAGTTGTAAAGTGATGCCCGTACAAATATACAGAACCTTAGCGACCGAGCTTGAGCAAGCATTTTTCGAAGTTGCCATGTAATTTAGTTTGTTGTAGATACTTATCCGTAAAGATATTCTGGTCTAACTAAACTTGTTTAATTCGGATTGGAATGCAATTCGTTATAGAAAAAATATATAACAAGACCCTCTCAGATAGCCTTACCTAGAAAAATTTTTTTTAAATATGACGTAAAATACTATTTGTTTGGTACGCACATGTTCATATCTTATCTAATTTTTTTTCGCTAGGTGGCAACTCGGTTAAAATCCCCTACGTGTCAACACTTATACAAGCCTAGTAGGAAATAACTTCCAAATGTACAAAATTTCCTAGAAATGTGTCAAATGTGTGTATGCGAGAAAAAAAGTATGTGAAAAAAATGTATATAATGAAATTAGGTGGTGTATATACCTAGAACAAGAGCTACTCCGCTTAAAGAGGTCATGAACTTCAAGCTAGATTTCTAGCAGCAAACTGATGAAAATTTCGTTCAATTCTATGGAGCAGATTTTCAATGATGTGCAAAACATACATACAAATATATAAAAATTCTAGAAAACTGTTTCGTTTTGATGTCAATTACTTTAAGAAATACAGCTTGTGTATTTTTCTTACCTATTTCAAACATAACCAGCAAGACTTCTAATCGCAATTTTTCCCTACTCGCTTATGGCACGTGTAATTTCAGAAAACACTTAAATCTTCAATCTCAAAGTTTGTGAGGCAGATGTTCAAAATGTGTCACATTATTCATTGTTATTTTTGTTGTTTTTGTATGCTAAATTTTTGCTTTCATTTTCATACTGATTTTTATTGATTTGATTTGAGAGGCGATATAAAATTAGAAAAGTATGTTGATATCTTAGAACAATGGCAGAGCACAAGTACGGTAAAAATGAAGAACAGACAAAGAAGTACGAGGAGTAGAGCTTTTCGAGTGAGCATACCTACACTCTCGCTTGTCTATACAGCGCTATACAATACTTATGACAGACAGTTATCTGTACGTGAACATCTTGGCCGCTTTTATGCATCTACCATCGTAATGGTGTCGATGACACCTATTTATTGTTCTCATTTCGCCTTAAGCATATTCAATTGTGTGACGTTAGAAAAATCGAATACTTTCGCGCAGCTGCTCAGAATTATTCACGCGTAATTTTTTTCGATCACAATAGCGATTTTTTTCTGTTGCACTGTCAAATGGCTATAGCAAAGCGTTTTTATTATTTTGATTTTTTTTCCAAGACATTTTAATGAGTAAAAATTGGCGCTAGAATCGACTGAATTAGATGAAATTGCGTGAACGTGTGAAAAGTGGTAATTTGAGACCAAAAAGGTGCTAGTTGAGATATGTAGATATAAAATAAATTTACATATTACAATTGTGTAGACTGCTCAAAACAGAGTATTCTCTAGGTGAGCGGATACGAGTGAAAGCCAAAGTGTTTTTGTCGCCACCAAAATTAAGGCTACTATGTCTTGGGAAGCACGAGGCCTCATTCACACCTATGGGCTTGAAATAGGAAATGCCGGAAAAATATATTCAGCGCTTCCGAGCAGTTTTAATATTAATTAGAAAGACACGACCGCACCACGTTTTTACACAAATAGGGCAGCGGTGTTTTCATTACAAATTGAAATATAAATATTCTTATATATCATTCAAAAGTATCATCGCAATCAGTTAAATAAATGGTTTTTGCATTTCCTGTTTATTTGTAAATTACTTTAATTAGTACGCTCCCAAGATGATTGAAATGTTGCGATATCAAAAGCTTTTACGCAGCTGTGGAAATTGCAAATGATTAGATAAGCGGGAAATTTTAAATGCAAACATTTAAATTTAAGTCCTCAGGGGTATTGAGCAATAAATTGTTTAGATTATAAGGGATTTAGATTGAAACCAGCAAATGACATTTTGTGCGATTTTACGAATGTTATAAAGCCGCCCGCAAATGTGATTTGCTCGGTTCTCTGGGGATGGCTATGCTAGAACATGTAGACTTCACTGATGGTGCATACAGTGTTTACAAAAACAAAACATTTGATTATTCAAGTTGCCCTTATTAAAGTTGATAATAATCTACAGAAGAGTTTTACACCGTTTGTGTTTACATTTATGTGAAACAAAGTGCAATGAAATAAAGTAACACAAAAAGTTAAATAAAAAATTTAATAAAATAAAAATAAAAATAAAATGAAATAAAATAAAATAAAATAAAATAAAATAAAATAAAAATAAAATAAAATGAAATAAAATAAAATAAAATAAAATAAAATTAAAAAAAAATAAAATAAATTAAAAAAAAGTAAAATAAAATAAAATAAAATAAAAAATAAAATAAATTTAAATAAAACAAGTAAGGAAATGGCGGTCTTCGACTGTGTTGAAAACTTTATACCTTTCATAAATACGCATCACGGTTTTAAGTGTCCGATCCTTACTCACAATTAGTAAAAACTCTGCAAAACTGATAATTTAAAGATACATAGCCCAAGCCCCATTTATCGGAACAATCGATTGTATGGGAGCTATATGTTAATAAAATTAAATTAAACAAAATAAAATAAAATAAAATAAAAAAATTAAATAAAAAAATAAATAAAATAAATTGAACAAAAAAAAAATTTATTATATAATATAGAATAAAATAGTGAAATAAAGGGTGTTGTTGCAGGATTCGTTAACCAAGGAAACTTATTTGTTTATTTTAACTATTGAAAATATAAAACATGGTATTACAAAACAAAATATAATATTAAATATGTAAAACATGCAAAGTATATTTAAGAAAACAACGGATAGCATAAATTTAATTGTTTAGATATTACTTGTGTGCAGCTAACTGGAAGGTTGGAGAGGCCATGTAAACAATCCACCCTCTCATTCGGTCGAGTTATACGTTTAAGGTTGCGTGTAGAAATCTGAAGGACAAAATAGGCGGTTGGAGGGGCCGTGTCAACAGTCGCAACAACACGTGCTAAACGCGGCCTAGAACACGCTATCTAAAGTAAGCCTTCTCCAGATAAAGATACAAGAAAGGAATTTAAAAAATCAGTAGTTGTCGCGGCAGAATTAGTATCTTATCTATCCCGAGAATGGAGGGCGAAATTTTCTTATACCTCTTCACATCATCCATCACAGTTTTCACTTATAAAAAATCAAAAACTTTCATAGATTTATTAGAATGAAGAGCCATAGATTTGGTTTTGATATCCGGTACTAACTTAAGAAGAGAAATCATTTATAAAAACTTTTATTGCCTCTTGCGTGCCTCTCAATTATAAAACATATCCTCTTACAACACTTTTAGTCATTTTCATAAGCAAAATTTTCCGAAATTCCATTTCATTCTAATCTATGCAAATTTGTCTAACCACAATGCAATTTCCTTCTTTTGTGTATTTAATACTAGTATTTACGACAAAAGCACCCACACACTTACATCCATATGCGCACATGAAATGCACACTTTAAATACCCCCAAATAAATTACAGCGATGACAATGTGCTTCTGCCACTTAATTGTCTACCGCATGCCATTCATTCGCTGCCAGAATGTATAACAGCTTCTCTAAGTATGAATATAAAGCTTCTGTGGGTAACTGAACTTGCATGTATAAGCTGTATTCTTTTGAAACCTAGATGAAAAAAAAGGTTTCAAATTTTTAGATAGTATCGCGATTGAGGAGATTTTGCAGAAAGAAACTTTTGTGGGTATTAATAGAACAAAGAAGATCTGCGGTGGTCGGCACCAGCCTTTGGAGCCAGAGGAAGACGCAGACCAACACTCAGAGGGATGGACGATGTGGAGACCGATTTGCGATCTCGAGGTATATTCTATTCGAGGAGCCACACGAATAGTTGCCGCGTCAGTGGGAGGTTGTATGAAAATGAGCTAGTATTGGAGCGTATCGGTTTCATTTTGGAAAGAGACTGTCCAGCACAGGCAGAACGAATAAGTACTTGTGATAGGATCACAATCTTCTCTGAGAGCCAGATTGCTTTTTGGTTAGAAGCGATAACATAGAGCCTGGTTGGTCAGTGCATTCAGTTGAACATGAGCCTGACAAGATGGCATATAGTTTATGTCATTTGGGTATCAGGCCATCATAAACTACAGGGAAAGGAGATGGCCATCGAGCTAGCTGGGCGTGGATAGACACTTGATGTATCAGAGGCGGATGAGATGCTTGCATCGCTGGAACTTCTCAAAGGCCAAATTCCTTGGTACTGACTAAGCGAGGCTAATGGATAGAAGCGCTTGCAGAGTTTGAAGAAGTTTGTGGACACTGGAACTATGATACACTATCCTCGACCCTTCCCAAGGTGAATAGAAGTAACCTTTTCAGATTCATTTTGGTACTCACTGGGCATTGGACTTTTGGGGTGTGTGTGGAACACAATGCCTCTTGCCGCAGCTGTACCCTTCTGTGAGCCGAAGAGACGGTTGAGCAGTTGCCTAGGAAACCTTTCTTACGAAGACCGGGGACTTTCTAAACTTTCTTAGCTCAAGGGAATATATGTAGTGAGAAGGGAATAACCGTGGTCCTTGAGCTGTTTTGAATTTTCTCATAATTTGTTTCGTTGGTTACTTCACGGGGTGAGATACAATAACGGCCCATTAGTGCTAATTACAGTCAGGAAGGAGAGGGGGCGCGTTTCACCAATTAACCTACTAATAAATTTATCTCTACATATAACAAAAAATGTAACTGGTCGATTTGTTGAAATTGCCGATATTCAATAAAAGTTGATAGGGGGATCATTATTGAGAAGCCAAAAAAGCAACAGGTTTTAGAATTTTAGTCCGCCTATTTGTATGTTTGGACGCACATCACTCAAAAACTGTTCAAAAGAATTGGATGCAATTTTCATTGTTATGTTACCTAATTTCTAAGTTAACATCTCACTTAACCCTTATATCGATAGCTCTATCGGTTAAGGAGTTATCGACCAATTTGTGGACCATGGTGACCCTAAATGTACCAGTACAATATGGGTGTTAAACGGAATGCGAAAATGAGTGCTCTAATAAGCGATGTGTTTAACTTCCGTATCTCCACTGGTTTCGGAGATATACAAATTTATAACGGGCTTAATCTGTTATAAGTCCTGAGCCGAAACTACCGGGTTTTCTGGTACAAAAAAAAACTTTAAACTGCTATCCAAAAAAATTAAAGCGATTAGGTATTCGGCATATGTATGCATCAAGGCTAGTTGGTAGACGGTTTTTTTTTTCATTTGGCGACAAAAGAATGCACACATCTGTAAGTAGCGGCAGCATTCTAATGATGGTGTGATTAAATGTGAACGGATAAGAATGTGTGGCTCTGTGTGTAAACTCAAATGCTTACGCATCCTTTTGTGCTACTGTGCGTGTGTGTGTGTACGTGTCGTAGTGCGCTTGGTGCAAATATGTGCACTAATTGTGCATTTCCCTAATTATACACAGTAGAATTTCAGTACACCTCAGTCCACACCAACATTACGAACAAAAGTTCTAAAGAACGAAGCAAAAAGAAACCAAAAAAACAAAAAGTAAAATACAATAAAAGCAAAGCTTCCTGCTTGAATAAGCAAGTGAAATTAAGCGGTTTATATACAAACATATATGTATATGTGTGCATGTGCATATGTATTTAGTATGCAGGATTTTGTGGCATTAGTTGTGGAAATGTTAATGGTGCCATGGGAAATGCGTTTGCGGAATTTTCAATTTCTTCATTTCGCGCGAAACGCGCAGCAAAAGAAGTGCAACGACAGCAAAGCGGCACAAGAAGTACACTTGCGTGATTGCTTTTTATATACCCAGTTGTCATGACATGCTAAGTATTGAGAATCAATTGTTTGCAACATGGAAGACTTTTCTGTCTGGGAAAAATTACGGTAACAATAAATGCTACAAAAATGTATCATACCCATAACTATTGAAAGAGATAACCCATAACCACGACCTTTACCATACCCATAGCCCCAACTGATACTTTAACAGCAACCGAAAACTTTCCCCTAGCCGTAACCGTAATCGTAGCAACATTGGGATCATAATATGATTAAACCGTATTTGTTTGAGAAATATATTTTCACTAAATAAACTAGTATGACTCGTTTAATTCTACAACTGAGTATACAATATTCAGCTCCATCCGATCTTCAAGCTATTCCCTTCATTATCTACGTGAAAATGAACATTTGAAATTAATACGGCTGGGAGCAAGCGAAAAAAAAATTTACCCACACACACACACACTCATCTGCAAACACACATATCAGCATACTTGAGTAAGAAGTTATTTGTTTATTGCAATTTAGCGTATAGCTTCTCTGCATAAGACCCAGCTGCTGTCAGCAAAAATTCACAGCATTGTTCTAATGTAACAACAACAACAAAATCTATAAATACCAGCACAGCAATAAAATCAAAATAAAGCTACAAATATGCGCCACTGTTATGTATGACAATGAGTAGATAATAAATGTAACAAGAAGCAGAAGACTAGGAGAAAGAAGCCGGGCATGTTAAGAAATAAATATGGACAAATATTTGTATGTCGTTTTTGTTGTTGTACTACTACTGTGTATTCACTGTGTCTGATCTTGCCACACTTCGTTGCACTTGTGAAATTGGCAGAGTTTCTCGCTTTTTTGTTTGCTCCGTTCTTTCGGCAGATTTGCTACTTTTCCACCTACAACAAACAATTTCATACATACATACGCAATTATCTTCAGTTACTTTTGTTTAATGTATTGCATATACGTTCTCACTCAATTTCACTGAAAATTTAATGGCAAACAAAGTGCTGCGAAAGTAATTGCAGAAAAAAGGGGTTTATATACAGTTGTGCTCAATATAATAGTAGTGAAATATTAAATGGATATCGTTAGACAAAATAAAAAGAAGCTTTGTTTTAATAGTTTTCATTTGAATTATAGCGAATTCCACAACTGAAACCACATAAAAAGAAATTTCAAAGTTTACACAAAGTTCAGGAAAATTAATTAAACTTTTAAAAATTTACATCAAAATTTTAATATTTTTGGGCAGAGTTTTTAGAAAATGTTTGAGTACGCAGTTTTATAGCTCATATAATTTTACCATCATAATGTGCAAGTTAGGAATACCTAAAAATTTCCCCTGAATTTTTATACTTTTTTTTGTCAAGGATGTTGGGTTTTTTTTTCATACAAAATTAGTTTTTCTTTATACGTTGTATGGAAGAAATCACTCAACACTCTTGACCAAAAAAATTCTGAAAATTCAGAGAAATTTTTAAACGAGTTGCAACTTGCAGAATATTATACTAGAATTGATTCTTCTACAAAACTGCTCCAAATTTTTCTTGAAATTCTACCAAAAAATTTGAAGATTTTGATGACCATGTTTTAAAGTTTAATTATGCTATATTTTAAATGAAAATTTTTAAAATCACAGCTTCTTCTTATTTTGTCGAACGATAACCATTTTAATTTCACTACTATCATATTCAACACGGCTGTATATAATATGTATTTGTATGCATCACGCAGCCTACATAGCACTTTAAAATTTGAAAAAAGCCGAAATGACTCATGTGGCAGGCATAAATTGCCGGTAGCAATTAAAAATGGTTTGTTTCTGCTTTTCCACACGTTAATTTCGTTTTTTTCGTCGTGCAGCTCAGCGCAGGTGTGTATATTTTTAGTTTTTTTGCTGTATCATCTTTTTGTTAAATTTATATATTTTTTGCATTTGTTGAATTTATTAATGGCGCATTGCATATATATTCTCATGACTGTTTTTGTAATTCCCTATTGTCTCTTTTTATATTAGTTGTGTTCAAATCAAGAGCGATAATTCAAATTTACAACGTGGCCATAAATTCAGTTTTATCTTTGTTTTCTTTTCGGTTCGCATTTTAGTTTCATTCCGTTTTTTGTTAGCATGAGTACCGGCAAAGACAAAGCTCAAGAGTTTAGCGAAATGTTATTAACAGTCTTTTTCCAGATATGGATTCGGTACGCTCTGGTACTAGCACCGTTTTGTACTACGCCGATTGCACCGGTAGCGATTTTATGAATCGCTTTGAACCTTCGGGTTATGCAGTTTAGGCGCATTTCATCAAACGCTTACCCATCGTGTTATACCTTAGACCTCCAACCAGCTGGGAATCTTAACTTCACCTGTTTTTCGTTTATTTTTATTTGCAATTTTCTTTGCTTTTTCTCTTCATTTTTCTATCTGTACTGCTTTTTTCGTTAAATTCGTTTCTCTTATGCAGCTTACTTTGTTTCTATCACCATTTATTTTTATTTTTATTTTCTTTTTTTGCTCCTATTTATTTGTTTCGGTTAAATGTTTTAAATTTTTTTCCATTTATTTCTTTTGCATTTGCAGTTTTTTTTGTTTTTCCTGTTTATTTTTTGAAGTTTTTCTCTCTCTATTTCTCTCAGTTGCTTCTTCCTTCACTTTATTCTTTTTTCCGTTCCTTCTTTTGATTTTCTATTTCTTTTGATTGCCTTATTGCCTTATTGATTTTTTTTTTTATATTTTTTGATTTTTTTTTTCTCATTTCTGTTAGTTCTTGTCTTTGTTTTTCTGTGTGTTTTTCTTAACTATTAACTTTTTTCCATCCACTTTTTTCCATCCACGGTTTTTTTTTTCTTCTTTGCAGTCTACTTATTTTTTCCATCTTCACATCATACTTCTAATTCTCGTTCTGTGATGGTTTCTTATATTTTAGCATACAGGTACACATATTTCATCTGTAAAATTTTAAATCGATGAGTATCTATGAAAAATTGTTAGACTTAAAGACGAAGTCGGTAATAGTAAGCCTTAGATATAAGCCACTTTCATATCCAACATCCACGTCCAAAAACTTCGCCCCGTTAATACATATAAAGGTATTTCTATTCGATTTTCTAGATTTATTTCGATTTTAGTGAGAAACGCTGATTCTGAATTAAATTAGTAGACATAATATTAAGCGAAATAAATCACCTGATAAGTAAGTTGTAAGCTTATTCTTTAAACGCTTAACAGCTAACCCCATAACCACATAAGTACGCTCTATTTCATATTTCTTTACAGTCGTGTTCCGTAGCATTTTCATTTAAGCGAATATCTTTAACTTCACATCATTTATACACTCTGTTATCACATTCGCTCATAATTTCATCTCTTATTCCTATGAATGTTTCATTGGATGGTTGACTGCTGCATCGAAAAAAGCACACTTCCTTCCTTCGGTCTTCAACTTACAGCTAGCTCTTTCCCATCTTTAGTTGCTTGTCAGATTGCTGCTCAAAAGCAGACATTTTTTGTTGTAATTGTTGTTGTTGTTTTTACCAGAGCCACATTTAATCACTGTCAACATTTTATCAGACGACAGTTGGTATTAGCAAATATTAGCAAAGCTCTTACGCATTGCATGCAACCAAGTTGAAGTTGCCAACAGCAAAATAAGGAAGAGAGAATGTAAAACTTGAGAAAAAAAAACAGCCAGAAGGAAAAATGCACCAACAAAGACACATGGGTAATACATATATTTGTATGTGTAAAAAGGAATATGTGCATATGTAAAATAAAGCAAAAGTATTTGCCAGCTTACAGACGGTATAAAGTTCTCATAGCATGTCATTTAGGACAGAGTGGGTGTAATTTGAAGAAATGTCCCAGTAGGAAAATTATTCTGGTACTAGCAAGGTGCATTGTGCTGAATGCAGAAGTTCTCGTTTAAATTACATTTTTTTTTTAATTTTCTACCTTGATTGTTTTTCTAGGAGGTCAAGTTTGAGCTTAGATAAATATTGAACAAAGAAGGATGGAATCTGTGAATCTCTTATTGCTGTTGTTATAGTAGTGGTACTTCGGCTTGTTGTTGAGCCAAACTAGGTGGTATTCGAAGAAATTCGGTTTAAAATTGAGACTAGCACAGTTATCGAAAAAATGAGTATGACGCAAAGGGGTTTGAATTTAAACTAGGAATTTTGCTATATGTTATGTTGGTTCGATTCTGGCTTATGTAATATGAACTAAATCCGCCAAATTGAAAGTTCCTAGCTTTTATATTTCAATATTTATAGGTCAAACTCCGTTAATAGGAACAATCGATTGTATGTGAGCTATGCATTGTATTGTTCCGATCTTGCCGATTCCGACAAATGATTAATCTCATGCGAAATGGCGGCTCTATACCAAATTTTATCAAGAGATCTCAAAAACTGAGGGACTAGTTTGCCTACAAACAGGCAGACGGGCAAGGCTAAATCGACTCAGCTCCTCGCCCAAATGATTTTGGTATACTTATTGGTGGGTATATCCCTTCTTCTTCTGATTACTTACAAACATCGGACCAATGTTCATAAAAAAGTTCATGAAAGGTATAAAAATAAAACCTGCTGTACCCTCCTGGAAATAAATTTTTCTTCACAAAACTTACAAAAAAGCCCAATACTAAATATTGATTTCAGAATAGTTCTCTTATTTCTTACTGGGTCATGCGTACTTGCGTGAATGTCTGCCATACAAGATTATATGACATGTCGCAAATGCAATCACCAGCAGCTAAAACAGCTACCACATAGACTGCTACTAGTACATCCACAACAACAACACAAAGTGTTAAAATGGTTGAACAAGTTGAGTTTGAAATGGCAGGAAATATGTCGAGTAAAATGTTATTTGGAGAGTTGTTTGTATACGTACAATACTCGTACTCGGGCGTAGCGGGCAAACATATCACAAGGGCAAAACCACTGGAAGGCATACAAAACAACAAAGTGCAACACGATGCACCTAAGGCAATGTATGTACAAAAGCTGTATTCTTTCATCAGGGAGTTGGAAAAGAATGCTACAAGTTGGCGCTTATTTCCACCTCATTCGTATTCATACAGCGTACGGGAGTTTTGATTATCTTAATGGCTTCAAAATTGTCCAAGTCAAATAAACTACTCGCCCAGTTGACTAAGTTAGCTATTTTATTTATGATCGGGCAGCTGTTTTATACGCTACTTACTTACTATCCAATCGTATGTTCTTTTGCTGCTGGCTTCAAAAGATGAGCGCTCTAGTACGTAGTTGAGTTACATATATTCAATTATTATACTTACATTATTATTATTAAGGTGTCGCACTCAGCATTTGACAAATAAATATTCAAACAAATCAACATTTAACATATCTTTAAAACCACCTCGGTAGCGCGCAGCCTTATATTTTTAAGGGGTCCCAAATAGCCTTTAACCATATACGGAAAGATTGTGAGAAAATGAGAACACATACTAGCATCTGATGTAAATCAGAAAACTGCAAGCTCTCGCAAGATTTGCAGTATAATTTTAAGTACGCTTACAATCACTAATAGATGTGAGTCAACTTGAATGCCTAAGCAAGACCATAGGTGGCGGAAACTAGTACTTCTCTAGTCAATACTTAAGAACAAAAATTACACGCTGAATATATAAGAAAGAAACACTTAGATCATATAAATTGAATAGAGGTGGAATACTCGTAACCATAGTAAAAAATAATACTCCGGCAAAGTCTGCGTGGGGAAAAGATCCAAAATTCTCAACTTCCAAGGAACGAAATTTTCAAGCCAACAGTTTTAAGGAAATAAATATACAGGGTGGCTAATGAAAGCCGCTACCAAAAAAAAATTAAATAACTTGTTTTCTATTTAAAGAATCTGGTTAATTTTTTTTTATTATGCAGATTGACTTTTACATTTAACAAAAATGGATAACTGGGACACTGAAACAAGAATTTGGATTGGCCGCCGCTATCACGCACTGGAGTCCGTAGTTTCGGTTCAAAGAGAGTATAGGCGCACGTTTGGCGGCAATCCTCCGAGCAAATGGACCATAATAAGACCTGTAAACAATTTTGCCGAGCATGGGACAGTCAACAGAAGACCTTACCATCGAAACCCTTCAGTTCGAACGGAGGAAACAATCGCTGCTGTAGGTGCTGCCATACAAAACAATCCACGTGTTTCGACAAGAAGCTTATCTGCTCAAATGGGTGTAAGCAGACAGTCATTACAGTCAATTATGCACAAAGATTTGGACTTATTCCCATATAAAATTCAAATGGCCAACAAACTGAACGCTGCAGACTTGCCGATTCGCTTGGAATTTTGCCAGAAGATGCTTCAAATGGTGGAAGAGGATGGAAACATGTTGAACTGTCTTTTCATGTCTGACGAGGCCCATTTCGATTTAAACGGCAACATAAACAAACAAAATTGTCGAATATGGAGTGCTTCCAACCCACAGATACTCCATGAGACGGAATTGCATCCACTTCGTGTCACAGTGTGGTGTGCAGTTTCATTACGCTGCATTGTCGGGCCCTACTTCTTCCAAGAAAACGGTCACACCGTTACGGTTACTGGAGACCGTTACTTGAGCATGTTGAGAGAGTTTTTCTATCCAGAATTACGCCGAATGAGAATTTCTTTCAACTCTGTGTGGTTTCAGCAAGATGGTGCAGCTCCTCATATAGCCCAACCTGTTATGACAGAATTGCGACGAAAATTTCCCAATAAGCTGATATCCAGAAACTCCACATTCCGTTGGCCACCCAGGTCGCCTGACCTTACTGCACCTGACATTTTCTTGTGGGGTTATTGGAAACAGGAAGTCTTCAAAGCAAAACCAACAAATTTTAATGAACTAAGGCAATCCATTCGAGAAACAATTGCGGCTATTCCTGTCTCAACTCTCCAAGCAGTAATGAACAACTTTTTGGTGAGATGCCGCACATGCATCGACGAGCAGGGGGGGCATTTAAATTCCATTATTTTTAAAACAAATTAAGCTATATTTAATAAAATTTAATGAGCTTTAACATGAATAAAAGAAAAATGAATTCCATACACTGAAAAAAAAATTATTTGAGTTTCTTAATGCAGCAAAATTCATCAGCCACCCTGTACTTAAACTCGCAGACATGGCTAAATGGAATACATCCAAAGTATATGATTTCCATCACCTCCACACAACCGTGTAGAATGCGCAGTACTTCTTATCAAGCCCTCCTCGGCGCCTTTAATATACCATATAAATTTAATTTCTGCAAATAAGGTTTAGTTCAGCAGCATTCAAGGCAATTTATTTTCAGAGAATAAACTTAGCTCCAATTTTAATACCAAGAAACCTTGGAATATCTAGAAACCCATTACAGTGTAATTCTGGTCTGGAGTGGAAATGAAAAAGCTGCAAACCCAGCCAGAGACAGTACAAAGCCTATATAGCCCTTTTACTTAAATTTTTTGAAAAGTTAAAATGTGACACTTTACAAAATGATCATAAGGCTCTCCTGAGCGCAACCTCTGCTCTTTAACCCGCAACTGCCTCTTTGGTACGCATCCGAGTTAATGTCATTCCTCCCTCAGCTACTAATCTTAAATATATCGTCAACACCTGTTGTTGAAGCAACATACTTGGGTGGCTTATATATGCATACATATGTATTTATATTTACGTCTAAAATATTGTATGTTAAGTCATCAACACCTTCCGAAAATATTCTCGAAAAATAAAATGCAACTTCCTCGGTTTTTAGCTTGAAATAAAAAAAACACCATATCCAAGCTTAATGAATGTTTGCTAACCAATGTTATTTGCAGAAACTACTCAAACAATTTTTTTCAAATTTGCATATTTTATTCTATAGTTTTAGTTCTGTTTTCTACACTCTCTGATACATTTTAACTAAAAAGCTGGTTGTCTTTGAAACTTTGTAATATGTTTAAGGGAAGAGAAAATGCCTGACACTACAGAGTATTGCGAGATTTACTTTACTTTGGTTATGAAAGAAGTAACTAGTAATTGTGAGAGTTCGGTTGATAAACCACAATGAAATATTAAACATTTAGTTGCTGTTGAAGTGTGTTATTAGTCACACACACGGATCTCAATGGGCGATACCTATATAAAATATACCTTTGGTTTTATGGTGTACGACAGGCAGTCCAGTCAGTGCCACCATATCGCCCTGTATAACAAGGGGGTCTGCCTATGCACCACCTTCATGTGTGACAAAATATATGTAGGTCCACCTCGTTTATGAAGCTGTTGCAAGGCATTATCTACCAGAAGCTTCTATTGCATGGATTTCAGTTGATAAAGTTTGCACTTTCTTTCCGAAAGAAGTTTAGACAACACAAGTATTTACGTACAATACATTGCTTTCTATAATTTTTTTTAAAACGAAATAAATCCAACATTAACAGTGATAACAACAGCTTGTCAAACTGGTCTTAAAAATCAAAAGCACATAGTTCAGCTGAGAAACAAACCATCGTTCTGATAGCCGCATACTTAACAGAACAGAAAATTTCTCTAATGAAGAAGTATTGCATCTTTTAAGACTGAGCTAGGAAGAAAGGATGCTTGTCTCTAAATTTTCCTCTCCTAATCAAATAACAACTTTCAAAACTTAATTAAATTATTAAAATTAAAAAATGCCTACATAAAACCATAACTACAAAAATAAATTGACCGGAAAATCTTAAATAGAAAACAATAAGATTTTTATAGAAATGTTGAATCATGTAGTTGAGCTCATTTATGGTCATGAATATACACAAAAAATCAAAATCGTCTTGATAGGAGACACAGGAAAAACGTTATGGAGCACTTCTCCTATGGTAAAGGGGGTTCGGATCTCTATCATATAAACTAGAGCTGATGTGGGAAACAGGTTTCTAATATTTTCGTTTCAACTCACTAAGTGTACCCAAAATCAGGTCTAAAATGCACGAAATACCCTACGTATGACGCTGAGCTATATTTTACTATTATGGGCATCAAAGCAATCCTGCACCAGAAAGAAAAAAAATCGAAAAACGATATAGTTGTTTCCAAAAAAAGTAGCAAAAGTAATCCTCCTATCAGAAAATGCTATAAATTTTGCGATTGGCCCCTAAAGTCAGTTCTGTTTTGACATTTGTGTAGTAAACACCTGCGAAATACACGTTAATAAACAATGTTACGCTACACTGCTCCAGAGCGCGGAATATTGCTGACTATTAATTTGACCAATAATCGGTCGGGGCCAAACGGTTACTGTGAATGGTGAGCGCTACAGAGCAATGATCAACGAGTTCTTTTTGCCGCAACTTGATGAATTGGGATTGGAAAACATGTGGTTCCAACAAGATGGTGCAACAGCACACACTGCACGTGCCACAACCGATATGCTGAACATCGGAAGCTTACTTTTGCGCCACCTTGTATTATTTAAATATTTAAATCTTAGTTTTCAAATAAAAGCTTGTCTGCTCATAGTAACAGCAATTTTGTATGCTTTTATGACCACAATCGGATGTAAAACTATTAAATCACTGACCCTTGAAACATAATCATAAAAATGGTAATGATAAAAAGTAACAAGAGGAAAAAACATAAAACAGTTTGTCAATATATACAAACATAACATAATTGCTAGGGTGGAAAAAAAAAATTTATTGGTTTATCACAGAGTTTTTACTTTATAAAAAAATAAAATTTTAATTCAATTTAAAGAACTTTTTTTCTATATTTTGAGGTGACGTTTTCGTTTTTTTAATAAATAATTGATAAAATGTGGTAGTTGAACGGGAAAAAAAATGTTCTGTTCTTAAATAAGAAACAGTGAAAAGTGATAAACTATATTTGTTTTCTCTTCCTTTTGTGCCTTTTAATGTGCTAAAGGCCAAGAAGAATACTTTTTATGAAATTTATAATTGTTTTTATTTTTTTAATAATTTCACTAATTATTAAAACTTTTTATTTGAATAGAAAAGAAAAGCTTAGAGACAACCGCCGTAGCTTTTCTTATGGATCCATTTCTCAAGCTGTTAGACTTCCTCATCAGAGAACTTTTCGCTCGCTCTGTTAACCATTAAGCTGTCAGAACGCTAGGTTTTTTCTTAGCTAAACTACTATTTTATTTATTTTTAACGCTTAGTTCTAATTAAATTAAAAAACTCAAATATAATAAATATGTTCCTTGAAACTTTTTCTAAATCGAGCGTTTTACCTCAAATATTACAAAAAAACGTTTTTATAAATAAATATTAAAAAAAAATTTTTTGAAATCACCCTAATACATTCACCTACATAGTTGTGATAGAAATGATTACAGCAGCGGCCGCAGAAGCACTACCAGCAACATAAAATGCAAATAAAGTGTGCTTAGCCAACAGCGTTAACACAAAAAAGCAATGTTCTTTTGCCTCCGGATAGTAGCCGGAGTGCTTCAAACCGCGAATTTTTTTATATACTTTAGTTTTCCAACATTCAACAGCAGAGTGAGAAATGTCCTAAGATTTTAAAAAGTTGATGTAGAGTAAATACCGCTAAGATTAATATTGACAGTTTTAACTTAAAAAAAAAGGAGAAGTCGAAAGCAGTTGGGGATATGTGTCCATAATCTTAAAATATCTAGATACCTGCAAAACTAAAGATGTGTTTGTCTTATGCCCATTCCTAATAGCCTAGGCTCAATTCAAAAATAGTTTTTATAATTGGCCCAAAACATGCCCACCAAACAAAGGAACACTTCTAAGTGTGGCCAACAGAGCACACGGCGTTTCAATGGATGCGGATCAGCAAATGAAAGCGCACCAAAAACAATATAAAGAAGACAAACAAAGAGGTTAAGCTCCCGCCCACATACAGATAACGGCAAACACACTTACACACATGGCATATTCCATGTTTAATGGATCAATAATTCAAATGTGAATTCGGCTGTATTTTTTTTTCAAAAACCACCACCGTGTTTCTGCTTCGCAACCGTTTGACCATAAACTGTACTTAAAAAGAGGTGTCTCTTGGGCTGTCTACTTTCGCTTGACCTAAACAGCTTCACCTTTACATTGTAAAAATTTCTGCAAATTCAGCGATCGAGACATTCAGTCTACTCCTATTAGCATTAATTGCTTCCCATTCATACCCCAAGTCTTCCAATCAAACAGTGCAGTGTTATTTAACGTCCAAAACAGAAATAAAAGATTAGGAACAAGAACTTGCTGCAGGCACAAATTTGTCTGTAGATCGCAAGTGTGGGCTTCATTCTCCAGCTGGTTGTTGCTTTTACAGTGAAGTGATCAGTGGAGCTTCCTTGCTAAGTTGTGGTAAGGACTATTTCGAAGTGTGCGCCTTGACCGGAACTTCCACAAGCTCTGTTCTAAACTGCTAGGTTTACGGGTTTGGCAATGTCTAGATTCGAGTTTTTACCGCTCATGAAGTATTTCCCTTCCGAATGGCTTTGATCGCTGCTTTACTGGTTAAGTAAACCGTCAGAGCCGAACGACTTAGAGAGGTTAGCCATCTAACGGGGTTTACATGAGCTGTTAAACACTCTAAAATGGCTGTGCCGAATTTGAAAGACTAATAGGCCTCATTATACTTTCCCTGAAACTTCCTTGTGTAATGTGCTAGATCATTGACAGGGACAGCCGCTATCAAGTGAAAGAAAATTGTGACACTCCCCCTAGCAGCAAGTAAAATCGGGACATAATCCCAAGCCAAAAGACATATTATTAAGACTTTATAAAGCGATCCAAATGGGCTTTTGCGATAAACAGCTTTCTAACCAAAATCACATATTTTTTAATCTCAAAGGTGACATAACGCCAATTGGGATTATAACTCGTTCCCTGTAGTCACATAATCCCCAGTAAAAAAAATTGTTAATAGGACGCTAGCAATGCAGTTTTTTTACTTGGGATTATGAAACCCGATCTTTGGTGCAGCCTGCAAAAAAAAAGTTTTAGCTCTTTAGCGAAAAAGCAGTTTGGAGATCGAGGCCGATCGCAAAAACTGTGGATACCTCAATTTTAAGTGCAAAAAAATTAGATGGTGGATATACGCTTCAGATTCCACTAACAATATCTTGCTTTTCTCTACACTCGGTGTTGCTTTGAACTTCAGAAACCTTTTGGGGAACAAATGAAAAAGTTTAGTCGGTCTGATTACATCCTCCAATCAACTAAACAAAAAAGGAACAAAAATAAATCAATTTCGATTTCGCATGGAATGACCCACATACCACTACTATCATTACATGTAATGAAACTTAAATATGAATAGTCAGCAATAGAAGTTAAACCTTAAGTAATGCTGTCAGCAGTGGTCAGCTGGCTTAATACTTTTTGCCAAGTGTCTTCTTCCGCTACAACAACAAAACTGTAAAATCTGTTTGTATTTGGATTTAAGTTGGCTTTAGTGTTAAGGTCAGTTGGCGGGAAATGTTGAACTTATTAAATCACAATGAACGAAACAAAAAAGCGAGTGCAGACAACAAATGCTTGAAAGTAAAGCAACAAATGTGATGAGAATATACATACACACACAAACATATAATTATTGCTAGACAGATGCACAGCTAAGCGGATGAATGTCCAACAAGCAATCTCTTGATGGAAAAGCGGCTAGGCAGCCGGCATTTTTTTCGTGTC
Source organism: Merzomyia westermanni (assembly GCA_949987695.1). Classification (NCBI taxonomy): domain Eukaryota; kingdom Metazoa; phylum Arthropoda; class Insecta; order Diptera; family Tephritidae; genus Merzomyia; species Merzomyia westermanni. The sequence goes on along the minus strand of OX465291.1, from coordinate 149,448,356 downwards.
GCCGTGTAGACGTAGGCATGACAAAGCGCTGGAGGTAAAAGCAGTTGAGAGTAACTGAAAGTAAATTGCACCCAAAGCGTCGACAGCGTCATGTTTGTAGGTGGCAGTAGAGTGTCATTAGAGCCAACTGATTACGACGCCAATAGTAAGTGAATGGCTATGTTCTAGATTGCGCCTATGTATGAATATATGTTTAGATGAAGCATCATTGTCGGCAGTGGCAACGCTCTTTGGCACAGCAGTGTAATTGCGATTATGTTAATTAAATTAAAGTTACTGTGCGCGTCTACACATAATGATAATAGGTAGTTGTACGCTGAGTACTCTGGATACTTTGCATGTACAGTTGTGTTCAATATATTAGTAGTGAAATTAAATTGGATATTCTTCAACGAAAAGAAAAAAGTTGTGTTTTAAAATTTTATTTTAAAATATAGCGAATTTCATAACAGAAACCAACTATACAAAAAAGTTGCAAAGTTTACACAAAGTTTAGTAAAGTTAATTAAACTTTTAAAAATTGACCTCAAAACTTCAATATTTTTGGGCAGAATTTTTAGAAAATTTCTGAGTTCACAGTTTTATAGGCCATTCAATTTTGGTGTTATAATTTTTCAGCGAGTTCTAACTTGCACAATGTTATACTAAAATTGATTGGTCTACTATACCGCGTAATCAAAAATTTTCTAGAAATTCTGCAAAAAAAATTTGAAGATTTTGATGGTCCGTTTTTAAAGATTAATTAGCTTTCCTGAACTTTTTGTATAGTTTGAAATTTCTTTTTATGTGGTTTTTGTTATGGAATACGCTATATTTTGAATAAAAATTATTAAAATTACAGCTTCTTCTTATTTCTTCGAACGATATCCTTTTTAATTTCAATACTATTGTATTGAACACAACTGTAAGTATATATTTAAATAAATTTGGATGTGTAATTTTATGTTAAAACCTACTTACATATATATTACTATGTGGGTTAATGTTTATACGCCTGCTGTGGTGTAACTGTGGTGCTTTGGCGTGCACATTAGCGCCGTAATGGCAACTTGTGTGCCATAATGCTTAGCGACTTTGTTTGTGATTACTTATTATACAGAGATGGCTTTTATGTGTGAAAGTGTAGCATAGCTCAACAAAAAAGTGGTTAAATCTGTTTTAAATTACACATCTACGTATTAACGTTGTTAAGATTTGAAAATTAGTTTTAATTGCATTTACCTACTCAAAAGTATTTCCTCCAATTTAAGCTTCTTATGCTCAGCTGGGTATAGGTCACAGAAAGTGTACTAATTTTATGCGCCTAACAGCAGGTCGTAATGGCATCAAAGAATGGAGATAGATATAGAATTATTTATATTTAAGTGTTCAAGAGAAAAAATGTCAGTGATTAAGCCAAATAATATTTTTACTAAAATTTTATATGAAATCTGCCAGCAGAAAAAATTATTTTTTGTACTTAAATTGCTTCGTGAAACTGGATGTAAATATCACCTTTGTAAGCGCCGAAGTTAATTTTTTTTAACTGCGGTGGTTTTCGAAATATTAAAAACACTTAAAGAAAAGTTTACAAAATTTTATTCAAATCACATGGTTGATTCCAATTGTGTGATGATTTGACATCGAAAGGTCCATATATTATTTGGAAAGCCATGCAAAAAGTAATATTCAGTGCATTTTGTGCAGCTGCGGTTTTCTAATTCATCTTAAAATTAAAAGTTAATTTCTTGTCTATCTGCAGCTATTAAAATTGCATTAAAGGAAACAGCATATGATTTTAATGTAGCGTATTGAAGTGTAATAGCAAATTTTGGGATACATAAACTTTTGGCGCTTATATTGTGTTGTTGTAATGCATTTTATAATTTTTTCTACTGCGACTATATTTAACCAAATTTGTCTACATTTTCTTTATTTTTCTTCTTTACCTACCCATTATTAGCTGTATAGTGCCTCGCTCCATGGACTACGAAACTGTTTCACCTGTCAGCAGCAGTCTACAATGGCTACATATTTATTCTCAAACTGTCGATATCAGCAGTGCCATCCAATTTACAACTATACATATATTTTAAAAGTATCATAGACGAATCCTTTCGAAAATAATTTTTATATAAATTTGTAAAACTGGGCGTGACACCGCCGTTTTTCTCACTAAACCCTGTTCTAACATTTCTATAGCCATAACTCGAATAGCGAGAATATTTAGTTTTAAAAATTCTAAGCTGTTTTTAACACAAATCTCCTAAAATAATATTTGACACCTGCCAAATAACCCTAAATAAATATTTTTTTCATTTTCGTTACCTTAACCTTTCCATACTCATTACTGTGTTCGCGTATTATTCATTTCACGCTAGACTCAACACAATTATGGCCATTAACTATGCATAATTTTTAGCTCTCATCAAAATTTACATTCATTACAAAAACCAATAATCAAAATTCATTGCTATTTAATTTTGCATCATTGGCTAAATTTGAAACAATTCAAAGCGTTTACATTCACGAGTGACCGCAAAACCAAATTTCGCAACCCCACCACAAACTCAACAACAATGCAATCGTTCGTGGAATGTAGCAAAAAACAGTTAAGAACAGGTTTGTATTCGGCTGTGAATAAATCATTTTCATGCCATATATTTATATAGGAAAACTTTAATCGCAACCAAGCAATCAGTTTTACGGAATCTCTATATAATTTAAAAGTTTTATGTTTGTAACTTTCTCAAAGTGTCATGTCTCACTTATACAAGTTACACAACATACAAGATTTACGAAAACCTTTGACAAATTTTCTGTAGAAGTCTAGAAGGTTCCAAAAGCACTTTTTAAGAGCGCATTATTGTTGTCGAAAATGTAATATTATTATAAATAATAAGAAATTTCAATAATCTAGACATACGAGTATAATACTGCTTTCAGAGGCTTCAAATCCCTTTTTCCAATATATCCTGATTTTCTTAGCATAGTTCATTACATATATTGATAACGTAGCAAGCTATATAAATTATCATTTATTTTCCATAAGAACTTCGAGGTGTATGTGATAAGAAATTTTTTTTGAATGGGAGCTGGCACACTCCCTATGGCAGTTCCTCAGACTAATTACGTATTTATCATGTGATTTCCTCAAGATATTTTAAGTGATTAATGATAGTAAAGTTTTTTAATTCTAGCTGTCTTAATGGCAAATTTATGCTACAAATATCCCTTCATCTTAACAAATCATTATATAATGGCATTCGATCAGGTCGTTTAAAAAATTCAAACTTGACATCTCACCTTCGTGAAAGCTTGAAATAATGGTGAAAGGTATAGCAATTATTCTGAAAGCAGTAAAGTGTGAAAATGGTTTAGCAAATAATGAATAAATGGTAAATAATGCGCCAAATGCGATTCACAGCATATGAACGTTATTAAACGAATATTCAAATTAAAGCATTGGCATAATTGTTATTGAGTAGATATGCAACAAACCAGATAGGAACTAAGAATAAAATTTCGAAAATATGTAGTATATTTGCATTTTTTGTGTTATCTGAAGTCGCTTTTTCTACTTCAAGCTTTTTTTCGGTATTTTTTTATTATTCATTTTTTTTTAATCTTTTTTTATTTTTTCCTTGAACCTTTTTTTTAATTTTTTTTGTTACATACATTTTTTTTTTAATTCTGTCCTTTACATTGTTTTATGTATTTTTTTAAACTAATTAGGGTTTTTTATATTTATGTGATGGTTTTTATTTATTTTCTTTTACTTTTTATTCTATTTTATTTCTCTTTCTTCTTATTTTTCTTTTATTGAAATTTACTTTTTATTTTTTCTCTTTTAAACTTTTTTCTTTATTCTTGAATCCAATTAAATGGTCTTTTATATTTATTTGATGTTTTTACTTCCTTTTTTATCCTTTCCTCCTTTACATTTTTTTCTTTATTTTGGTTTTAATAACTTTGACTTTTGTGTATCTACGTAATTTTTTAAACTAGTTTTATTTTCATTACATTTTATTTATTTTTTTGCTCCTTTAAAATATTTATCTTTATTTTTATTTTGATTAACTTGGGCTGGTTACATTTATTTAAGTTTTAAAACTTTGTTTATTTTGTTCCAATATTTTTCGCCTTTAAGCTTTTTTCATTATTTTTTGTTTCTATAAATTGGGGGTTTTTCTTTATACAAATTTTCTTTTTTCACTCTCTTTTCAACTTTTTTCTTTATTATTTTCTTTCCTTCTCAATTAATTTGGTTTATTAGATATTTGTTTAATATTTTTTATTCTGCTTAATGTTTAATCTTTTTCTTTCAGCCATTTGTTTTTATACCTTGAACATGAAATGGTATTATAACTTTGGCCCAATGTTTGTAAGTATGAGAAGAAGAAGAGATAGACCCACCAATAATTATACCGAAATGATCAGGACGATGAGCTGAGTCGATTAAGCCATGTCCGTCTGTCTATTTTTACGCAAACTAGTCCCTCAGTTTTTGAGATATCTTGATGAAATTTGGCATGGAGCCGCCATTTCGCATGAGATTAATCACTCGTCAGAATCAGCAAGATCGCGGCAATACAACGCATAGCTCCCATACAATCGATTGTTCCGATAAATGGGGTTTGGGAATGAAAGGTAAAAAGTATTCGGCACAGTCGAAGAAGGCCCTTTCCTTACATGGTTTAATTGATATTAAAGAAATATCACAACGATTGGTATAGGTTTAAATTGATTTTTATTAACAAATTAAAATTAAAAAATTTCATTTCTTTATTTTTCAATGAAAATAACTTGCGATTTTTAGATATTTTTCTTTGGTTTATTTCATTGTCCTTTTAAAAAGTTTTTCTTTGATTTTGTTTTATTTTTAGCATTTAAAAAAATTTTTTTTTTCTTTGATTATCACGTACTGCTTTTTTTTCTTTTATTTATTTCCTATTTTATTTTAAAAATCAATTACTGTGGTATCTAGGCATAGATGTTTCTAAGATAATCATGCAACATCGTTCTCTAACCAAAAAAAAAAACTAGCAAGCTCAATCGTAACCAACTTGATAGAACTACATTTGAATCAAAGTGATTTATGGAACAGACAGAAGGTTGAAAAGCTTTATAAATTCAAAGTGAGTAAGTAACCACCAAGGTGATACATAACGATAATTATATGAAAATTGGAGTAGTATTAAAGACAAAATAGCAAATCAAGATATGACAATCAAACATTTTTTTTAAAGAATTGAAAAATTAAGGAAAATGGAAATATTGCTGAATAGTATTTAAAGTTTGCGAAAATCGGTAAAAGAAAATATCGATCAAAGTGAAAAATTTCAATTTTTAATGAAATCAATTCTTAAACTGTTAGTCCATAACGATTTTGCTGATGTCTTTTCTATTCCCTTATTTTGTTCCAATTTTTTTCTCCTAGACCTTTTAGATCAGATTATTAGTTTTTCACTCTAACGATCAGTTTAAATTTTCACCAATTTTTTCTTTAATATGTTTCAGTAAAATTTTTATTATTCGATAGTTTACTAAAAGCGGATACCCAAAATAAAACAGAGAACAAGCGGTTTTAAGAATCGTCTACAGCCTATCGATGTATTACGAAAAAATAAAAATAAAAATAAAAATCGTTCAACATAGAACAATCGATTAGTTTTAAAAATTGCTCTCAAACACTTCTCTGTAGCCTACTTGCAGGCGCTGAGGCTCACATATTCAATGCCGCTGATTTTATAATTAAAGTCACTTGTTTTAGACAATCAACCGAACACTAACCAACAAACTGCAGCACTACTAAAATCAGAAACAGCGGAAAGTTGTTGCATGGAAAGCTTGCCATAGGGCGCTTCAGGGGATAAATGTGTAGGTTCGCTCATTATATGTATGTATATATATGTATGTTAAGTGCGTTTTTAAAAATTTTCTAGTCATTTCAAATGAGTGAATAATTTATGCCAGGGTTCGAGGATAGTGATGATTTTTATATTTTTGTGCTAGACAATATGCAAATAAGATTCGACACTCTGATTGCATACACGTGCTTGGATACAAATTCTGTCATACATAGAACAATTTTTTTAGCAGTAACTATAATAACTATGGTCCCTGGTCTACACATTGCGCCTATTTTACGAGTTGATGCAAATTTGCAAATTTGTTCCACTAAAAATTTGTGGATAAAATGTGTAAAAGAGAATACCAAAGTGGACACGTTGTATGCAGTAGAATATGTAATGGTTATAGCATTTTAGAATGCCCACAATTAAAATGGATGACGTTTTTAAACATAAATTATGATGAATATATTCATGGCATGCTAAGTTGTGAATGGATGTGTGAGTGGGTGTCTGCTTTGTGTTAGAAAATTATTTCAAAATTATAGAAAATGATGCAATGGCAATGAGTTGGCGTTATTTTGGTGAATTATGATGAGATGGCCGAGAATTGACTAGTGTTTGCAATGCTCAGCTTTGAGATTTTCCAACAGTGAGATACGGGCCTAAGAAGTGTGAGAGTAATTTATGTCGACTATTTATATTGCCTCCCTTCCCCTACTGATCAAGCCATGTAATACCGCCTCTTGCCGGCTGCTTGAGATCGCTCTGCTTAATAGCTACACAGTTAAATAATCATCAGCATGGTTTTCATGAAATGTGAAGTACTAAATGCCATTGCAACTTGGACAAATTACAGTTTCAATCAAGGAAGGCTTCTCCTCACGTAGCATTACCTAATGACATTAATGAACAATATCTGTTATCGATTCGAGATGAATAGCCAATCATAGTTGCCTTCGAAGTTTGGAAAACATAACGTAGAAATTCGGATTAATGAAGGCACGGGTGTCACAGGTACTGGAAGTAGTACGCGATGTTTCGACAGCATTGATCACAGACTCTCTGTGTGACTTATTGTTACTTTTCTCATTGCCTTCTATTTCATATACTTACTTTACTTGTAATTTAAAATAAGTTTTTTTTTACTCGACAAAATATTTCAACGCGAAAGTACGAAAGAAGAACTCACTTCCTTTTTGAATTCTTTGCACAACATATTCCATGGCTGACATAAACCGACACATATATGAACATGCTCAATCAGTCAAACCCCAGCTACACGCAGCTGCTACTTGTAGCGGCTTTAGCGCCTTAAAATCCTTCCAACCATTGCTTGGTCTGTTGCTTTATTTAGCTGCGCAAATTAATTTACTACCAAAGCTGAAAGCGCGCTACTGCTGTTGATGCGGCTGCCAAACCGCATATTAAAGCCGGCAAAGTGCAATGCCGTAATCCGCGCTTAAAGTCGACCTGAGTTGCACACGCTTGTGAAACCACACAAAAAAGGCGGAAGGTGCACTGACGCACAGACTTGATGAAGCGTCGCAGCTTTAAAAAAAAAATATATGCACGAGATGACGATGATGAAGTAAAATGAAATGCAAGATGGAAAATCGCGGTGAAAGAAGAAGAAGTTGAATTTAAAAGTTGAAATTGATAATGCATATGTACTCGTATGTTGGTGGTGCGAATTTTATGACAGTAACATTTATGAAAATGAAGGAATGCTCTTACATGTCTTTGGTTCTTTAAACCGAACGGGTTTTAAACGCGACATTTTTGGCACACGTAGCTTTTTTGGAAACGTATGTAATTTTTTCTTTTCAAGTGAATGTGCTTAGGAATTATCTGTTTGGAAAAAGATGAAATTTTTTTAAAATGGTGACGCCTTCAGATGCAGTGACTTTTTCGCGTGTGTGTCTTTTTGAAACAGGTGGACTTCTTAAAGTAATGACTTTTGCTCGAACGGTGACTTTTTCTAGAAACAGCGACTTTTGCTGGAACGGTGACTTTTTTTGGAAACAATCACTTTTGTTGGGAAAAGTGACTTTTGTTGGAACGGTGACTTTCTTGGAAACAGTCACGTTTTCTAAACCACGTCTTTCGACTGAAAATGCTGTGGTCAGTAACTTCTCTTGAAACTGTTAAATTTTTTGAAAGGTGATTTTTTTAAAGTGACGTTTATTGAAAGTGACTTTCCGTGGACCAGTGATTTTTTTTTAAACTTTTGTAGCTTAGGCGATCTAATTTTATTGAAAGTTTTTTCTATCTACATCTAACCTTGTACCAGTTATAACCAGCTATGAGCGACTGAAGCCATCTGTTTGTGGAACCCGCGGTTTCTTTAACAAACTTCTTTGATTTCTGTCTTTTTGATGCAGCTACTTTTATTGGTGCTAGTGACTTTTTGAAAGTTGCAATTTTTTAAAGCAAAAACTTACTAGGCACTAGTGACTGGATCCGGTGGGTGACTTTATGTAGAGTCGATAAACAGTGAATTTTTTTCAAGAGCTACTTTTGTTGAAACTATAATTGATGAATTTGTTTCGAAAAACTGACTTTTTGGTACGATTTAGTTTATTTTGTGAAGGTGACTTTTTTGTCACAGTGAATTTTTTTAGAACGGTTATATTTTTTGTTAAATGTTGCGTTATTTTAAAACCATCTATATATATTGATAATTTTTCCTTTTTAATTTAAACTTTGTACCAAAGAAACACCACAACCATACCAGCTACTCAAATCAACTGTTTTTGGCAGTCGTGATTTTTTGGAAAATTTTTTTTTGAGACGGAAAAGTTCGTTTTGTCAATGGTTTTTTAAAGTTATGACTTTTTTGGAACTGTTATTTTTTTGTTTTTGGAAATACAAAAATTCTTTTGAAGCGTGTGCCTTTTTCGAAACCTGTGCGTTATTTTTACCCAATGACATGTTTGGGGAATAGTGTTTTTTTAGGAGAAAATACTTATTAGGTACTGGTGACTAGAGCTAGTGATTTTTTTTTGTATCTGTTAACACGGAAATTTTTGAAAAGGCAACTTTTTTACTTTTATTCTTTATAATATTCTTAAGTTTCCTTATGTTATATTCATTACGTTAGAAATAAAAGGACGTCCACTTTAATGTGTACACTTATCTTTATGTCAGTGTTTACATTAGCGCGTAAACAGCTGTGATGTGGTGTGACATGACGTATGAGTAATATACTCGCTACCAAAGTAGTGGTATTACTTCAAAAAGAATTTTTTATTTGATTTATTTTTTACGCTGTTCAACCAAAAAAAAAATTTCAACACTGTTATAGCTGGCGTGATACTCTTCTGTAATAGTTGTTGTTAATTTTTTACTATTTGTTCTTTTGTTGCTTTATTTGCTACTGCTCTTACTGCTAAATATTCATGTTGACAATGCCAGACTGAGAAAACGCAGAAAAATAAACTGACCACAAAAGAAAAAAAATTGAAAATGGAAATACAACGAAACAGAAATTATACACTAACACACTCGCTACTATACTACTAGTTCCATTTATATATAAATAGCGCATCATTATACAATATTTAATAGTAAAATGTAATAAGAATGTATCTGTTAGGGAGAAAAAATACTTTATATACCCCGTAGTGATATTCAAATAATATTAAAGTAGCAGTAAAGCTCTTTTCTAAAGTTATCGACAAATATTTTTTGTATGTTTATGCTATTTGACTTATCGGTAACACTCGATCGGTTATAGAGAACCCTGACATCTTTTGAAAACACCAACAAAGGCCAAGTCGCTCTCCGCCTGTTATTTCCACTCATTTAGGTTCCCCCAGTCCACACTTATAAAAATTTGTTGTCTATAGGAAAACATGCGGTGAGAGTGTTTTCCTCCTTACACGAAACTCATAACTATTTAAGGCTCTTAAAATTCGCCGTCAATTTCCTTCGATTTGACATCACTGGAAGGAACATATGTCTTGCATCGAGCTTTTGTCCAAACGCCATTTCCTCGTCTTTCGAAAACTTCCATGATTTCGAGCCGTACATGAAGACCAGAAAGTCAAGCGAATTGAAGTGCGCTATTTTTGTTCTTCGATGGCACTTGGTGGTAGGAGTAATTCTCCGCTAAGCCTCTCGGCTGATTGAAGATCTGTTCGCTAAAAGACTAATTACGGTAATGTTTAATAGCTGTTTTGCAAAGTTAACAAAGTATTAACGGTATGAACACCGATTGTCAGACTATCGATAATGTTACATATCGAAATAACTGACATTTTAATAAATAGGCCCACCAGAGAGCTATTAAAACGCACCATAATCTGGCAAACTTATTGCACTACTGGGTATAAAAACACTAAAAATATTGCTCAAAATGCTTTGTAAGCGTAAATACAATTCTGAACAGAGAGGAAGAGAAGCAAAACTAATTTATTTTCGAAGTGAAGGCTAGAAAGGAATTGCAATGATTTTTTTCGACGCCTTAGTGTTGTCGTCAGGGCGTTGCTAGCAAGTATGACTGTTGTTAGACAACCCAAATTAAGACAACAACAGCAATCAGTAGTCGAAGAGAAGCAAAAAATTACATATTTAAATGTATGACTAACAAGCACCGTACAACAACAAGAGCAAAAATATAAGTAAAAGTACCGCTTCTTTGAGTAGAAAAAATTGTATTCGCAAAAACCGTAAAGCAGTAAAGTACATAATCGTATAAAAGGCGGAATATAAAAATGCTAATGAATGAGAAAATGAACAAAAACTAAGAAAAAAAAACACAAACAAAAACAAATATGACACTTGGAAGTAGTACTTAGCAGCGCCATGCAGCATGCGAGAGCTACTAATGTCAGTGAAGGCACTACGAAATTTAAGCGCCTTTGCTGTGAAAATAAAAGAAAAAAAATAAGAGAAAGAAAAAAGGGAAAAAGATTATGTAGAGGAAATTGCGCAAATTGCACTGACAATTTTTTTCATGTCCTTTCTTAGACATGCCTTTTTATGATTGAAAAACATAGCGCATTGGGATTTTTTTTAATTCATAGCCACTCATATTATTCCAAATAGTTTTCTTCTTTCCTACATCTATCCTCTTACGCTTTTAATTAATACTGCATGTTCTCGTATTCTTGTGTGCTTGTGTAATTTTTGGACATTTTTTCAGCTACTCATATGTGTATTTATGCAAACAATGACAAACGTTTCAATGTAAAGTCTCTCAGAGCATGCTGATGTGTCTCAAAGTTGAGCTGCGTGAGTACCAAATTCTTCTTTTTTTGTTTACTTGTTTTTCTCTGCCAGACATCATAATCCTCTTAAGTGAATACGCATACGTAGAAAAGAATGCTGTGTCGACTAACAAATGAAATATGCAAAAAAAACTAACTCAAATTTGGTCCATGAGTTGATCTGCTGTGTAGCTATTAATTAACTTGTGGTTTTTTTTTTTATATATTTAAATTTTTTTTTTTTTGAATAATAGGAAAGCATTTACTCAGAAAAGCTTATTATTAAGCTTGTGTAATTAGAAACTAGAATGGTTGCTAGACTATAAATTCTTTTGTTCGTGTTCAAATTTAAATTTTGGAAAGTACCAAGTATCAAAAGTGGCTCTAGCATTCTCAGTGGTTTCGACTTTCCTTGCAGAAGTACAGATTTATACTAATTGATAATAAACATTCGCCTCAGGAAGGCTTTCAAAAAGGCAGACCCTCACTATTTGGTACATAAGGTGAGTGAGCCGCAATTAACGAACTCCACTTCTACCTACCGATCCGAAGAAAAACAAATTTTTTAACAGTTGTTATTTGTAGCGGCAAAACAGAATCCGAAACTTTATAGAAGAATTAACTATCTACACCCCTTTTAACCGGATGTGGAGGTTCCGCGGTCCATTTTTAGGTATTTCTAGTACAAGATCGACTGACGCGCCATCTACATTAGTGTGCCCTTCCAACATTCCTCTTGTTTTTTTTTCCAATCTCGCAGGACCGACCAAGTTTACCTGGAGTTGAATTCTAAACCCTTACCAACTGGGGAGGCGCCACTTGATAGTAATCGCCATTGTCGCGTGAAGTGTAAAGATAGCCGACTAATTACAAACGACCAGCATGCGATCAGAAGCATGAGGAGCTTGGAATTCTGGCCGCTAGTAATAAAGCTACAAACGAACAAATAATTTGCTGGATGACAGAATTTATTAGAGCCTGGGTAAATTTCTGCTGGAAAAATAATGACGAACTAGTTCATAAACAGAGTGAACTCAAATTTAGGGATCGGACCTTCACTTTGAAAAATCGATTACTAGATAATTGATTTTTTTGTTTAGAGGTATATCAATTTAAAATCGATACAATCGAATTTAAAAAAATATTCGATTTTAGTTAAGAACTCGATTTTTATGCAAAAAATTTTTTACTAAAAATGCGAAATAAGTAATTATGTTAAAGATAATAATTATAAAAAACTTAAAAAAAATTATAAATTTTACATTTCATTAATTAACATTTTATCGAAAGTGTAATTCTTTTAAAAATATATTAATATACGCACCAGCCCCTGCTTTTTCAGGAAAATTTAGTAGTCTAGCTCTTAGGTTGTTAGCAGTCTGTCAAATTAAATTTTTTTGTTTTATTTATATCTATTTAGGGCACTTGATTTATAGTAAGCAGCCATGGACCAATAATTTTTATTCAAGGCTTTTTCTAAAGATCAAATAAGTCGTAGCATCAATATTTCTCAAAAGTTTAATTTTATATTTCCGCTGTCATTTACCGTTAGTCCAAATTTTGACATGGCTCCAAATAGTGATGCATATTCTTAGGAATATATATGTGTATATAATATGTATTTATTATGTATACATATACATGCTTATGAAATTTGGCTGTTTTACGAAAAAAACGACCAAGGCAAACATACACTTACAAAATTATTTATTAGCAAAGCAAATGCAAATTGAGGGCAACTGCAGTTGCAAAGAAATAATGACACACAAAACACAAATCGATTGCCCCACATTTTAGTTTACATTATTTCAGCCCCCACATGGCTCTACATGCGTAAGCACAATGCAGAGTAATAGTCAGAACTCTGCTGCGTCTTTGAAGTGACGATATAGTGAAATGTGGTACTTTGTAAGGTAAAGAGAAATATTTTACTGGAAGCTATGTTATTTGGCGCATACGATCTCAAAGTAATTTTTTTTAGATACTTTACTCTTTCAGATAAATCCTAAGCCGGAATTCGTAAATACCACGCTGCTACATCATTGCTCCCTAATCATAACGTCAATGGAACTTTTCCGAAAATCTTATAAAAATTCCGCTGGAACGTTGTGGTTAAAAATAAATTCTTCCTCATTTTTGGGTACAAGCACCTAACAGATATGTTCCAATTACGTGCCCGTGACCACTGGCTCGACACTTCAAAGTCACAGCAATTGTTGCAGAACCGTTTGAGTGAATATTTATGCTAACTGGGTATGCGTGCACTACGTCAGGTCAGCAGAATTTCCCACAGGGCAGATTATGCAGTCATAAAAAAGTATGTACAGCTGTGTTCAATATTGTAGTAGTGAAATTAAAAAGGAATCGTTCGACGAAATAAGAAGAATTTTAATAATTCTCATTTTAAACATAGCGAATTTCATAACAGAAACCACATAAAAAGAAATTTTCAAGTTCACATAAAGTTCAAGAAAATTAATTACACTTGAAAAAATGTAAAATTTCCCTGAACTTTCAGCATGTTTGTTTCATACAAGATATGAACAAAAATTAACTTTGTGTAGAAGAAAGTACTCCACACCCTCGACGACAACAAAGTTTACAATTCAGGAAAATTGAACAATGTTACGCTACAAAACTGCGTGCTTGAAAATTTTCTAGAAATTCTGCCATAACAATTTGCACATTTTGTGGTCAATTTTTAAGTGTAATAAACTTTCCTGAATTTTGGCAAAACTTTTACATTTTTGTTTATGTGGTCTCTGTTGTGGAATTTACTATATTTCAAATAAAAATTATTAAAAACACAGGTTCTTATTATTTCGTTGAACGATATCCAATTTAATTGCACTACTATTATTGTGAACACAACTGTATATATATATATATATATATGGGATAAATTAATTTATTTGCAGTCATAGCACAATTTTTTCGCCTACATCAAATATTGAATTTTCACACTCGCATGTAATTTGTGGACTTCTCTTCTCTCTTGCTAATCTATTTCTGAACTTTTTTCTTTTGAGTTTTCCAGACCACTTTTTTTAATATTTTGCAAAATAAACAAGCAAAATGCATTAGCAAATAAGGAGAGCGCATAATGATACGCCTTAAACAAGAAAATGCATGCAAATGTATTTAACTATTAGCAATATAAACTTATAGTCTAATTTTGGAACTAGTCCAAAAAGAACAGATTTATAACGGCTACGCGTCCAAAGCTTTTCGAGTTTGCTCACACGGAGTTTGAGTAAAAGCTGGAAAGTTCTTAAATTCAACTTTAAGCGTTAGAATGTGATGCTAAAAATGGTTTTTTTTTCTTCGAATTGTGGGCTAATTAATACAAAAATTTTTATAACCAGCTTTACTAGTGGTTAGGGCATTATATCTTTCGAGATAGACATACAATTCAAGACTTGAAAGTTCTAATACACGATTGTTCGTCCGCTCTTCTGAAATTCGAATGCGATTTCAGATACAAGTTACTTCGAATAATATTCACGCCCGAAATCACGATATCGAAAATTTCTAAAAGCGTATCAAATAGAATAAATCACAGGCCGATTCCTGTATAGACTTGCTTAAAATTTCAATTTTTTAATGATTTGTTCCGGCAGTGAAACATCAAGCTCGTCAGGAAACATACCAGTAAACAACTAGAATTTTGGCACCTTTATGGAACTAGTCTGAAACAGACTAAACTGGCCACAATAATATTAAGGCTATGAAATGCTCAGAGCTGAATACATCTCAGCAGATATTCTTATGCAATCCTGCTCCTTCCAGCAGCTCTCCGATGTGAGTCGAGTACTTAAAAGTTTCTCCCGACGGCATTTTAATAATTTAATTTTAATCACTTATCGTGATTGAATATTATTTTTTATTCTGTTTTGAACTAGTTTTAGACTGGTCTGTCCAAAATCTCTCAATTTACATCTCGTAGCACTTCCTCATGTTAAAAAATAGTAAAAGCTGCTTACATGGAATAAATACTCTCGGCTGACTAGTTGACATGGGATTCATATTAGTTGTTTTATTGGCAGGGTTAACTATACATACATATGAGCTTGTGCTTGTAGGTATATATATATTTTTTTCTTGGCATTTCAACTTGTACTGCAATGACCACAAGCCGTAAACAAACTGCAAATCTTTGCCAATTCTATAAACATGACTTTTGCCTCCCTATCGATTGTTCGCTTGCTATGAACGGTATGCAAGAACATGTGTTTCAATTGACACAAAATATAAAAATAAATATTAGATAAGACATATAAGTAAAAGTTATTAGTATATTCAAATAAAATAGAATTGTTTCATATAGCAAACAAATAGTTTTGTCAGGGATCACAGTGGTTACTAGTTTTCTCGAAAGTGTCCAAGAAATAATTTTAATATTCGAATTTTTATTTTTCAATTAAATAAAAAAATATTTTTATCTTAAACCATAAAAGCAAAATATCAAAAGTTTTTCTAATTTTTATGAAAAAAATCAATACATAAAATTCGTTTGAGATCATTAAATTTTATTTTTGAACAAAATTTTTTTGAGACCATTTGAGATCGATAAATTTTATTTTTGAGTAAAAGTTTTTTTGGCTTAAATTATAAAACCAAATTTCAAAAGTTTTTCTAATCTTTATGGAAATAAATCAGTACATAAAATTCATTTGAGATCGATAAATTTTATTGATGAGTTAAATTTTTATCTTTTTCTTGACTTAATTAATAACTAATTAATAACTCCAAAATCTCTTAGATTTGTTTCTAACTTTTATGAAATAAAAGGCCGGAAGAAAATATCATTTAACAAATATTCCATTGATATAGGCAGACTATTTCCATCTGCTTTTTTAACGAAGTTTCGAAAACAAACGTTACTTTCGGGCCCTGCTTTCTATGCAGAAAATGGTGAATGAATTTTGTATATTAATGCCGTTGTGTTCACCTTTTTTGAATTTTGTTTAATTTTGTAATTATTATTTTTAGCTAGCTAAGTAATATTTTAATTTATGCAGAAGTCAAAATTTATAGTGAAGTTATTTTGATTTCTGTGAATTTTTATGACCGAATAATTTTTAAAATAGTCTGCATAAACAGGGACGCGCATATAAATGCGATAGTATGTAAACAAAAGAAATGAAAGATATTATGAAAACAATTAAAAGAGATGTGGAAGCAAATATTTAGTTCTAAAAATAAATAGATTCGATTAGTAAGTATGAATTTTCTAACTTTTCCAATCGAGTACTGAGTAGGAATATTCTTCACACAAATTCCGAAATTGGGCGTTTCTGCCTGAGAGCTAAACTAGGCTTATATTATCAAAAGTAGTTGAGATAAACTCATTCACTTACCTATCACTGCTTGCGCTGGTGATATGCATGCCAATGTCAGCAACACTGCAAAGAGTATGCTAACGGTTGTGCTGTTGGTGGGTGGGACGTTCATTTTAGCCATGTTATGCGCTGTTCGTGGTGTTGCTGGTAGCCTTCTACGTCTTGCTAGCAGCATGTTGCTTTGCAAATGTTGCGTCAACTTGTTGTTAAATTGTAAATTAAAATTTGGTTGCTGCCTTAAATGACTGGCAAAGTTTTTATGAAACTTGCAATGCGTTAATTTTGAAAATAAGTTTTTCTATCTGTGTGTAAAGAAGTTTGTTGTTGTTACTTATTAAAAATGCTGCAACCTTATTTGATTACTTTTTGCTTTTTACTTGTAATTTTTTACAAGCAAAATTGGTTTCACTTTGTTGGTTTGTTGTGAATTTTTTTTTAAATAATTTTTGTAATGGATTTTTTTCTGTTTTAATTATTAATTTTTTGTTTGTTTCTTATTTAAATATTTTTTTTTTTATTTTGAAAGCTTTTTTAGCTTTTTATTATTCAGCTGGTTTGTGCACTTCCCTTTCACTTCAAAACTAACTTTCATTTATTGCTGTTGTTCTTACTGTTTCAGTTGTTGTTTTGTTGCATAGTTTGCATTTACTTTGTCGTGATACGTATTGATTTACTCAGTTATTCATGCTGCTGCTGCTTTATCCACTTTAGCTAGTTTTCGTATGGCTACGCTTTCGTCATTGCATTCGTCATTTGTTTTGTGATTTGTCGTTGTATTTTGTCGTAGTATCTTACTCGGAGCTCCTTTTAACGCACCCGTGTTCAATTCCCGGATGCGCTACTTCATTTGCAATTTATGTACGACGTGTACTTATGTTTATATGGATGTGTGTGATTTTTTTAATAAATGTGTTCGTTTTTATTTTAAACCTGCTCACCGACTATGTTCCTTCCTCAATGTGAAATTTTAAAAATTGTATTAGCGCTCCTTGCTGAGCTCTACAAGTTTGTATGTCAGAAACTTAGTTTTATTTGTTCGAACTTATTTGAACATGTATGAAAGTGTGTTAATGTATATGCATTAGTGTGTTATGTGTGTCAATTCGTAAGGATTTTCAACAGATATGCTATACATTCAAGTAGTTGTTTTGGTTTTATAAATTTTTTATTTTTTTTGGTATTATTTATTTACTCTTTGGTATTTGCAACTGCTGTCGTTTTTTGACAATTATATGAAATTTTCCACTTTGAACTTAATATTTTTTTTTTTTTTTGCTTTCACTTAAACTTATATTCTTCATTTTTACTTATTATGCTACTTTTCTTTGCTACTTTTCTTTGCTTTCACTTTACATGATTTCACTATAATGAAGTTGAAAAATGATAATTAAGTTTTTAAATTTCCTTTAGTAGCTAATTTTTCACATCTTTAAGTGTGGGATTAAGCTGAAATGGAAAATAAAATTTTATTTAGTAAAATTTGCATATTAAAAATCTATTATATATATCTGTATCTATAAACATAAAAATCTAATTTTGTATATAGGTATAATCTAAGTTGCGTCGTAAATACTTCAATCGATCATAAGTACATTTGAAACAAGAATTGTAAACCTTCCAGGGATGGTCATATGGAAAGTAATTTCGATATATTAAGGGAACAGGGTAATGCGGGCGTTGCACCCCCTACAAATGGAATTTTTCATAATGTAATCTCTGGAATTACTCATGCTAGACCACTGACATTCGGCAAAGAGTTATATAATGTGAACCGCCAAGAGCTCCAGAAAAGCCAAAGTCACAAAATTCTTAGACTTTCTAACTATATGTTGCGACAAGTTTTTTTTCAAATTTTTTTGACATATGGCAATATTGGCATCAAATCAAAGTTATTTTAATTCGTATTAAAAAAAAAATATCTGCTAAGGTTGACACCCTAATTATATAAAATGAATTTTTTTGGCATATGCGCTTTTTCCTGAAAAACGAATTGACGAATTTCAATGAACTTTTGAATTCTTGAAATATGCTAAAATTTAAGTTCTCTAACTTAAGTGTGGCCAGTTAGTTTGTTTCTACAATGTTGATATCTATATATCTGTCACCTAGAAAATGTAGCTAAGACATTTTGTTACTTAGCCTGTCCGCTACCATCTAGGCTATCTTACTTGGGTGTTTCCAATTAGTATGTTTTTGCACAGGGTTGCCACGTATCACAAATTTTTAATAAAATCAAATGAGGTATGCAATATGGGTATCAAACTAAAGTTTTTTTTTTCATATGGTAACAAAGATTTTTTCTACTAAGTTTATCACTAAATTCCATGTAAAATTGTAGATGAAAATAGTTTGGAAAAGTATCTTGTTCTTTTGCTATCAACGCTAACATCCATATATCAAATTGACAAATATTGAGTGATTGTGACACAGTGTAAATTATCCACTTACTAAGTTAGTTTTTAAATTTCGGTGGAACAAATATATATATATATTTATGTATATATTTATATATATCGCCTACAAGTATGCTCAAATGTATGTTTCTCTCTCAAAGAATGGAGAACTTATTTCAAAAGAAAAGTGTTTCCCAACTTTTGTTCAAGAATTGATTTATTATTTACATTTGGCTCCATTGAAGCCTTGGAGCTGCATGTTCAATCACACTTCCGAGCTTTAAGTTTGAATAAAAGTGTACCAAGAGGTGGCTAGGTGATAGCAATATAGCTAATCCAAACAAGTTTCAACTCCGAAAATACGAGAGATGAGTTTCGTTAAGAAGAATTAAGGAGGAACAAAAGGTAAAGAAGACGGTGAGAGTCCAAGCACAGAAAAAGAGGGAGCGGTGGTAATATTATGGTTACTCTTCAATCTATTATTCTTATCAGACTGAACCGAATCGAAGTGTGGCAAGTACTAAATACCCAAATCTATCAAGAACTTCTTTTGCTATCGTAAAATCGTCGATGCCAAAACTTTCAGTTCAAATAAAAGAAGCTTTCGTAAATTTATGCTTCAATAGCGTCCATCCATTTTACTGTGATAAATTGAATTTGCGCACAAAAGTATGCAAAAAGTTTTTGGTAAATTTTTGAAGCGTCGCACGGTTGACTAACAGCTATGCAATATATAATACTGCACATAAGTGGATGTATTCAGTTGCATATGTGTATTATTGACAAATAAATAAATCAGTGTAGCAGCGAAGAATTGCTAATCAATTCGGGCGAACACAAATAATCAAATATTTTTCAACAAATATGGGAATATAGAAATGAAATGGGATGCTCATCTCATATACAAGTGTTTTTAAAATGAATGGAAGTTCATAGAGATATCTGTAATATGAAGGCATGTTTTCCATATGCTCGATTGATTCCATTTTTGCATTATTCAGCAGATAATGCAAAACATCTATTATATACTTGTTTTTGCATATTTACAGGCGCAATTGCGTTGTGATAACAAATTTGATAATTCTGCATATGAATAAGCGATAAAGAGGCAGACAATAAACAAATTTTACTTCGCCCAACATTTAACATATTCAGCACTGTTAGGTGGGTTTGGAAAGATTTGAGCTCAGTTCCTGAACCATGGCGTGGATTGCGGATTAAATTAAGGACTTCAGGAATGCAGATGAGCCAGTCTGAATAGACGCACCTTCGAAAAGCTGGATTTAAAATAAGAAAGCTGAGAAGGTAGATGGTCAAATTGATGTAAGTTGTTTGTAGCGTACACGCCTTGCAATATATCTAAGAGTTTGAAGACAAGAAACCTAGGGCTGATATTCATAAAGCTATTTGGGTTAACGAGCTAGTGCCTTTCTTCTTTCGTCTGTCGGTGTTGGGATTTTCTCCAATATAGCGGGAGCAGCTATTTCAGGAGTATATTTTAGAACTAATGTCCTAAAATTTCATGACACATTTCCAAGCTTCACAGATGGAGTCAGTTTTGATTGCCCAAAAACAGTTAAATTGCAGGAAAAGCAGCTCTGCTTATTTAGATTCTGGATGCGAAGAAATGTTAATATAGTTATCCCCAATTTACATTTCTCTTCATGTATCCCTGTTACGAAGACAGCAACAACAACTGCTCAGTACGGCAGTCTAAGACCACAAAGACGCTCAAGGCATACAAACCAAAGTCATATTGACCGCAGCAACAACATAAAGAACAAGGAAATATGCAACTAAATATAATTTTCTCAGAATTTGCTTACTCAATGCCTGAAGCCTAATAAAAAAGCAAAGCAGCAAAAGAATTTCTTAAAATATAATAAAGTTCCACAATTGTGGGGCTAAATGAATTTGATTGTTATTCAAAGTCACTCGTCATAACAGCAATAAGAACCACTATACTAAATAATTATAATGCAATTTGCAACCAAACAAAAAAAAAAAACAGATAATGCTGAAGAAGGCAAGAAGAGGAGAAATGTAATATTAAGAAAAAAAAAAATTTGTATAAGGGTATTCACAGTCATTCCAGCTTAAGCAGCCAAGTCCTCCTTAGCATGTTTTTATTTTCAGCACAGTAGAAATCGCTCTGCTCCCAAAACTTCATATAGAGGGATCAACTTTTGGGTTGGAGTGTGTTTGTCCAATCGTATAGGAAGACCTATTCAGTGAAGCTGTTCAAGCAGTTTCGTATATTTACAACAGGTTACTCTTGTTAAGAAAGAAAATGTTCTTCATTTTCTGCCAAGACGTAACGAATTAGCAAGGCCTGCGTGAATACCGCTTATGATATTCTAACGAGATAAAGATGAAATGGAATATAAAAAAAGCATAAAAAACTCAATAATTTAGAGAATCACAAAATATTATTAAATACGTTTCTGCAGCAGATTAGCAGTCTCTTAGGGGCAGTCTCTTAGGGGCAGTTTTGTATGTAGATATGGCAACGCATTAATATGGATATTCTCAGCGTGTATCTGATATGTCAAGAAAAGCAGTTTGATGTTGAACATACTTATGTTTTGCAGTACCAAATATTTTGTTGTATGCTTTAATTTTCAAGGGTTTCCAAATATGTTTTGCATTAGTGGTCTTTGTACGAAAATCGCAGTTGAGATAGAAGATCATTGAGGCCAATTTTCGTTAAAAATATAACTGAGAGTCTGGGTGTATCGCTGCCACACACTTAAAGGTTTTGGTAAAAATAGTAGTTCATTATGGGAAGAGTATCTCTTGTTTAAAGACTTTATATTTTCTACAAAATCTGGACTTTCGATTCACAGCTGTAGCACATGAAACTCCCTTTTCCAAGAAGTCCCTTTTTTCGTTTGTGGTAAAGTTCGTATGCTATAAGGGAATCAGCTCCCACATTACCATTATCTATAGCGGTATTTTTATGAAATTAGAGTGTTACTTATAGATGGCTTTTAATAATACAAACTTCAAAGAACTAAAAGGCTAGATAAAGACAAATAAAGGCAATTAAGATATGGAAAAATCTTCATGAGTTAGACTGAGAAGATGTTAAAAATAGCAGGGAAATATTCAATGGAACAAATTCCCGGAAGTTCTGCGTAGAAAATAAGAAGTCTTACCATTCAACAAAGGTACGAAAAAAGATTTCAAAAACTAAGAAAATAATAAGTTTTTAGTGCACCTGGGTGCAACTTTGAAAATCCTTTCGAAAGCAGTAAATTTTTGATGAGTTGGCTGTCAACAAAGTGGCGATCTGTAATTTGTTTTTTTTTTTTTCATTTTCAATCTTCAACATTGTCTCTAAATATTAAAAAATGGAGAAAAACTAGCAACTTGGTGTATAAGTTAAAATATTTTGTAATACCGGTCCACGCAGTAAGCATTAAACGTTAAGATTTATCAAAATTAAAAAAAAAAAAAAAAAAAACAGTTATATTTCAAAATTTTTTCAAAAACTGGGAAAATAATGAATTTTTAGTATAACAAGTAGCAACTTCGAGAAACTTGCATTTGCAGCTGGTTTGTAATAATTTTTATTTTTTATTTTTATTTTTTTTTTTTTTTGTTATATTTCAATCCAAAGCAAAATAGAAATTTTCAAAAAAAAATTTTATTTTCCAGTTGTTGTTTCTTAAATTTTGAATAATAAAAAAAATTTGAAACTTTTTGTAAAAAGTACGAAGTTAAAGGATTTATCGAAATTCCCTGAAAACTATTTCGAAGTTTTTAAAAAAAAAACAAAGAAAATAATATATTTTCTGTACGAATATAATAAAAAAAATTTGAAACTTTTTGTAAAAAGTACGAAGTTAAAGGATTTATCGAAATTCCCTGAAAACTATTTCGAAGTTTTTAAAAAAAAACAAAGAAAATGATATATTTTCTGTACGAATATAAGAAGGTGCAACTTTGAAAATGCTCCCAATTAAAGTTAGTCTACATACTTATATATAGATGAATCGTGTTTTGTTCATCACGCTAAAACTTAAAAACGGCTGAGCCAAATTGAATAATTTTTTTTTTTTTGGGGTTTGTTTGTAATTAATACACACAAATTTAAGGGGTAGAAAAAAGACGAAAATATTAAAGGGACGTGGCAATTCCCATTCGAACTTAATTTTTCACGCTGCATATCTCTAAAATGGTTCAAGGCAGAGACTTGAAAATGTTTACGGAGATATACGGTATCAATGCCATACTCACGGCAAAAATTGGGAGTTATCAGGAAATGGGGCGTGGCACCTCCTATACTGAACAGGCTGAATGTCTCTAAAAGAGTTCATGGTAGGGACATGAAAATTCCTGACAAATTGCCAATATTGATCAACAGTCAAATATTTGTATCATGTTTTTGAACTTTGCATGAAAAACGTCAAAAATAATGTTATTTCTGCCTATTATTAACATTGCCTATTATAAATATGAGAATCGGTGTTTAATCTATATACAATTGAAATTGTAATAGGATAAAAAGGAATATATATTTGTAATCGAGAATTTTTTAAATGAACTCAATTAAAACGTCTATTTCTGACAGTACGAAGCTTGCGAGGTCAGCTAGCTTTTTTAAATAAATTTTTCTGCTGGCTGTATGTCGCTTATTTTTGTTTGTTCTCAACAAACAAACGTGGATGTGAATCCTCTTCTTCAATTAATCTTAAATTGAAAACAGTATTTCCAGTGCGTCTTCTAACTTGCTTCCGGTATCGAAGAAATCACATAACTTATAAGAATAAATTAACCAGTTATACATGTGCATAACTGTATTACATACATATATGTATATCCACTAAATCATTAGCTTCGCTTTTCTGTTTCAATAAAGACAGTCAAAGAGCGAAAGAATTACAAAATAGAGAAGTTCCACAATAATCCTTCATCATATGCAGTATTTTATTACAATTTTGTCATGTCATTTTGTGCATTTACTTGACTACGTCTCATATTTACAAACCTTCAAGTAAAAAAGAAAAACGCAAAATAAAATCCCTTCATATTAACTTATATAACTACCCTTCAATTTTGCCCAGACAAAAAATACTTTAAAATACGTCAAAGCAACTATTTTCTGCAAATATAAAAAATTTATACAAAAGGGAAAATTGAAATAAAGGCGAAAAAGTGGCTACTGATACACACACATACGCGCATTGGCTTACACGTTTAGGCGACTGATTGAGTGCTTTAGTTGGTGGAAAATGGGAATGAAAAATGCATAGGAAGTAAGTAAACCAAAAGCAAAAAATCAAGTAATGCTAAAGGAAGCTGAAATGTAAGTTGCTTACTTTTATGTGTGTGAGTGTGTTTGTAGTCGTGTGTGTTTGTGCATAGAAAATATCAAATAATCAAACTGCCGTCCATTGTAAATGGCAAAAGAAGTAAGCGCCACATGTCTATGACGCGCCTCGTATGAGCAAATAAACACACGTCAATGTCGCTCATACGCCATGGTGGCACTGCTTGATTTAGCAAACAGAGGGCGTGCTATGTATGATGTTCGTTAGCGATGCAAATTTTCTTGATTTTTGCAATTACGGGAATTTCGTGTTCACATATTAGTTCCGGGCGAGCTTTTTAAGTATAGACTATTTGTTAAATAATTATATATTTAACTGGAAACCCCGATAGGCGTCTCAGAATTTATAATAGAACGAGTCAGATTTTAATCATTATATTTCCGAAACCAGTTGAGATATGGAACCAAATCACATCACTTATTGCAAATTGGTTCACATATTGGTGCGCAGACAGAGAGGTCAAAATTTTAAGTAATTCTATAAATTACACACAGTAAGTGCTGCTTTAGAAATTATAAATTCCAAAAGTCCCAGGCCTTTGGAAAAAATTTCGCGATATTCGCTACTAAAAAATACGGGATTCCACAATAAGCATCATTAGTGTGAATGCCAGAAATCATATTGCTGAAAGGTGCGCATGTGTGTACTTCCAAGCAAAGGACGAATTTTTTTGTGAGCGAAAGCAAGATATTGTCGCATGGTGGCTTCTCATCATGTATTTGCTGTCGATGCATAGCAGGTTGAGGTGATTCTCCATTCGGGGAAGTGTATCACCATTGTGAAAATAATTAAAAAGTTTCCGTAGGTATGATCTCGATTTTTGATCCACTAGACTATATAGAAAACGTAAATACAGAAATCTGGCATTCTTGCTAGACATACTAAAAGACTACTTAATAGACCACTGGCTAACTTACGAAACAACAAAAGGCCAAAGGAAAGTGAAGGTCACAGGAGGCTTAGCGAAGGGGTCGGTGTCAGATGTTTGAAAGAACTTTTCTTGTGTGGCGGCCGTGATCAGAGCACGAATCTGCGACATGGCACATAGATGCCCGACCACGACCTCCAGCTGGCTACCGCAAGGACTGAGATCTAAATCCTCACGAAGAGGCGGATTCCCACCATCATCAATATGACTGGTTGGGATTAACAAATAGAAACGCGGAACCCAACGAAATGTCAAGGGGTGATGCTAGATAGCAAGCTCAGCTTCTCAGACCACTTTCGAAGTTCACACTGTTGTACGATGCGCAAATCTGAAGTCTAGCGCAGAGGGGCCCTCCGGATTACTTCAGTATATCGCACGGTCTCTTCAGATACTGTCCTGGTCATGGCGGGGACTATACCTATATATCCCCTAGCGGAGGAAAGAGAATGAATTTATGACCTTCGCTCAGCAGCTCGTAGAGACTTTGGCGAGCAGGCTAGTGGAGAATCAATTTGGCGCTAGAAAATACTAAGGACGGTGGACCAGGGAATTAATTCCCGAAGTGGAGCCAAGGCTGAAGCGGTCTCGAGAGGTCGATT
The DNA here is from genome assembly GCA_949987695.1 of Merzomyia westermanni. Lineage (NCBI taxonomy): Eukaryota > Metazoa > Arthropoda > Insecta > Diptera > Tephritidae > Merzomyia > Merzomyia westermanni. The sequence goes on along the minus strand of OX465291.1, from coordinate 149,422,714 downwards.
TCTGCCAGACCCAATTATTAACCGGAAACGGTTACTTCTATTAAGACCTTCACACAATGGGCAAGGTTCTTCGAATGCAAAGAATTCGCTCAAAAACGAAAGACAGGTGGAGGATATTCTAGGCCATCTATCCCCGCGCAGTGCATAGCATGTAAAAAAAATTTGGAAAAGCTATTACGGCTTCCAAATGCCCTAGAACCACACCAGTTCAGAACTAGAGATTTTCCTACAGGGGTACCAAATGTATATATGTAAACGTATATGTGCCACGTGCTTGAGTAGACATCAAAGGAAAAAGAGCTGCGAACAAATCAAACTTTATTGTGTGAACGCAAATAACAAAACAAAAAAAAACATAGAAACGACATGTAACAAAAGTAAGCAGCAGCAGTTTTGGGTGTAAAAACGTCAGCTAGTCAGTCATTTAGTGCAGTTAGGAAAACTATTCATTGAAGCATTTGCTCAGTGTCCTTAGCACAAACTTGTATTCTTTGCTTGCTTGCTTACTTCTTGTTACTCGTTCTTCTGTTGCTTTGCTTTTTCAGTTCGGCCATTGTTTGTTAGTGCTTTTTTGTTGTTATTACTATTTTCTTTCTCTACTTCCTTGGCGGTCGCATGTGCCTTATACAATAAAGCTTATAAATTATTTACTTGTTTCATAGCAGTTTACGCTCTTAATGAAGTCAACTTTTGGGCGCTTTAATCTTGAGTACAGTAAATGTATATAGACACACACATACACACTATAGCGAACATAAACACATGTCCAGCTTTCATTCTTCCACCATTAATTTACAACACTTGCCGCCCTTTATATAAAGCCATACCTGAAGTAAACCATCACAATAGTGCGAAATGTACTAGTTCACGACTAGAACCTTATGACTGAAATCAAGCTACAGACTGAAGCTCATAAAAGCCTTATCTCCTCCAGCGTTATCAAAATAAGAGCAGTGTTCACTTAACTCATTAGAACCGCGCTAGTGCTATACCATCCTATTCCCAATATGCTTTGCACGTGTCTTCACCGCTTCATAAAAAGAGTTACAAGACGCTAAATACTCAAAAAACGAGACAATGTAACAAAAAAATCGACTTTTAAGGCCTTGTTATGTAAAACACGACATAATAAACTAGTTTCTTTTCTAAATTCTTTAGCCGTTTTGTTTGATAAATAAACTCGACTGATATTTAGTGGTAGTTATAGAATTTTTACACAAAAGGAGAAGGCGCTGGTGCGAATTCCCGCATTTTACATAATAAGTACCTTAGGTCAAATTCCTCAGCTCTTGTTTTATTTCTAGTAGGTAGGCGCCCGCAGCGCAGGTCCCAGTTCAAGTAACATTAAAATGTTTGGAAAAAGTTTTTTCAAAATTGGGTATCCCTTCGATAGTGGTCGGCAAACCTCCAAGGGTATTTCTGCCATGAAAACTTTCTTTAGCAAAAATTGATCTGCCTTTCGCTGTTGGCTTTTGGAGCATAAAAATCAGTGGGTCCCTCTAATTTGTAGACAAAAGCCTTCCATATGTTATTCACTGTAAATTATTTAAGTTTCGTTTATCTGCTTGCTCTGGAGGAATTCTTCCGAAGTATTCGCCAGTTGAGCGGTACTCCAGTTAATATATTCGAAGAGTTGAACCTTGTGCGAATTTGAGCAAGCAGACGCCTTTAGAATTATTTCAAGCCAATGACTAAACGGTTCTTAGTCGAAATCCAAGTCTTACAAATGTGCTCGTACAGAAGAAACAGTGTTCACGAACTAGAGCCTATGGCTCTCATACAAGTTATCTATTGTGACTGCTGGGCATAAATACACACATCCACAAAAACAAACACACAAATATATGACTACACATTAGATATTTTCTGGGTGTGCTTAATGTTTGTCGGTGAATACTTAATTTATAATTCTTTTATGTATTTACCTACGAGTAAGTGCTTTGTATTTTTTTGGGAGTAGAAAATGTTAAATTTATAGGAGTGAACGTAGTACTTTGTATGAATGGTGGTAGTGATGTAGTGGTGGCAGACGTTGTCTTAGAAAATTGTGCTATTGTGATATGTATTTACAGATACTTAAGGGTGACTTTAATGTTATTTAATCTGACATTAAATATGTTGTGGCTTTGCTTGAATGGACACACCTGTTTGTTGGTTGCTACTGCAGGCGTATAAATGGTGGAGTTTATTGATGTTGTGGTACGAGTGCGACGCATGCGAGCTATCTTGTGCATACCCTTGTATACATTTGTGAGTTTAGGTGAGGTGAACTATTTAAAATGTTCAAGATAGTTCGAGGAGCGACAAGTGCTCGAACGAAGTGTCGGCCAAATTACTGCCGATAACACCAAAGGAAAATTGTTGAGCGGCCCGGAAGTGCGGAAAGAAATCACCAACTTTGTAGAAACTACACGCAAAAAAGCGGAACCTGGACGCAGGTACAATAGGAGGATCTTAAGGAATGAGAAATATGGAACGCCACCCTGAAGCAATACGAAAGTGGTCGGAGTGGGCGACGGTTCCAAATTTTGGGGAAGTGTTTAGTCCACGGACACGCGGCTGGTGGGACGGCATCAGCTACAGTGCATTAGGCATTTTTTTCACCCCCACCCGAGAAAAAAAAAATATTTTAAGAGATTAATGAAAAGATATTGGGATGGAAATATTTTGTGAATTTAACCTATTATAAACTCTGTAGCTCAGCTTGGAAAAGCTATTGGGTTGAGTTAAACTAAGTAATTTCTTTTTCATTAACATTTACATTTAAGTAATACAAAGCGGGCCAGAACAGTCCAAGTAGAAATTCCCTCTCATTATAAAAAAGACTTGCGTGCCCAGGATATTTGAAGCAACATTTTAATTTGGGACTACTGCAAAATTTTTTTAAACTATACATCGATATTAACAACTAAATATGATATTAGAAAAAACCACCTGTAACGACAGCGACAATAAAAGTAAAACGCACGAAATATTATGACGATATAGAATTTTGTAGGGTTTTAATATCTGATAAAACAAGATAAAGTTAGATATGGTACAAATGAAATGAATATAATATTAAAGAGAGACTTACTTATGCGTGCTCTCCGTGCGCTCGGTTCCAAAAGAAAAGACCGGAAAACGAACGTACGTCATTTTTAAAATAAACAAAGTTGCATAGAAAGTAGTAACTACGTTTACAAACAAGTATATCGATATTTTCAAGTTTTGTGCTTAGAAAACTAAACTTTAAATGGTATGTACTTAAATTTACTGATTGCGTATGAATATTTCAGGTTGTGTCAGTAACACCACCCGAACCCAAAATACTAAAAATATCGTTTTAAGATAAATCCATAAGCACAAAAATGGTCTGTATTACATCTCAAACAACAGTTTTAGAAATTTTGGCAATCGTTCGGTATATGTGATCGTATCAGTCAAAAACGAATGCATTAATAGATGTCCTATTAAAAGTATATATATATAGGGGGCATAAAGCAATTAAATATTGTGTTCACACTATAAACAGTATTATCACATTATTTATATACATTTAGTTAGAATATTAGAATAACAGATAGTATAACAAATGCTTAAAGCTGGTATTGTATTCTATTTTCTTTTGTTGTATTTGATGTTATTTTTTAAAATAATTTTTTTTTTTAATTTATTTTTTTAATTTTATTTTACTTAATTTTGTTTTATTTTATTTTAGTTTATGTTATTTTACTTCTTTTTTTTTTTTTTTATTTTACTTTCTTTTATTTTTTTTTTTTATTTTACTTTCTTTTCTTTTAATTTTTTTTATGATATTTTATATTATTTATTATCAAATTAAATGCTTTAGAGACCAATGTGTTCTTGAAAATCCATCCAGGTATATAGTTAGCATACATTTTTTCACTGCTACTATTGACTGCTTTTATTTGGCTAGTGCTGCCTGACACGTTATCAAATGCTTTCTTTTTGGATGTTCAACTGTTTTAAAGCAATATTTTTCATAACTGATCAAGCTTATACCATACTAAAATGGTTCATATCTATTTGTGCTATCGACGAAAAAAATCTTAAATTTTTTTTCTTCTCGCTACCTAGCTTTTTTTCCTCCTTTCCTCAATGCTTCTTACACAAATTTTTTGTAGTTACCACTTCACTAGAATTTCATTAATAGCATTTTCTATTTATTTTTCCATCAGTGTTTTTGTTGGTGCTGATACTTGTGAGTTTCCCCCCGTAATCATTATTTAACCGCACTTTTATTTAGTTTCATTTGGCATTGGTGCGCTTGTAAACGTTGGTGTCTGCAATTGAACAAATTGTCTCGAGGTCATCACATGCATTGTAAATTCATTTACTTTATAGCAAAATATAACTTTTTTATTTTTTTTTTTTCAAAATTTGCTTTCATTTCGTTTGCTGTTTATCTTTTGGTATTTGTTTATTTAGTTGCCTTCGCCTAGGTATGTACATTGTCTCGCTCTATGCCGTTATTCGATATTTGGTCATTATATTTTGGACTTTAGTGAGTATTTGCCTTTGTGCTGATTCAAAAGGTTTGAGTTGTGCTTACGTTTGATTTTCGTTTCACTTAGTTCTTTTTCATCCTAATTTCGATATTCGTTTTTTCTTTCAAATTTATCCACTCAATTTTAAATTCATTCAACTGTAAAGAGAAAGAAAAGGAAAAAATTAGGTAAACGTTGTTAGGAATAAAGGCAGTTATTTGTAGATGTAGCTTAAAAATTGTAAGAAAACTTAAAGATAAACGGGTCTCTGTAAAATAGTATTTAATGGTACAAAAAAATATTTTAATAAAGAATAAGAAAGGTCCGATTCCTACTCCGTCAATTATATTCTTCTCAAGCACAGTTTCTAGTATATACTGTCAGCTTGTGAGTGGAGATTTTCTTCTTTCATTTTCTTTTTCTTTCTGGAAAATTCCATGATTTCTTTAAGAAACTTTTTTTGCGGACTACAACAACAAAAAATAATATTTTTAAAACTTGTCACATTCAATATTACAACAAAGAGTACTTCAATTGCGAAACCCCTGCAGCTTCTCTTATACTTCAGTCTCCTTTCCCTTTATTGCCCTTCTCAAGCTTTCTATAAATTTCTTTTCTGTTTCTATTTGTTTGCTTTTTATTCTTGCTTGGTTTTATGTGTTCGCAGTAATATTCGTCAATTTCTTTCTAATTTCATTCTCCATCATACTCACATCTGCTCCCAATGTTGGCCAACGTATTTATGCTCGCATGCTTTTCAAGCAGAAAATTGCTTTTATATTCATGTGTGGCTGGCCAAGCCATTCGACCGTTACAGTACTTTTTGATATTTTGATATTCCTGCTAGAAGATGCCTTCAAGGAAAATAGAGAAAGTTGGCACTTGGCATAATTTAAGGTGGATGTAACTCCATACATGCCATGAGCCGTAAGGAGGAAATTGTTTTTCTTTAGTGGAACTCTGCACAGTTTGTAGGAAATTTGAATACTACTGTTATAGTATCTTAGTGAACAGTTAGTTCAACGAAATCGAATATTTACTTACTTTTTAAAAACGAGTCAGGGTGAATGTTATAGCATTTCACTTCCCTAGAGGGCGCATATATATCATGAATGCAAGAAATCATACGCCGGCTATTAATGTTATCCCAACAAGCATTTTTGTAAATGTTTTTAAAAATGATTTACAATAAGCTAGCATTAATAAACGTCAATAAGCGCTTTAAGTATTAATTTATTTGATGGTTTAAAGCTAATTTGCAATAAACAAATATCTATAAATCACTAATCTTTAAAAGTAAATCGAAAATGTTTACAAAAATTCTAGAAAAATAATATTTGTCAATTTATTTTCCATGCGAAATGTTTCAATTTTTCTTCACTTAAGTTGTTCATCTCTATCTTAAATGCCTCCCCAGTTTAGCATCGGTTGAAAATATACATTTACTTAAATTAAAAATTCATTTAAATGAATTGACCTATTTATAATCAATGTGCCTACTTTGAAATATTTTGTAAATGAAAAATAAGCGTTTTATAAGCTTTATGTATCTTTCTGTAAGCTTTCTACAAGTTAAGGTAAATTATTATAGCAAACCTTTTTTAAGCTACTTTATTTTATTTTGAAAATATTAGCAAAAAGGTTTGTTGGGTATGTGTTCCTAAGTTTCTATTTTATACATATATAGTTATGCCTCTATACATTTATGTTTGAAACCCGCCCATACGTTATTATGAGTATAGGATATTTGCTCGCAAAATTAAGCAGAAGCATAATTAATGACTATTTATTTTATAAGATTTTGTTATAATGGGTTTTTTTATATAAATACATCGACTTGGCTTATTTTCGATTTGGAATTAGTAAATGAATTAAGTTATTATGAATTTGAAATGAAGTTATCACAAACACTTTTGAAACTAACATAGAAAAGTAAACGGATGATAAAAGCTTGAGTTGTATCTTGAGTCTTAGTTTATGTACGTTACGTGTTACGTGTCTCTTCTAGCAGAATGAGGGTCTCTCGCGTCTTATGCTGTTCAAGCACTGTGTTGATAGGAACACCTTCACTAAAATATTTGCACTGTAATGCAATGCCCGAGTACAATAACTCCGTAAAGCTCACCGATACATGACATAGAATAATAAAACTTATATCTTCCGAAGAACTTATATCTCGAGTTTGACGAAGACCATCTTCTTTTGATACAATCCCTGATTATCAGCCTTATATCAGAACATGTATGAAGAACTCGGTTGATATCAATTTCGGTCTTAATTCCGATATCAATATCAGCAGCATAAGCCCGCAATCGCATGCTGTTGTAATAGATTGAACGAGGCAAAAAGAAGAATAAATAACTTCGAAGTCGTATTCACCAAAAAGCACAACTTCAAAGAAATTAGTACGTGACGATAGTGCTCGCCACCAAAAATATTTACCAAAGGTCACTTTTGTGTGACTTTAAAGTCGTGGCAAAAGTATGACTACCACAAATTTAATGTTTCAAGCTTCCAGCTCAACCTCATGGTCCTATCATTTATACTGGGGACTAAATGGTGTACTTACGGGCATAGTGAGCTTAAGAGCTGTCAACCACTTTGCAGTAGCCACTGACAATGGCTAGCTACAGGTAACGGAGACTTTATTATCACTATTAAATATCACTTAAAAGTTCAATAACTTAAAGAGGGGAATAAAGGACTCCACAATCATCACGCAAACAATTATGGCTACTTAAAAGTAGCTGCAACTTTGGAGTTGCGTTTAAGTGCGATGAGTTTATGAAGAGAGTTTCGAGTTTTGAAAACTTTCACGTTGGCCAACGTACGACGACGTTCCCATTACCAATAATGAATGCTACTTAAAATCTAAATAATAACAACGAAATCATTAGTGGTCGAAGCTACCTCGTAGCAACTGTGAATTTCTCAAATATGGTTATCTATTCATCAAAGACACACATTTTGTGGCAGTTACGTAATCGTTACATGCTAAAGTTCCCAGTCTTCGGTTCTATTGCTTGGTGCTATTTGGACCAACTTAACGCGCAGGTACTAGCACTTTCTGGTACTAACCGAGCTGTCGCAAGAGTGACAACGTCGAATCTTTGCGGCGCCACATCGTTGAGGCCTTGAAGATCAATAGAATTTTCTTTCGAGGAACTTTCACTTATTTTTTACCTACATTGCGTATAAATTTACACATAAAAACAAAAAGAGCAACAACAAAAAACCTTTGCATAATAAAAACAAGTGTCTGCTATTAATATTACAATGATGTTAACTAGTAGACAAGATAATTTTCGGATGAACGACTGCATGGCGAGGCCCGTCAACATATTCGGTTTCCCATTCCTCAAACATTTAAATTAAAGTCGACTGCGGGATTGACAATTTGCTAGCACATTTTAATTTAAATAAATACTTTCACCCCACTGCACATGTGGGTATTTTTAATAACAAATGTAGAGTCAACAACAACATCAACAACAGCTTTTACATTAACACCATCAAAATTGTTGTTGTCATTGCTACATTTTTTTATTGTTGCCAGCTGACATGAGAAATAGTGAGATTTTAATTGTTGCAACAATTTAAGAGCCAACCGCAACATTTTAACACCGCAACAATGTCCATGACTGCAACAAAAACAACAGCACAACTACTCATATTATCATACCAGAAAAAGCTCAAAAACCCATATAATCGCAATGACAAACGTTCAAATTATTTATGCAATACCAACAAACGAACAAGATTGGCCCAACTGGCAGAGCTTGTGCACTTGTGTCGGTGACCGCGGAAAAATGTGCGCTAAATTGCTATTTATTATTACAATATGGCTGCAAATAATTTTTAATAATAATTGGAACAGAGATTTCATTTTCATAAATGCCAGGGGAAATTGGTTAGAGAAAGGGCAGTTTACACGCTGACAAGTGTTCAATTGGCGTTTTGTAAGTGTCCGTTGAAGGTTAGTGCACTTGCGTGAATCACACTAGACCTGTATAATGCTGCGCTGCGTTGCGTTATTGCGTTGATACCGCGAGTGGTGCTGTTATTCTATTAAGCGACGCCAGCTTCGTTCAATTGGTTGGCAACAATGCATTTAGTTTTTAATATATATTTTTGTGGGTTTGTGTTATGTGTATTATTTCGACGTATGAAGCAAAAGAGGTTAAGGTGCAGTTTTTGTTAGCAAAGTTAAAGTTAACAAATGTTTCGTATTCCAAAACAGTTTTGTTATTTTTGTAAAATGGTGCCCAAGTGATGGGGGAAGCCGAATATCTTTGATAACTAAAATTTTATAAATTCCGAATTCGATTTGTTCATATAACTTCGTTCTTTGCTTTTTTTCACATTTTCTTTTCCTAATATAACATAACAGCATAATTGTGAAATTAATTATTTCACAAAAAGAAAAGCTCAAAAATTTGGTTTTAAAGAAACTGTTCCAAAAAATTGTTAGGGTGTTTTAATAAATATATTAATATTTTTTTAAAGAATTTAAGACTACAAATGAGTTCGGGGAAGAATAACATTTTTTTTTATGGAAAATTATTACCCTTTTTTTTGTATATTTAATAATTATTTTTTTTATTAATTATTAAAATCTTATTATAACACTGCGTTACAAAAACGAGCTTTAGTTCTGTCCTATGAACCAAATATAATTTTTGGGAAAGGAGAGAAAAAATAAAAATGACGTGTATCGGCGATTATATAATTGTGTATAATTATACAATAAGAAAAAAATTTTGGACGTGTACATGAAAATTTTACATGAACGCTGTGCTAACCATTAGGCTGCCAGACAATTGATTTTTCGCCAGCTAAACCATTATTTCTATACATTTTACAATAACATTTCGCAGGCATTATCATCTGACGGTATTGTATTTTTGTTGTTTGAGTTAATTTTTGACACTCTGACTGTGCTTTTCGGCTTGGCTTATTTTATTTTCTAACAATTCAATTGAATTCCGAACAACGGGGCTCACTACTTTTTTGTGCTTTTTTCGTACCGAAATTACTTTTACTTTACTTTCCAACTTAAAAAGCTTGAAAACGTAGAATATTTTTCACTTTAATGTGTGAGTTTAAAAATGAGAAAAGCTACTTAAACTTTCTCAGGTGCAAAAAATAAGCGACAGTTAATCAACCACAAATTTATGATGCTCTTTTGTCGTTTATTTGCATTTGAAATTAGCTTCAAATGCGCGAATGCAGTTTAAGTGCCTATAAGTATGCTTTAATTTGTGTATTTTATTATGGAGCGACGACGAACGAAGGAAATACAAAGCTTTTACAAGCGCTGTGAACAACAATTTTAATGGTTTTGTATATATCACTAAAGGTGTGTGTCTGCCTTTCGCCATATTCATCAGCTAATTACAACAATTTCTTCTTCTTATTGTCGTTTATGCTGGCACAACTTGTGGTAATTACCTGAATTTCAGCAAAAGCTATTAAGTGGAGTGTTTTGTTCAGCATGAAGAGCAGCGAAAAGCAAAAAAATAGCGAAATTCACGCTCATGCTTGTCTATAAAGTACAAACTTCATATTTGACGAAATGCCATTTGTTAGGAAATTGTAAGCTCAAATTTGATACACTTTCATTTTCCTCGTCTTACTTCACTATAAATCTGTTTATTTTATGTTGATGATTTCAGCAATATTTGAACGCTCATCATTTTGCGACCATTGTCGCTCAAACTTTGCTTACACAATACTACAAATACCTATACACCAACATACCGACGCTGGCCATTATAATTGCATTATATTTATAACTCCCTGTAACTCTGCATGGACCACAAATTTTTTAACGAGTTGCGTCATAACTCGCTTAGAACTTTGGTACTCGCTATGAAAAATTGCACATTTATCATCAGAAACCGCCAACTATAGTTTATTTCGCAGGATTTTTATGAATTTTGAAGTATGGTTTGTTATTTCCTCTTAACATTTTTATTTTAATCACAACTCCAGCCTAGGTCTACAACAATAAAAATTTCTATAATTACACTTATAGTGGGGAGATACTCTATCTTTCAGATTGGGGCTTAAATGTGTTATGCTAAGTTAGCAGTTCAAATAGGTGACAACGCGGTAAAACGCGCCTAAGTGGCAACACTTACGTAAAATAACTTTTATTGTGGCAGATAAACTATACACAAAAAGCCATTGAAATGGTTCAGGACGTTTTAGAGATAATAGCACATATTGAAAAAAAGGGATTAGGTGGCAACTCTATGATCTAACCCACTTTGAAATATTTGTTTTGAAATACGAAGTGCAGTATATTTCGTTTAATCCCCTTATAAGTATACCCCAATTCATTTTTAAGAAATGCAAATTGGTGGCAACCCTATAAAAACATTATTGTGACAATGCTGAGGTGGAATATGTTGAAATGAAGCGTATTATTAGCTATATTCAAAAGTTTAACCCAATCAAGCTCACTTTCGAGATAATAGCGGATATCCCAAAAAATAAATAAAAATTGTTTTGGTGTCAACCCTAGGTGGTAAGCTTACTCTTAAATATTTCTTTTTAAGTAAACATAAAATACGTTTCGTTTCATACCCACATTGACATATCTCGTTTTAACAACCCCATAAAATCATACTAAGTGGCAAGACCTAGGTAATCATTTTAAAAACGTATTGCAGTATCCAACTAGGAAACTTCATCCAAATCGGCAAAGCCGTTTCCAAGAGAGTATGGATAAACTTATACACAAGTCTACGAAATCGGTTTTTTTCGTAAGCACTTACCTCCTTGTGAATAAAAAAGAAAAATTAATTTTTTTTCATAAAATTTTAAATTTACTTTGAGATGGAAATGTTCACTTTTCGCTGATGAGGTGGTAGTCAAAAATTTGAGCGCTTATTATTGTTTTTGCTGTTTATTTTTATGTTGCTTTCGATTCAAAAATTATTTTTAGGGGAGCAAAAAAAAATTTTATCTAGCAACGTAATTCGAATAGAAAACAGACAAATATAAAAAATAGCTTGTTTATGGATATAATATTTAAGTAATTGCTTTTGGTAAAAAAGAAAACTAAGCTAAAAGAATGGACGTGGTACTGCCCACATGACAGTAGAAAATTTTTAAACCTTTTGAACCCTTAGGTATACAACAATTTATCCACTGACCATTTCCACTCCTACATAACTGAGTATTTAATATTCGCTCCGGCCGCACTTAGACTTTTGTATTTGTTTCGCTTATTTAAAAAAAAAACTGCTCATTTGACCTCGGAATGAAAAAGGGTTTTGAAGATTCGCTGTCGACCGAAACCGGCATATATCCACACTTTTCTGCATAGTAGTGCAAGAAAATATGTGACTTAGCTCTAAAGGGAGTGGCCCACAACGCATCTCTTTAAGAAAGCAATGATTCCCTGCTGCAATTTATGTGACTGATCTCAAAAGAAGTGGCCTGTGATCAGCTCAATCCATATAAAAAAATAAAGCTGGCATTAGACCCATGCTCCTTTGCAACTCATCCCACATTCATTCAAGACTAAACACATTTTTTGGAAGGATACGACTAGGTTATGCTGACATTTTGGGACGTGAGTGCACGTGCAAACATTTGTAGGCAGAAGTGATTGACATTTTTTGAGGCGGGGTAAAGAAAATGTTTCCTGTTATTGGCGGCGTGTAATGTTCGTAACGTCATATGTCAACTGCAAGCGTGCGAAACGTGTGCGCGTTTGATTGTTAGAGTTTTTTGGCTCCAAACAATTTTTTCTTGCTTTCAAGAGTTGGCTGAATGGAATGCTGAATGAATGCTACTAAAAAGCTTTTTAAGCACTTTTTAATATTGTTTGTACCAGCACTAAGCTGATACAAGCAACGCATTTCAGACCGTAAATTTGTGAATGAGGGCGCACTAGTCCGAAAAGTATGAAACTTGTACTAACTTGAATCTAACATTTTTTGTGATATTCCATCTAGCCCAAAACTATAAAATGAAGTTGCTTATTTAACTAAATTAAATTCAAGCGTTTGTTACAAAGGGTTTTTAATAATTTGTTCCAAAAAATTTTCCTTATATTTTCCCTATTTGAAGATAGTGAAACTAGCCATTTGCTCTACCCGTTAAGCTTATATATAAATTGGAATACCTCAAATAACCTACAACACTTTACTTTTGGTTTATTTGGAGTTCCTCCAAAAAGCCCCGGTCAAACCGTATAATCGGATTGGTGTTTTTTGTTTTTCACACAGTTTGAGGTCAAAGTGTAAATGTGCGCATCAGCCACAATGGCGCTAAGCCAATAAATTAAATCAAACAACAGCGATAAATACTTCACTCAATACACTTGCATGCACACATGCATAACTAGAAACCCTGCAGTGAAATATCAAACCAGTCAGTAAACATACTAGGATCCAACTATAATTTTCTGGTTGAAATCATACTAGTCAGAAAAAGTTTAATCCATACTAGTATACGACTACAATTTTCATAGTATGTGTTTAAGCGACGTAAGTTGTAATTATTTCTTTCGTTTATTTCATTTGCAATGCATGCTATTGTTGTAATTCGCAACCAGCTTATACTCCAAAGATATAAATGATAAAAAATGAAAACGATGTATTGATGAGTCCATTTTCTTATTTTAATCCCTGCTACAGGTTTAGATCCACATTTGGACTTATATTCTTTTATCTTTTTCGAACTAGTATGATTCGATAGACTGGTATGATTAGACTTCAATTTTGCTAGTACATTTCCTTCCATTTTGAACTGCTATGAAACTGTTATTTACGACCAGTATGTTAATAGTTATTTCCAATATATACAAACTAGAATTTCATGAGTAGTAGATGACTGGTATGTTCTGGTCGAAATCTGACAATTGACATCTCGTAGGACATCGCCATGTTAAAATACCAGTTGCTTATATGGAAATATGACAGTTGGCTGACTATTTGGGCTTGGTGCATATACTAGTTGTAAAGTAGTTTGCAACTAGTTGATTTGACTGCAGGGAATCTACTTTGCGTATATGTATGTATCTAGTCAACATTTTGAAGCATGACCGAAAAAAATATAAAAAAATTTTTTAAAAAATTTGTTAATTGATATTAATAAAATAAAATAAAATTTAATCAAATAGTAAAAATAAAATAAAATAAAGTAAAATATGAATTTTTATGAATTTTTATTCAAGAAGTGAAAAATTATTATTCTTGGCCTTGAGCTCGTTTCATGAATACTTGAAAATGTACAGGCCAAATGTAAATCACCAAAAATTGTTGGTATAAAAAAGCAATAAAATAAAATAACAAATAATTAAATAAAGTTAAGATAATATAAAAATAAATAAATTCAAATTAAATTAAATTAAATTAAACATAATGAAATAAAATAAAATAAAGTAAAAAAAAAAATAAAATACAATAAAATAAAATAAAATAAAATAAAGTAAAATAAAATAAAATAAGATAAAATAAAATAAACTAAAATAAAAAAAAAAAAAAAATTTAACTAAAATGAAATAAAATTAAAAAAAAATTTAAGAAACAAAAATAAAATGAAATATGAAATGAAATAAAATTATATTAAATCAAATTAAAGAAAATATCATAAAATTAAATTAAATAATAAAATAAAATAAAATAATAACAATAACATAAAGATAATTTAAATTAATAAAAAATAGATACAATATTATTAAAAGGCCAAGTAAATAACTTTATACGTGAGGAAGGAAAAGAAAGGAGCAGGAAGGAAAAAATTTGAAGTAAAATAAATTAGAATAAAATAGCTTAAACTTTCAAGTTAAATATCGTTATGCGCTTTTATGTTTGAATTTTAACAGCTGGTAAAACTATAGTGCTTTTAAATGTCTGCCAAGACTTGTCCTCACTTGTACTAAAGTCAAGCATACAGGAATTATATGTTTTATATCATTAAAAATCTGAAATATATTTCTATATCTTGTTGCCAAATGCCATTAAAATTTCCTTAGTCATTTACAACAATTTGTAGGTAAAGATAGATGTAGATACATATGCACTGGGTTAAAAAAAAGTTAATTGAATCTAGAATTTTACGCTCAGCATTTTTTAAATATATTTAAAGTGTTCTGTATTAAAAGTACATGTGATAGAAAATGTTAAAAAAATCTCTTATTGCACCTTAATATACATATCTAACATATGCTATAAAAAATAAAAAGTTGATAGTTAGAATTCACATGAAAACTGTAATTCCGAATTTAATTTTAACATGTGTATGATACTGCGCTGAATCTAGAATTAGCATAAAGATATTGCATATTTTATTTCACAATATCAATTATGCACAGGTGTGAAAAATTTTCTAAAAAATTATAGCTATTTAAAAAATCTCGTTTTAAAATTAGTAGCTATAATTGTGCAAAAAAACATATATTTTAAACTTATGTTTTTGTTATAAAATAGTTAAATACTCGTAATAGTTCGAGTTTGAAACCGATTTTAGTCATTCTCTTTTTCAATTTTGCTAATTTTATGAATAATTTTCTTTTTCTATTTTTGTTGCAGCGGTACTCCTGCAGGCATATGAATAAGTAGAATATTAAGATAAAATGTGCTCTAAAAAGGCAGGAATACATAAAAAGTGAAAATAATTAAATAAAAAATTTCGCTTTTGCAACTTCAAAGAGACACATAATTAAATAGCTACATAAAAATGAATATAGCTAGCGAAACAAAAAAAAACTTATTACAACATACTTCATTATCACTAAATTAGCAAAAATTTTACTACAGCTCGTTGAATGCAGAGACATAACATATACTCAAATACTCCTGTATGTATGTATTTATTTACATTTACCGCAAAGCAATATAGACTTAAAATTGATAAATGAAATGCGAATACAAAGTGATTTTATGTCGCGCTGATAACACCAATGGCCACAATAACATGCAACAGTTTCAGGGTCATTTTAGGACCACGGCGAGGTTTGTCTTCTTCGGAGAATAGTTAGGATATTTTGTGCGGTACACTAGTGACTTAATAATCTGACCAGAGCTCGTCAGTGTCTTTTTGCCTACTATGCCCAAATTTAGTTTCGGACCAGCACCGAGAGATGAGCCGCTATCCGCGAGAATTTATTAGAAATTTAATCAATAAAAAATGTAACAAAGCTATAGAACCCGTAAAGTTAGTTCATATAAAGTGATACATCTGAATAAATCTGATAGTAAAGTTCGACTATTCAAACTGAGTTTGCCTGATATTAAGTACATGCGCCTGAAAGTATGCATAAGCAAATAAAACTAAAAATTATATACAGCATGTTTAAGCGACATAAGCTATAACGATTTATTTCGTCTATTTTATTTACGCTGCACTCTCTTGTAATTCGCAGGCAGCTTATGAAATATCCCAAAGCGGGGTTTTTCACAGCGGAAATGAGGAAGCCACTCCCGCGCAATCCCTTAGAGCCAACAGTGCTCGCCCCCAATTAATACATACAAGGTGTAACAGGTGCACCGCACCGCGTTCTTTATAGAACAAATAATTTAAATAAATAAAATAATAATTAAATAAATATTAGAAAAGGGCTCGCTATTTAACATGTGCTCCGCATACCCCCTTTTCCTCTCTAAACTAATAATATAATATAAATAATAAAATAAAAGAAAAAATAACTAAAAAAACTACTCCCCCTCCATAAAGCTTAGACACAGCATATCGAACATTTGGCCTGCACACATTTTTTTAATCGAATATTGTTATACATGTAAATTGTTTTAACGACAAACGAGATTGATCGTAAATCGGCTGTCGAATTTTAATCAACTTTAAGGATAATGTACGCTTGTCATACAAATAGACATAATCGAATTACTTTAATATGCTTACTTACACTGTTTTGACTTGTCTAATTTGCTATGACTACCAAAGTTTGAGCGCCTAAAATTATACCGCACATACTTGTGATATTTCTATTTGGATATGCTGGTGGAAGTGTGCCGTTATATCTGTTGTCAAGTATCAAGTAACAAATTCAAACAAAAAAGCATTAAGAGCGTACATGGGCCTACTCATCTACTCGTTGGCGCCTATAATTCACACGCACCATTAGCGAAAGTCACGCACTTGTGTCAACTTTTTTTCTAGCAAAAATCACAAGCAAACTCTAGGTGCGTTAATAAGCAAATTCATGTTTAGTTTTATAGAACTTGATTTCGTAATTGAGTTTGTGAAAACGTGTTGGTGAGAACGCGAGTACCAATTAGGTGCCAACGAGTTTACTCTGCTAGGCTTTTACTAACATTGGAAATCTATTTTGTATGAGCGTTTGATTGACATACATACAAAATATGTGGGTGTAGAGGTTTATCGATACCTTTACAGCATTTCGTAATGTTAGCCACATTTTATTGCCTTTTTTGCATACTTTTATTCGTTTTGTTTTCACAAACTTCCAATTAACTTAGGCGCTTACCTAGGTGTGTATGTGTAGTAGTTAAAAAAAGTCATAAACATCAAATCACTTTATTGCTGTGGCGTAACTTTTATTGTTACTACAGATTTTTAATGTGCTACCTACCTACTACATTGCATAACACATATTTTTACGCGCATCAGCAACACATATTTACTTACAAATAGATATTGCCACTTTGTCGAAGAAGCATGCTTTCCGGTAATTACTTTGGTAGTTTTTACGACATTTAATGGCGCTTGTTTTCCACAGATGCAAAAGGTGACGTTGAGTGGAAATCAAAATTGATGATAAAGCTTTTAGGCGCTTGAACTTAGTTCCACGTAATTGGCAAAGGCAGGCGGATAGCAAAGAAAAAGAATATAAAATTATCTAATTCCATAACAAAAATAAACACTAAGGATTTGGCTTTGCTTTTGGCTGCTGAACTTGTGCCTAAATATATGCAATATTTAGAAAAAATTTTGTTTTAGCGCGTGTATAAAAATGTTCAAGAAATGTAAAATTTTCTGTGATATCTTTTAAATGTAGGATAACATATTGGAATTATGTGGAATTGAAGTATGCTCGAAAATTTACACTGATGATGCCTTCACCAAAGTGTTCGTGTTGTACTGAAGTAAAGCCTAAAGAATGATATGGGATTGGAGTGAACAAAACTATCGCATGTTTCATAATAAATAAGAACCCAAAATGGGAAACGCTAGTCTGATAAATGATGGCTACATCTTTTTCTCTGAAGCTCATATATTATTTGACCTTAGAAGAAAACACTTTCTAAAAGCTCTTTAATGCTAATCAAAAAATGTTTGACATCTACTCATCGTCTCTTCAACATGAGCTCCGGAAGTTACAGTACTATTTTGAAAGGTACAAAACTATGTAAGTTTTGAAATATAAATTTAGCTTAAGCTGTGGCAAGCTCGGACCTTCGGGCCATAACGAAAAAGGTAGGAGCTATTTTTGGCATGCCAAAATTTCTTCAAAACGAGATTTTTTTGTCTTTTGACTATCTTAAACACTTTAGCGCCTGAATTTATGCAACTCACAAAAATTCGTAAAATGTAAACTCATTAAAACTCACACTCTTTAAAGAAAGAGCTTTATTTTTTGTGCAAAAAATATTTGTTTCTAAAAAAAAAGCTTAATTTTTTTGAGATCCCAAAAGTATGCACAAAATCCAATAATACACAAAATAGATTGAAAAGTTACATAAGTGAATTTTGTTCACGCAAATTTGGCATGAAAACTGTTAAAGCCAGTGAGGTTTGTAAAAAATCCATCAAATGTTTTCACTCGCATGCATTTCAAAATCTTATTAGCATGTTAGCGTAGCAATTGGATTCAAAAATAAATCAATAAAAGATAGTTGCATATTTTACGGCGTTCAGTTGAAGCAACGTTACAGCTAAATGATTTAGCAAGCAGCTTTCTCCTCCCACACTTGAACAATCAATATGAACATTGTGAAATATACGAATAATTCATTTTTTTTAATTGTTCACAATTCAACAGTTTTTAACATTCGCATAAAATGTTTTGCATACTTTTTGGCGACTAAAAAAGTGGGCAACATTGCTTAATCCAATTTTTTACTTTATGCAGCTTAAATATTTCAAAGCTCCATGACGATTTGCGTTATTCGAGTGAAAATATTTTGTATTTGCGATGCATGCATGTGGGCGTAATGGGTGGTATAGCGCGTGACGTCGCTGTATTCACCGTGCTCGCGCAAAATATTTGAAAGCGCGTGTCTTTGTTGTGTTAGAATATTTTATAAATTTACAAAGAAAAAATAAATAATAATTTTTTATTTTATTTGAAGTTCTTTTTTTTCAGGTTTTCCTACCACGCACGTGAGTTCTAGACGTATGCAATTTCCACTGGTACGCGTCTATGTTTGCAAAGTTTGCATCTAGGCAGACACAAAATCATAGCAATCTGCTACAACCCATAGAAGAGAAACAAGAATTTAACAACTAAAGCAAATATGCAATTATTTTCAATAACATTTTAAAAATTCAACATATCGCGGCGTGCTTTCCCATAACACACAATAAAAGCCCGCAGGACACTTTGGATAAACAAAAAAAATACGTTGCCCTGTTGAGATTTTAAGTGTAGCGTTAGCATTGTGTACGCAGTCATGCCTTTTCCTGAGCATGTTGCGAAAACTCATATAGGTCGGTCTTTAATGGCGCATAATCGCTTTACATGACGCAATGGACTAGGATCCCAATTCGATCATAAAAAACTCACTTTATAAGAATTAAGTTGCAGCTAAACATAGGGAAATTTTCGACTGATTCTAGGCTTCTATCAACATTTGGTACCGCCCCTCTCTCTTCTTCCAGACTCTTAGGCACTTGAACTGGCTTGAGCTCGTTTATAATCATGAATGTTTTATTTTAATTTTTTTTATTCTAGTTTAATTTTATTATATTTTTTTTTATTATATTTTATTCTATTTTATTTTTTAATTTATTTTATTTTATTTTAGTTTGTTTTATATTATTTTATTTTGTTAGATCTGATTTTAATTTATTTTATTTTAATTTTATCTAATTTCGTTTTATGAAATTCTATTTTGTTTTTTCCTTTTATTTTATTTTATTTTATTTTATTTTATTTTATTTTTTTTAAATTTTATTTTATTTATCTTTATTATTTTATTAAATTTTATTTTGTTTTATTTTATTTAACTTTATTTTATTATACTTTCTTTTATTTTATTTTATTTTATTTTATCTTATTTTATTTTATTTTATTCTATTTTATTTTATTTTGTTTTATTTGATTTGGTTTTCCATCTCATTTTATTTTATTTTATTTTATTTTATTAAATTTCAATTTTTTTTTCTTTTTTTTTTACTACCTATATTTCATTTTATTTAATTTTATTTTACTTTCGTTTGTTGTAAAATTTTTTTTATTATGTTATATTATGTTTTATATTTTAATTTAATTTAATTTTATTTTCTTCATAATTTTTTCATTTCCTTTTTTGCCTTTCCGGAACAAGAACCGACTGTAGTGAAATTGCCGACTTATCTCATCTCCCCAATCTATTTGTTATACTTATTGATACGAATAACTCTTCTCCTTCTTAGACCCAGAAGTGTCAGACAATAGACCTGAGTTAGTAGATATAAAGTTGTATGTCCAGGACATAAAATTATTGTAGGGGCATTCCAGGGCTCCTATTATAGTAAAGTACTCAAGTTGCAAGATAAAAATATATTCTAACAGCAAAAATTAATAATTGTACATGTACAGTAAAAGCACGACAAATCAGATATGTTTTGAGACATATCTAACACAAAAATATGCAAGAAAAAAGCAGAGAACCTATCAACGTCACATGTGTTTCATTCAAATTGCATGCGGCAAAGTCCCATGCGCAGTCAAATATCAGCATATGCAGGAGTCTAACAAAAAATAAACACATAAATTCTTGAGCATAAATGTATGCATATGGCTATGTATATGTATGTACATAAATATGCTATATACTATTTGCAATTAAATGTGTGAAACGGGGAGTGCGCCTTCGAGCAATATTTGAACCCATGTAGCACTTTCTGTTTGACCCATGACCAATATGAGCGTTGAGCAAATAATATTGGGCATTTTCATATAATCAACACTGGGCACCAGTGGTCACTATTGTCTGTGCCCTATCTCACCTCACACCCGATAACGTCACTACAACGCCAAAAGCCAACAGTCAACATTCAAAAGAGCGCGAAGTACAAACAAACAAACAAAAAAAGAGATAGCGACAGACGCATGCAGGATATGAAAAGCCACTAAAAGTCAACCACAACTTTTTAGATAACGCTTTTTATTACTTTTGTTATTATTTGCAGAGTAAAGTGTTGTTGTGGCTAGCGTTAAAACTATTGTAAGCTGTTATGTGGCATGGAAGATTTTTTTTGTTTTGCTGACCAAAACACACTCAAAGTGGAATATGTGAAATTATTCAAATAGTTTTAGTTAGAACTTTTTGGCATAGAATATGACTTATTTTCTAGGCAGATGGCACATTGATTCGGTTGAACTTGCTGTTTTGGAAATAACTTGAGAGCTAACAGTACAAAATCGATAAAAGTCGATAACATTTTTAAACCACTTATAGTCGACGAAACCCGACTTTGAATTATCATTTCATACTTTTAGGATGATGTGGAAAGCAAAGCAGTGCACTTGAATGCAAATATATTAATATTTAAGGTTCAGGTCGTCGTGATATTAAGGTTTAACATTCGAAACCTTCTCTAATGCTGTGGTCGCTGAAAACATTTTTTTAAACTTGAAGACTAAGTATTTCTTTTTATGTTTATATCCCCACTAGACGCAGCACAGGATGGAGGCGTGTGCTGCGTTGGAAATGCATTGCAGAGAAAGCCTTGTAAGCCCTTGGTGCTACAAACTGGCATTAGCTATTGTTATTGGTGATAACTAGCGAGCTATCGTTTCAGCGCCATACATTGCAGGAAGAGGAATTTTTATGAAACCAGATAGCTAGTTCTTCTTTTGCAAGCGAATTTTTGTGTTCAACTTTTCTCGATTTCAGCATGCTTCAGTTTATCTTGCCGCAAGTTCTCTTAATTACTTAGTGCAATTTTACGGTTAGCCGCAGTGTCGCCGAAGCAGACCGCAGTTGAAGCCTAAAGGGTTGGTTTGACCACCTAACACATTCAAAGCTTCAAATGCTCAATACTTTTTAATACTTTTTCAGCTAACTCTGCTTTGTTGGAGACTCCTTAAAAATCACGATATACGCTGAATACGTTTTAGCGTTATTTCTTTACTCCTTTGATAAATGCCATGAATGTATTATATCTGAGGCAATAAGGTAAAGAAACAAAAGGCTTTTTTTTCTATTGTTTAGTAGAGTGTTTTGAAAGTTAAAATTATGATGTAAGTGTATGGATTTGAGATATGGTTTTTGGCTATAAAATCCAAATTTTTTTAGCAAGAGCCAATAAGTAGTTACGCCAAGAAGTATGCTACTCTAGAAAAACGAAATTCCTTAGCCATTGCAAGCGCCTGCTGATATAATACAATT
This sequence comes from Merzomyia westermanni, assembly GCA_949987695.1. Lineage (NCBI taxonomy): Eukaryota > Metazoa > Arthropoda > Insecta > Diptera > Tephritidae > Merzomyia > Merzomyia westermanni. The sequence goes on along the minus strand of OX465291.1, from coordinate 149,400,687 downwards.
CCCGCTTACAGCACACATACGGTTAGGCCCAACATTATGATGCCATCTGCTACATGTTTATGTTACAATATTTTCCAAATAAAATCGCTTTGATAAAGTCACACTCACGTCTTTGCCTGAGTTAATGTTTTTACACTTATAAGTGCACAATGTCAATAGTAATATAATCGAAATGTGGACCTATAAATATTTATTTTATTTTGTTTATTATTTATTTAGGATTTCGGTGTTAGCATTTACTTTGGAATTATTATTGGTATTGGATTGTTGGGGCATGGCATACACTTAAATACATTTGTACGTGACAGCTTTAGTGAGCATGTACAACTTTCACTGTCATGTTCGTCAAATATCCATAGAATAGATTCCCTTAAGGCAAAGTTGAAAAATAGTTTGATATATGTGTGATATCAAAACTTCTGGCCGATCCTTGGGGAATAGAATACAACACTCCTTTTATGTTAGCTCTATAAAATATAAATAATGTTGACAAGATTATATTTTTGTATGAAACTTTGATTAGCTTGCGTGTCAATTCGGATAAACTGGACATACAGTTCAAATTTTATTATTAGTATTGGAGTCTAACTTGGTTATTATATTTATAGAAATGTGTAATGGTTTTAAAAACTTTGCATTCAATATATTCGTAGGGTAAAACTTTTTTTGAAGTCATATTGCGTAGACATATAGTTTTATCATATAACTAAAATTTAGATGCGACGAAAAGCGCACAACCCTTTTTACTTTTAGGCGCATTCGATATTTTTTTCAGATTGTTTTTGCTATATATCCTGCAAAGATGGTACGATTAATCTCTAAAGAGAGTTGTCCGCCCACAGTGGGCTCATACCTCTTCCGTTAGGGACATAGTTGGGGTAAGTCGATAATTTATGTAACCTACTTATAGGTGTTGAAAGTGGACTTGTCCTATAGTATCCGTAGGTGAACAAAAGGGAGCTTTCCGGCACTACCCGTTCAGACATAAAAGCGACCAAATAATTTCTCCATAACAAATGCTGAAACAAAAGGGATCAGTTCTGCCCATATAGAAGAGCCTAAAGTGGTGTTAGTATCAAGCTGCTTTGCGCTTCATCATAGATTCATCTTAATTAATGGCATGACCTTCAGCGAATAGTTTAAATGTTGCAATATATTTATAGTTTCAGTTATAAGCCATAAACGTGAGCATACTTTAGAAAATATTTAGAACACGAAAAAGAAAATTTTAAAAATTTGACTGACCTGGGGCTTTCGTAATCTTTTTCCGTGGCTCAACTTTGTTTTGGCCCAATGCCCTTTGACTCTCATAGTATTTGTTCCGAGAGGTGTAAAAGCACAAATGTTATTGTACTCAAGAGATTGTAAAAAACACCGAAGAAAATGCGACACCCCGAAAAGCTCGCAACCTATCTATAATGCAGCTAAATATTGCATACTTATAGGCGGACTCATTATTTTTATTTTTTAGCATTGAGCTTATGCGATAGATGGAATATTACAATATATTTACAACTGTGCTCTCACACTAAGCTGTCAAATAGCTGTGTCAACTTGTTATAAGAGATAATATTTAAATATTCCAAAAGTTGACAGTGGAGTGATATACAAGCTTACTAAAATTTTTTTTTAATAACTTCAGCTGCCAAAATACTCCTCCTCAGTTCTTTATTCGCTACTATCCCACATTTTTTAATTCACAAAAACGTTTATGGTTTAAACTCATTTACGTTGTTTAAACTAGTAAGTATTCAGCTAAATTTCAAAAGCATTCTTAAACATTTAAAAATTTTTATACAATAAAAAAATGTCGCACTGCTATTGCCATTTTATCTTTCAAATGTATAGAACTCTAATAGAAACTGCAAAAAGTAAAACTTGGACTTGGATGGAACTTTTTAAATTGGAAAATTGTTTATCTGCGAGCTAGATGAAAAACAAAGATAAATAAAAAGACGAAAGAATGAAAAGAGCCAACGCACAATTAATTGAAATTTCGTTAGAATTTTACTCGCCTTTGCATTCCACTCGTTCGTGAGCCCTACGCTTCCGGTAAGAAAAGCGTCATGGTAGTAGGGAAATGATTTTTGTTAGAAAGCATATACAGGGTGTTTCAGTTTCATGTTTTTATATTTACATTTAATACTTTTTATTTTTGTTTTTTTTTATGATTTTTCGGATCAAACAAAATTACTTCAACAGTAGATTCCCCTTGAAATTGAAAATTTGGTTTTATATTTACATTAACCGTTTATTTATTTATTGATATTTTTCAAGAAAACTTTCAAAGTTCTGAAAAAAAATTTAAAATTTTTTACGAATATTTTTAATACTATTTTTTTAACAAAATTTAAAATTTTTTTTGGTCACTTTCATAAAAGTTTTATGTTTTTAATACAGTTTTAAGCGAATGCAGTTTTGTAAATTTTGAAGCAAATATTATTTTCAAATTTTTGCTTTTTGTAAAATCTTTGCTTCAAGTTCTGCAAATTTTTGATATTTGTATAAACAAATTTTAAATATTTTAGTGAAAATTTCTAGAAAGCTTCTGGAAAACAGATTCGCAACAGTTGCATTCTTTTTAAGAAACTTTTATTTCTCTACCGAAAGTTTTTGAAGCTTGACCAAATTTCACTTTTCAGATTTTTTTAAGTTTAGACAAAAGCAAAACATTTTTAACAAACTGTTCTTTATTTTTTAAATAGAAAAGCTTTAGAAACCTTTTACAATGAAGTTTTTCCTCTTTTATAACATTTCAATTCTGAATGTTTTTTAAATCTACCTAATTTAAATAGTTCTGAGAAATCTTAGCATTTTCATCAAAGCTTAAATATTTAAAAAATTTTTTTAAACCTTTATTAAGTTATTAAGTTTCTCCTCACCGCGTTTTGATCGTTTCATAGTTATATAAAATTACTAATAAGTAACTTCGCAAGTACCATCTATTTCTAAATCTCAATCGCAAAAAAACTTCACCACACACCCTGTATCAATCTTCTATCATATATAAAACTCAATATCAAACAAAGGCGTAAAATGTTGCTGTTCTATGGTTTTAAACACTTTTCTGCCCAATCAACTAACTGCAGCAAGAACTTGGCGAAAGCTTATAACGATAAAATTTCAGAACACACACACACTTGCATACATAAAAGGAAACAATATCTAACTTTTGAGTAATTTAGCTTTTTTACCAATAGTTACTGGTATTGCCTTTTTCCTGAGTCCTTTTGTTAACTCTAGTAAACGAATTTGCCATTTATCGAATAAATAGTTTATCGAATAGTTCTTTTGCGTTTGAGTTACATTGTAAATTTTGCTTTGAATGATTTTCATTTACAATTGGATGGCATTGCTAAAATATTTTAGAATTGATTGATTGAGAAATTCATTGAAAAAATAGTTAGTTTTCAGCGAAATAAAAGAACTGTGTTGCACGCAGAAGCACAAAGAGTTGGACTATGAAGCTGATTCTTTGAGGTAAATGAATATGCAGAGTGTTTCTCTGAGTGTTTTCAATTAAGCAGACAGTCGCTTGAGATTTGCATATCTCTGGCCAGAAGTAATAACAATCTAAGTATGTTTTAAGAATGTTTCAGGATACCATTATTGAAGTCAAAGTCGAGGACGTGAGGTGTACTTCGAAAGCTGTATACTTATTACTTGATATTCATAGAAGAACTGATATGTTTGAATATGCAAATTTTTAAAGTGGAGTTTTTGTGAAAGTAAGGTTTGAAGCTTTTAAACTATAGTCATTGTTGTTTTTTTTTTTTTCAGGAACGTTGGCTTTGAAGTCATATTCCCAAAAATCACAACTTCAAAGTAATTGAGACTCGATGCTAGTGTTGAAAAGTAAAAATATTTAAATTAAAAGTTGTATTTACTTCAAAGTACCATAAGTAACAATAGCGTGACCTTAAAGTCGTGACGAAGTTATGACTACCACAAATTTCATGTTTAAAGCTTACGTTGCCACCGCATGGTTCCATCGCTAACTTTTTTATATTTGAAGCTGTAATGATTATGAAATTTTTGCTGATGTTATAATTTAACAAACGACGTTTATGCAAGGTCTACAGATCTCGGCTATTATACTCATAGTCTAATATATATATTTTAAATTTGTATATCCTAGTAGAGTCTTTTTGTATTATTAATTATTGACATATTTTTGTAAGTATAACGAGCTCAAGACCAGTTGATAATAATTCTTAGTTAAATATTATTATTTTTGATTAGAAGAAAAATTGAAAGCAACAAACATATACAGGCTATAGTTATAGTACTATTTCGAAAACAGCCACGATTTCTCGTCAGACTAGTTCGTATAGTTTTGCTATTTCAGAGGATCTTGTGGAGAATCGAACCCACTCACTCTGATTGCCAGCTACTTGAATTAAGCAGCTTGCAAAAACTACATGCAGCATAGCATCTGCGCTGGCAATCAGGTTTTGGAGAGTGTTGTCGAATTAACAGTCCTTGGCCGGATTTGAACCCGGTACACTCCGGTACTCCCTTGCGGTACTGCCCGACTGTCGTGGTAGCGATTTATGACCAGTGAAACCTTCTAGGTCATTTCACGGTAGGTAATGAGAGGTGAGGGGCATCATATCCGTAGATCAACCATCGAGTTGCACGTCATTACCTTTGTGGATATTAGTCGCTTCTTACGCGCGGTATGCCCACCTCGGGCATATTCTAAACCCCTAACCCGCAGAGGCCACTACATTCTTTTCCCCCTAAGTACCTTCTTTGAAAGTGCCCAATTTTACTTTTCTAATTAGAAAACATTATTAGATATAATGAATTTACCACTAACAAAATCCCAGCAATAACAGACCTCTCTTGTATTAAGCCAAGTAAGTGAGATGCCTATCGCGTCAATCATTTAGGAAAAGAAAACAATTTTTTTTACAGCCCAATATTTTTAAGACTAATACACTAGTGAAAGCTTCATATCGAAAAAGTTACTACAGAGAAGCTTTGAATTTCTATATTTACTTTGATGTAATCAACGAAAAAAAAAAAAAAAAATTCTAAGCGTTTGTAAAAGTAATGATGAAAGTATACCAGGTGCAAGAGTTTACCTCTACATTAAAGATGTATATCCCCTATTGATAAATAAAAGTAAATTTGATATTTTGTATTTACTTTTCCAGTCTCTTGACTCCCCTATCAAACGTTTTTCGGTTAACAATCAACGATTTATTTAATGTAAGCAACAACAAAATCCAACTTCGTTTGAGCAAAATTACAAACAAAAACGCGTTGCTTCACACGCTTCCTTGTTGCCATTGTTTTCCCACCCACATCCCAGGAGTGTGTGTTTGTCAATCTCCGTTGATTAAGCGAAATACAAACAGTGCACAGCGCGGTCAGCGTCACTGTGGCCATTTGGTCATTGGTCTTTGCTTGTGGGAATAATTTTAGTTGTTACAGCTATTGTCTTTTGTGCTGATTTTTTTTGTTGTTAAAAAAATTCAGCATTTGTCTTCATAATTTTTTTTTTTTTTTTTTTAATTTTTGTAATTTTGCCATTGTGCTCTGTGTCAAACGCGTTGTTTGTTGACATTTCTTGCTTTCTTCTTTAACTTTGTTTCACCATTATAACTTTGCTTTGTCTTTTGCGACCTGGCATACAACGTTTGACTTCATCCCACGACAAAAGTAAGACAGAATGAATACAAAACAAAAGAACAAAAAAAAAATATGCCAAAAATAAATTGAAGCTTACAATCAACGTTGAAAATTGTCTAAAGTCCCGCTGGAATTTGTGCTTGTGCCCCGTACACAACAAGAAAAAGAAAATACAAACAACGACCCAAGCGCAACAGCAACCGTGCCACATCACTGTCAAGCAACAAACTGTGAAACTAAACCGTTTTACACTGCAAATTGTACTAAACGATTTTCTTGTTTTATACTTTACGCCAAATGACATTTTTGTATATCCATTTTATTGTACTTTTCACAAATTGTAAGAAATTTTTGTTAAGAAACTGCAGCATATTTTCCCTTTTTAAATATTTAAAGTTCAATTTCAACTGCATACTTTAAGGCGATTAGATGTGTAATTGAATTTTGAGACCGTTTGAGAACAGTAGTAATGAATATGGCATATCGCAAGTGAGTTGCAAAAGGGAAAGCATTACCTACAAAGTTTTAAATGTAAATTGTAAATGTAAAGCAATCAAAATGTAGTATACAAATTGAAATTTTGGCTAAATCCTTCAGATTTCATAACAATAAAAAAATTGGATAAAATATAAAGGCAGCACAAGCTTTATTGCAATATAATATTAATATATTTTGATCACAACACGCAAATGCTTTTTTATTCCACGTAAGCTATCGAGATCTGTATAAGGTAATGAAAATGTTTTAAATTTGAAGGTAAAGCGGAAAGAAGTAGAGTGCATACGTTCCAATATTGCCACATTTTCTTAGCAGTTTTGGAAGGCACGAAAAGAAAATACCTCGATAGTCACGTGCTGAATTTAATTTCTTCTAAAAAGAAACGAATGAGCCTTCATATACTGACTTTTCAAAAACCATAAGCTTGATTTTCGAAGATTTTAATGTTATGACAATCATGTTTCTGAGAGGAGTAAGGAAGTTCACGCTTTTTCTAAAATTTTAAATATTAAAAAAAAAAGAATAACTTTCAAAAACGTCCTAGCTGAATAATGAATGAATACATACTCAAGTGAGGCAGGTTGCTCTTGAGAAAAATTCTGCAGTAGGGCGTTTCTCAAAAATATTTGGAAATATTGTGAACTTCCACAGAGTTGTCGATACCTTACTCATACTACCGATGTTGGCATACATAACTAAAAACGTCTCAAAACTGCTAGCAATTGAAGAAGTCACAGACGAAAATGTTTTCAAACTCAAATTTCAAAAATCAGTACCAAAAAATATTTTTTATAATACAAGCAGAGGAAAAAATAAATAGCATTACTGCTCGAAAACTGAAACTAGCTGTAATATCTAAAATATTCAAAAATATTTTAATAAGTTTAAGAAATATTTTAGAAAATCAAGAATTTGAAAAAAAATCCAAAAAGTATTTAGCTATTTTTTAAAATCTCCTTTATTTAAAGAATACACAAAACTATTTGCAAGTAACTTGAAAAATTTTGGATATTTCAAAAATAGTCCGAAACTTCTTTTCAAATTTTTGGCAAATACATATATAAAAACATTTTTTGTTTCCAAAAAACCAAAACTAATTCCAAATATCTTGAAACATTTTCGATAGTTCCAAAATACCAAAAAAATATATGAAAATTTTTTTAAATTATATAAGAACAAAAAAATGTTACCGCTTTACAAACAACCAAGATATACTTCAAAATTATGGCTAATATTAAAAAAGAGTTTCATGTTACAGATATTTTAGACGAACTTTGATATTTCCAAAACATAGATATTTTGGAATATCTTCACTGCTTAGAAAAACACACATTTGTTTTGAATTTGAGAAAAACAAAAAATTATTTAAAAATCTCCAAAAATTCAAAACATATTCCAAAATTTACAAAACTCTAAAAAGATAAAATAATAATACTCAAAAACCTCTAAAGCTTGAACTCCATGTCTTACCTTTTGCGCATGTCAGGTGTCCTAGATTTTACCTCGGTTTTTAGCAATGCCATTTAGGCAGAACGAAACTAAACACTGAGGATGGCGGAACGCCAAAACCGGTTTCTTACAAAAACAAATTTGACAAGGGATGACGGAAAATCGTTGCAATATACATCATTTAGACAGCTAAGAGGCTTAGGCCAATAATAAAATACCTTGAAAATGGAGCAAGGGTTGACTTTACAATAACCATCTTAAAATAGGAAGAAGAATGTACAAAAAAAGTTCATCGTACACGATTTTTAAATCGATAGAATGACCAAAGATCTTATATACTCGTATATATAATTGTTCACACATAACAGAAGAAAAAGTTGATTTAAGCAGCATGCAAACAATACGCCGCATAGCCTTTGGGTAGACTACTGTGCTAGCAAATCAGAGGTGTGCGGGTTCAATTCACTGCAAAGTCTTCTGAAATATCAAAAAACTATAAGAATAAGTCTGATGAGAAATCGTGGCTATTTGTAAAACTGTTAAATAGTCCGTAAAACAAATAGTGAAAGACCTGGAGTGTGAAATATTTTCTCGAAATTGAAAAATGTACAAGGCTGATTGATATTTATTATTTTATTTTATTTACCCTTTTTTCTTATATCTATAAATATGTATGAACGCAATTTTCAAGAAAACTAAAATACTCACCAATTAAAACAGAAATTCGCTGAACTCTCGCGAAACGTATGTGTATAATTTTCACAACAGCAAGAGAGCAGCCGCTAATACCGAGGCTGCTTTATTATTTATGTCTCAATGGCAACGGCCAACTTTCCAAGATATGTTACTTCGGCAGCAATCGAAATACTTTCAACGAATAAACCATTTGCAGTTATCTTTTATTGAGGTTTATTTACAGACACGTATTTCACTTGTAAACAAAGTAAATACTTTTACATTTAAAAAACAATACAGACAGCGGTTTGTTTAAAAAAAAAACATTTAAAAAGAAAAAAATTAAAAAAACAAACATTTAAAGAAAACTATTTATATTAAAGCTGGTGCTTTTTGTTTTTAGTTATATCTGCGCTGTTTTTTCATGCTCAAAATTATTTCAAATCACCCAACAGTTTATTATGTGTGCATATTTATAAATTTAGTCACCTTTTCCCCTTTGCTTAAGTATTTATTTTTACAAAAATTCGATTTCAAACTAGAGCATTTCTTTCAGTTGGTTGTAATGCCACTAGAATGGCATACATACATACACGCTTACATGCTTAAGCGCATATGTAAGAACTTTTATATTTTCTCAACACATTTCAATGTCATGTTTATGTTGGCAGCTATTGACTTAAAGCAGAATGGGGCAAACACATTAAGCAGATAGTTTAGATATGTAAAACCATTTATGCGTATGTATTCAGTTTAGCACTTGTTGTTTTTCTCGTCGTTTTCCTTTGATGTGTGTATGCAAACATAGAAAAGCTCAATAGTTTGGAAAACTAAAGTAGGCGGCACAAAACGTAAATTTTCAAGGTTTTCCACATAAATTTATTGTTGTCGTCGTTTTTATGAAATGGAATTGATTTACTTTATGGTAAATAAAAAGTTGTCTGTAGGTTCATTTACTAATTTTATCACTAGTTAATAAATAAAAACTAGCGTACATTTTTTTTTCTTAAGCACTTAGCGACTTATGAAAAAAATAGCAATGCTAAAGTTTTATAAAAAGTTTCAGATTTAGTTTGCAAATGAAATATGAACTTGTCGCTTACAAGATATCAATCAAAATTGTGGGCGCTTATATAGTTTCTGCAGGCTTATTTTTTATTGCTTTCAATTCAAAATTTTGTCAAGCTAGCAAAAACGAGGAATAAATAATAGATGTTTTAAGTAAATAAGTTGTATTTTAAATTAATATTTTATCCTCAACGTAAAGTTAATACTTTAGGAGTTATAGCACATAATAGATTTTTTTCCAAAATGATAGTTTAAAATTATGAAATATTATTTGAGTTTAATCTGTTATACCAGTATCTTGCTACTAGCTTATTTTAAAACAAGCTATTACTCCAAAAATTAACCCGTTTGTTTTAAAAGCAAATTTCACTTTGGCTGTTACCGCAAAACAAAATAAGTTTTTGTATAGCAACAATTCAATTGAATTGTTTTTACATACCGTAATAGAGCGGAGAATTTAGAACCAACAGCCATAGCTTTTCTAATATATAAATTTTTAACTTCTTATCAGAGAAATTTTTGCAAGCTATGTAACCATTAGGCTATCAGAACGCTGCTTTCTTTCAGCTTATCTCCAATTTTTACGCATTTTACCATAACTATATGCTTGCACCGCCATCTGGTAGCGTTTTTTTTTTATAAAAACAGCCAAAGTGTTTTGTCGTTTTTTATTTCCCAGACATGTTTATAGTACTACGGTAATCAATTCAAAAATAAAAATGCTACTTAGTTAGTAACATGGATTTAGAACATATATATTTTTCCAAGCTCAAATTCGCAATCTACTTGAGAACCTAGAAAGAGGACAACTACTCACTGTCTATTTGTTTTCTTGTTTGAGCGCGCATCACGCAAAAACCGCTATAAAGAATTGCATGCAAGGTTCACCAACGAGTTACTAGAAGCTCCACTTAAGGTTTTGAAGAAGAAAGTGCTATTAGAAAGTATTTGAATCCGCTTTGCCTACAGTGATGGCAATAAAAGTTTGCACAAAATATTTTTATATACAGAGATAAGTTTAAGCATGCTTATGTCTATCAATAAAATATATTATGTCAAAATGTATAAGTATAGTCTTAATAAGAGCAAGAATTCGCTAAATTTTTTTGTGTGTCTGTATGTATGTTTGTATGCGCTTCACTATCTAACTACAACATGAAAATTACTCATTACTTAACCATTGCTTTCCTAGAGGTTTAACTTCATATAAAGGACATTGTTTTACTTTGCTGGTATATATATCGTTTTTATTTAGATGCGTGCCGAAGCTGGTACGCCTGAATCAGTAAACATGCCTAAATTTATAGCTGTATTATACATTTTAATTACCGTTATTTGGAAAAAAAGAACGCCCCATCTTTAGTAATTTGTCAACGAATTTACTTGGTTTGTTAACTGCCTATTTTATTGCTAAATTTTTTCTTGGGTCAGCTGTCATTTAGACATTTTTTAACTGTCAACATTTAATTTATACGCAGAAACAAAAACAACAAAAGCATTAATCAAGCAAATGCAGTCGCATATTGTAATTCAGTTCATCCCTCCCTCCAACAAGCTTATCAACTCAGAATGTAAATTTGAATTCTTTAATCGCTTCAAATGCCCGTCATGTTTTGTAGACCTAAAAGCATGCTTAATTTCGCAGCATTCACAAATGCACTCATGCGCTTAAATTACACCAAATTCAAAGCAACTAAGCTTATTGGATTTTCATTGCAAGTTTTTGAATGGAATGTTGATCTTAAAATAATAAGCCGAAGTTGGCGGAAGAGAGACGGTCTCATAGGACGCCAAACGATGTTCAGCCAGACATTTGATGGATTAGAGTTAAATAAAAATAAACCCTAGGGCTTTCGAATTACTACCGGCTGGCGTAATTTAATGCATATCGTTCTATATAATAATAACAAGGTTTTGGCGCGATATACCTTTGAGAAGGCACCTAGCCCATGCTAACAAATTTCTAACCACATTTGTGGTTGCTTAAAATTTTTTCTGCTAGGTTAATTTATTGTTGGTTGAAATTAGAAAAAGTAATTGAAGCGAGCAGAAAAAATTGTATCTAGCATCGAAGTCATGAGTAAAAAACGGCCACTATTCATAAAACTAAAACAAATTTTTGTTACAGCAAAACAGGCATGTACTATACCGATTTCTCACACATTCAAAATGACATATTCGTGCGACAAAAAGACATAGCGGTATTTTCAAATGTGCAATTCTAATAATCCATAATATATGTAAAATTTTAGCCGAAATTTGTTAGAGCGAAATGGCCTTGTACTGCGTCGGTTTTTCTATTTCAGATTTCAAAATAACATTTCCGTAGAAAGATAAGCCAAAGAAGTATTTTCAAAATTTGTATTAATATTTTGGAAGCAAGCTTGTTCAATGAAAGTATTCACCTTATCTAAAATACTACAACATTTGAATGGTCTACTAATACAAAGCAAAGAAATTTTTCACATTCAGCTTCAACTAATTATTTATATTTTAGTGTTCCATTGAAACCTTCATATAAATATGCCTAAGAATATGAAAACTATTTACTACTACTATAAGAGTGCCAACGAAAAAACTATTTAGCAAAACATACACACTCCCTTGATTTTATTAAAAAACTATATAAAATAAACACACGAAAGAAAAGAAAAAATATCTAAATAAAATTAAAAAAAAACCCAAAAGCCACCTACACAAAACAGGACCCGAATGACCTCATAGCAAAATAGCTAATTAAAGACAAACAACAATAAAAAAAGATAAACATATAACGGAAAATGAATACAACACAATAGAAAGAATAGCAAAAATTAGACGACTAAATTTTTAAACTAAAAATAAATTATTTCGTATGAAGTGTGCGCGTTTGCATATTTGATTCTGTTCACTGCTTGTAGCAGAATCTATATACATAAAATTCAAATTATTTATGTAAGTATCTATAGACCGACTTGTGTCCTAAAATTATAAGCCGATCGTAACCAAATTTGAAATACGCACTGGATATCTTCCAGGGATGGTCATGGACTATAAAATATGTTGATATATAGGGGGCGTGGCACCTTCCATACAAATGGAATTTTCCATAGTCCGCATCTCTGGAAGTATTTACGTTAGACCACTGAAATTTGGTAAGGAGTTATATCAGATTAATCCCTACAACCACCAAAAAAACTGGGGATAACGAAAATGGATCGTGGCACCTCCCATACAACTGGAATGTTTCATAGTCCATATCTCTGGAAGTGTTTGAGCTAGACAACTGAAACTTGGTAAGGGGCTATTTAAGATTGATCCTTAACACCTGCATGAAAACTGGTGATAGCTAAAAATTGCTTTGAAAATCAAATGCCAAGTTGTCGCTTGCAATATAGCAACCAAAAATGTTTAATACATATAATTCTTTTTTTTGTTGCTAATTTTTTGCTGCTTCAATTCAAAAAATTATTTATGGCAAGCATAAACGTTTTTATAAAGCAACAAAATTACGAAAAAACAAACGGCCAGTATTTATAATTTTAAACCAGAATTTTGTAAAAAGAAGCTAAATAGTCTCGTTTGATCTTAGCTAAAATACTACTTATTTACTTAGATTGAGCGTGTTAGTTTCAAGTTCAACTCAAATTTCTTATTTCAGTCTAGGATTTTTACTTTCAAAATGGTTTCTTAAACCTCTAAAATTTACTTTGGCTTCTATTGCTAGATGTGTTATAAGCATATTATTATGAAACTAGCTCTATGTTATTGCTTGACACAAATATGTCATTTTAAAATTTGAATGAGAGAAATAGGCTCAGTAGATTGCTTGTTTTGCTGTTACGAAAATTTTGCGTTTTAATTTTATATATGTAGTACTACGACTTCTTACGAGTGTGTTACCACTGAGTATGTTTACGCAAGTGGACCAACTATATGTATGTCTTTCTTTATTAAGTGAGATATGCCAATGAGGATATCAAACGCAAGGTTGAAATCAGTATCTCCCGTATATCAACAAAAAGTATATCTATATATAACTAAAGAAGAGGGTTGCCACCTAATAACATCATATTTATTTATTTATTTTTACGCATATGCGCTATTAGCTCAAAAATACTTGACTTATTTGGATGCAGGTACCATTGGATATAGGTAGCATGCAATAGTTATAACTCTTCTACTTAAGTGCTATCATTTAAAAAAAAATCGCAGAGTTGCCACTTATTTTTATTTTTCATTTTAATTAAGTGACACATGTCAATATAAATATCAAATGGAATGTATTTTACGTTCAATTTCAATAAAAAAATTTATTGGTAGGATTACCGCCGAGGGTTGCCACTTAATATAATTATGTATACTTCTTTTTTTCCATATCCGCTATTATATCGCTAACCGTTTGATCAATTTGGATGAACTTTGAAATATAGGTAATATGCACTATTTCCTAAGGTCCTATTTGAGTGCTGCCACTTAGACTGTTTTGACAGATTTGTCACCTATTTGATTTTTTATATTAAGTAAGATATGTCAATATGGATACCAAATGAAAGATCTTTTAAGTTACATTTCAACAAAGGTTGGGTTACCGCAAATCATTAGTTGATATTAGAACTAAGCATACGTGGGAATGTGGGACGGTTGGAGTCTTAAAATTATAACAGCTAGCAATATAGACGCAATACCGTATGACGACTTATTTTATTTTGCTGAGTTCCGATACCTTTTAACTGAATATGACAGCTAATTTTTGGATTTAACTCGCCACAGGCTTATAATAAGACAAGGGCCACATATTTAGGTCTCTTACGATACTGTTATTAATTGAACCAGCGAGTTATCTCTTTCTTTATGGCCCTCTTTATTGCCCATCTCCTTAAATTCGTAACAATAAAAATGTAAAAAGCGTGCATAAACTTCACTTCAGCTCAACAAATGTGCATATGGCTCTCGCCTATGGCGTCAATACCACAACTGTCAACTGTTCAGAACAAAATTTACTAACTATTTGCCAACAACGCATTATTCATTATATTTTATTACAAGTAAATACACTACGCTAAGCGATTTCCTACACTTTGTCCAGTCAGCCTGACTAAGTGATTTTCATTTTCAAAGGGGAACTTTTAATTTACGCTTCGTCGAACACCGGAAATTCCTTTAATGACCAAAAAATATCATAACAGCTAAGAAACAAAAAAAAATACGTTAAACAAGTATTATTGTTTCCTACTCTTACTTCTACATTCTCACTCACATGCATGCGTTTATAACAACTTTTTGGGGTGAGTATCAAATAAAATACAGACAACAAAAACAAAAAAAAAACATTTACAATTTTCTGCAGAACTGTAAGGCAAGTAACAGCCAAAATCTTGTTGTTGTTGTTGTTGTTTTTGAGTAAGTACTGCGAGTTTAGGCTAGCGCGTATACAGACATCGGTGCTCATAAACTTGACTTGTTGTTGTACTAAAAGAGAGCGTAAAACAGTTGAAGCTTAGTGTAGTAGCTGGAGTTAACGGTGGTTACTTTGTCTCATTCACGGTGGTGGCTTAATATTGCACTTGGCAAGCCAACAAGCAGGCATCGGATGCGGTTTTTGTGGGCGCTCAAGTCAAGTGCTATTTTGAATGTTATAGCAATTTGCTATATGAACTTGTGTTTGTACTATGTCTGTTTTGCTGTCTTGTTAAGCCGAGCTGATCTCGTAAATTTTCCAATACAACAACGTATTTTATTACTTTCTATGAATCATTTTACGCAGACGACTTACAAGAGATTAACATTTTATATATATAGAGTGACGTTTTCAGCGTACTCAGGATTACTTTTGTTGCTCGCAGAACTTTTTTTAAGATGGCAAAAGGCTTTTTATCAAGGTCTTCTTCAAAAGTGAAACTGTCTCAGAGTACTATGATCATAGTGCTATAAGTTTAAACGCTATGAACGAGGAAGGCGGGAAGATATGTGCGGGTGCAACATAAAAAGCTCCACCAAGTCACAGACAGCTGATAATCTTCGACATAACTATGGAAGGGTATTTCTCCGACCCAGAAAAACAACTAAAACGACATTCCATCTCGGTTTCTGCCCCCTGCGGATTAGGGGGCATAGAATGCACCCGAGCTAAGTATGTCTGTCGTAGGAGTCAACTTAAGTCCACATCGAAATCGGTTTCATGATCAATGAAGGCGTAGCTATGGCAGTAGGGCTGTCAGTAGCAGTAGCACTATGTTTGGTCCGTCGCAGGGGCTACAACAACAACAACATATGCAGACTTGGAAGATCAATAGAAAGGCGTGCAGAAAGTAGTGAGTGTGAGGACCGAGCTACCTGACTTCTCTAGTCAGCATAGAAAACGAAAAGTGAGTCTTGCTGTGAACGAGGACAACACGAATTACTGGTTGTCTGCAGATAAAAGATATCCATAACTGATTCTTGGCACCCATATCACTTTATATAATTACGGATTTGAAGCTTTAAGGGACTACATGGAAGCCAACGTAAACACCGAAAATAATTTGACTGCTACTATGAACTAACTTGGCAACTGAATAATAAGGACCTATCTCGACAAAGACTTATCACGATAGATAAGTTTTTGAAAGAAAGCGCAGCGTATTATAGCCTAAAGGCGACTCTAGCATGTCAAAAACAGGTGGAGGCTAACTTGGACTCAGTTTGGCTTAAAATACGTGGCATGCTTGACATTTTAGTACTTATGTCCAAACTTGTGTTGCAATTCTAAACTCAAAACTAAATGCATCTAACTCAAACAATCTGGCAACTACTTATATTTAAACAAACAAAGCATTGCAAATATTATAAAAAAATAATTTTCTGTAAAATTTATAAATAGCTTGAAGGAATTAAATTAAAATTGTGCTTAAATAAGCTCCAGGGTTTTTACCTTAGCAACTGATTTTTTTAAGTCTCCTTATTTAATTAAATTTAATAAATCCGCATTTCATGCTAAACTGCTTTGTATGTGTTTTTATTTAGGTGTGTAGTTATGTATGTATGAGGTTTTATATGGTAACCGCAGGCTATAAGTAAAAGGAAAATTTAAACAAAACTATGAAGCTGCATTTTTTGTAGCGAAGTATGTATGTACAACGCAGCATGGACAAAATATTTTTCACAATAGTCATTTTAGTGGCAAAAGACGTTGAGAAATGTATCGTTTGGGTGCTTATAGGCAAATTTATTAAGAAAACTATTTTGTGTTATATTTTGCCCGGATAGCTCTTATACGAAACGGACGTTTTCGATGCTAATTTGTTCGATATCACAAATAAAATTTAATGATTTTATTTTATTTTATTTTTTATTTTTTTATTACACTTTATTTCATTTTATTTTGTTTTACTTTATTTTGTTTAATTTAATTTAATTTTGTTAATTGATATTAGAGGAAAAATTGCAACGTTATGCACAGCGATGGTATGGGATGACATGTTGCGAAGTGCCCAGCTTCTCATCAGACCCCTTCTCGGAAACTGAGATACGAACCCAAGTGTCTGCACCAAAGCCGCTGTTAGAGTACTCTAACAACTAAGCTATGATGCCTTGTAGCGTCACGATGCCTTTTTCCTCTAATGTGCCATTTGCTTATTCCTTTTATACATTCTTTGGTACATATATTTTATATGTCAACTCAATTTTAATTTAATTTTATTTTATTTTATTTTATATTATTTTATTTTATTTTATTTTATTTTATTTTATCTGGTTTTACTTTATTTTGTTGAATTTAATTTAATCTTATTTTATTTTATTTTATATTGTTTTATTTTACTCTATTTTGTTTTGTTTTATTTTATTTTATTTTATTTTATTTTCAAGTATTCATAAATTTTATTTAATTTAATTTAATTCCAAAGAAAAAAAAATGTTCTTGATAGAGCTAAAGAATGAAAATGCTTAGCAAATGATTCCTCCTAAGGTGTTTACTTTTTCCATCTTGTGTTTAGACATTCAAGAAAAATTTCAAAATTTGAAAGGCCATAGAATAAGTTGGTTTAGAAAGCCAAAATCTTACTCTATCACCCCCAAGCAATGACAAATAAATTTTTGCATAGTGTAATATACACTTTTGTAAGGAATCGCATTTTTCTAAGCTTTCAGGGTACTTGAAGATATAACTACATAGAAGAAAGCAATATATTTTCTGTTTGCATTCAATTACTTGTTTTAGTTGTTTCGTTTGATATTTAAATAAAACTCCAATTAAATTTCATTTAACTGGTGGAAAGAGAAAAAACTAATTTGGAAAGGAAGTGTTATTTTTTTTAATATAAATTGTTGCCCCAAGTAAATCTGTATTGAGTATAAGCCATGTTTTAACTTTTAAATGTTTTCGAAATAGCATTTGTTTATCTCATCTTGTCTGCTACTTATGTAAATATTGAGAAAAGGTATTTTACATTTTCTACATGCACATAGCTAGTTGTGCATATATACAGTACTGGTGAACTAATTAGTACTAATATTAAATAGGGTTTTTCTTGGAGTTTATATTTACCAGAGTTAGGCCAGTGATCGACAATATTAAGAGTGCATACTGAAGAATAGATAATAAAACGCTTAAGACAATTTAAGGTAGCTTACTTATATTACCATCACTGTATACAGCTGGGAAAAAATATTTTTCTGCTGCAAAGTGGCGCTATAAACTGTAAGTTACGCATAAAGCAATTTGTCGGTCAAACTTGTATTCAATTCACTGTCGCAGTGTGTGTGAAGTGGGTCCCAACATAACTACAGATAGACGCAAACTTTAAAAACTGTTGTTTTTGCTTTCTTGTGAGAATGATATGAAGTGTTCTTTATTATCCATAATCTACAGACATTTGCCTGCTAAAGTTCCACTATATATAAAAAATAAAGTTCATGAGATCACTTTTATGGCCCCTACTGTCTACAATGTGAGCAGAGCCCTCACTCTGTAGTTCTATTCGAAACAAAATTTGTTCGCTTTCGAGTGATTCGTACTCTGTAAGAAATTTTCGAGTAGAACCCAGTCGTTCTTCGAGTTCCATTCTGTTCCCTTCGGATTTGATTTATCCCCCTTTCTATTGTAGAAAACTTGGTACTCACTACGTCGAAAACATATGCCATAATGGTCGAAAGTTAGAAAATTCTATTCGACAGCAATTTATCAATCGGAAATCCACAAAAATGTATTTTCTTATGATTAAAATAAAACACATAGTCTTTTTTTCATTAAGAAGTAATTTTTATCGCAGAAAGAGTTAAGCAATCGTTGTCGACAGAAAATAATTGAAGAATTCTAGGTAAAAATTTAAATAAAGAAATTTTTGGGATTAGATTATTTAAAAAAATTAAATTTTATTTGATAAAAATAAAATAAGAAAATAAAAATTACTTGTGCAAGAACTTACGTTCGAACCAGCGACCACACGCGTGGTAGCCGAGATTCTCATCACCTGCGCTACTGCGACTTGTAAAAGTGCGCTGCCTAATACCGCACTTGAGACTTATGCAAAGTGTTTTTGTATTTTGCTTTGCGCTTGAAATTTGTGAAACAGTGATGCCTACTATTATGGATTATTTTCTAAAGTAAATTCTAACGAACTACAGAGTGCCTATGTGTATTAGAATCGCTTTTTGCTTTCGAGTAGAACAGCCTTTCGAATAGAACTACAGACTAAGGGCCCATAATCTTTACTTGCGGTTGTGTGTTGGGTTTAAGTTAGACGTTTAGCAATGCAGCAGTGAAAATAATATTATATTATACGAGGTAGTTTACAGATATTTCCGTACTAATTACTTGACCGGCGCTTTATATCCTTGTATACAAATTGTTGCTCAAAGAGTTTATATTTTGAAAATACATTTAAGTGATTACTTGGTTCTTGGCACGTTATTGTTAGGATGAGAAGGAGGGAAATATTTTAGGATTAGGACGCATTTTCATGTTTTCTGTGGGTAAAGTAAGCGATTTAAAACTGATTTCAAAACTTATAGTGAATAAACTAGGAAGATATTGTGAACAAATTCCTAGTTTATTCGTCGTTTTTTATAAACCAAGCAAAGTTTTTTAAGAAGGATAATCTGTAACGTAATTTATATTAAGGCAAACGCATACGTGGTTGCTTTGTAAATGTAACAGAAGTAAAAATACTATTTTTTGGACATTTTATCTGTATGTTGATATGTTTGTACGCGCATCACACAAAAACTTCCACATAAAATGGAATCCCAATTTTAGCGAAGTATTTCTAAGTGTATAACTTTAAGTTATGGATCATTTTCACAGCATTAAATCATGTTGTTTCCGCAGCATACAGTGGTGAGCACAAATGCACGCTAAAATGATTTTGAAAACAAAACAAAAGTTTAACAAACATTTTTTTTTTTTTTTTTTGCTGATTGTCTGTAAGATTTTTGTACGAATATCAGCGAATAACTAATTCATTGAGATGTATAGCTTTTCATAGATATATTTCTGGTGATCTATATTAAAATATAGTATATAGGTAAAAAATATTTTATTTTTTTTCACAGTTTTTTAATAAAAAAAAATTACTGAAAGGTCCTTGGATTCTGAAAAACTATTCGTTTTTTCACAGATGAATTATAAAATAAATATTTTTTTTTTTATAATTTTTTCAAAATTTATTGTTTATTAGAAATTAATTTGTATTTCATTTATTTAATTGCTCTGTTATTTTGTATTTTTTATGCCATTCAAATATTTTCAACTTATCACTGGTTTTTATATTTTGGTTCCCTAATTCTTTCTCAAATTTTTCGTTTTCATAATCACAGTATTTTCCTTGTTCACAAAAAAATTTATGTTTTCGTATTCCCACTAATAATTTTTGATTTTATTATTAATAACAAATTTTTTTTTCAGAATTTTGTTTCCTTTTTCAGAATTGTATTTCCTTTTTCTTTTTTCTCACTAATGTTAAATTTATACAGACTATTAAATCAACTTTGGCCTCAATATTTTCTTTCGCACATTATTCGCACAGTAATCTTTTCAAGACAGCTTTGAAAAAACGAGAAAAAAAAAACAATTTGTACTACATTTTTCAAAATATAATTTTTCCTCAAATCCCCTGCAGCTGCCACCTTGCATGATTGAGTGAGTGACTGACTGCGTGAGTGGGTTTTGCCAAAAATAATTTGCGAATTACTTTGCTACGCCCAATTTTCGCTTTTTGAAAACATAAAAATTGAAATATGTAAAATACAAATTTAAGTTTTAGAGCGCAGCTAAATTTTTAACAGTTGAATTCATGAAAATTTAATTTTTTTAATTTTTTTGCCATTTACTTCTTATTGCCGTTATACGTTTCTTCTTGACCCCAGCATTCACCGGCTGTTATGCACATAAACTGCGTTATTTTTTGTTAATATGCATTTCTTTTAAATTTTAACTAACACCAAATAATTTTTAAAAGCTTTTATACACGTATGTATGTATGTGTGTTTAACTTTGTCTGATGGCAATTGAAAACGGACGCGTTTTAAATGAAATTCTGAACTCGATCAAGCGGAAGTGACGCGCCTCGAAACACACTTCAACAACACCGCACGACGTATGAAATGAAACTGAAATGAAATCCACTTGATGAGATGGTTGGTTAGTTGGCTTGCTGACGGCTGCCACAAATGTTGCTGTCGTCGTCGTCGTCGTGGGGAGCACAAAAGCGAATACGGAAGAAGAACATGGCATAGGGAACGCACACACAACAGTTGGCCAAAACCAAAATATAACACAACACACAATTTTGCGCTGTCTTATGTCAACTGAACTCTGTGTAGTACGCACAGTTCGTTGAGGCAGCAAAAGAGAGGGTTGACGTACATGCAAGTTAGCCGTCAACAGACGGTTAAAAGAATTGCTTATGTGTTTGTTGTTGTTATTGCTGTGGTTGAACAAGTCACTGACTGTTGGCAACATGAATGAGTGATGTGTATAAAGACAACGCTGATGACTTTTGAAAAAGTCCTTTAAGAGTGCGAGCAAAAAAAAATGAGAAAAAGAAAACCGACAAGACATCAACTCGGTAATGAGAAACAGTCAAAAGCATTCAGCAACCCCTAAACAAGTCGCACGCATACCCTGAGCACGCACAAACCAACAGGCTCTGCACAAGTCCACTTGAATTTCCAATTACTCGCATAAAGACGCTTTGCTTTGCTCTAGTGATGTGCGCGCTCTCAGCGGCCATACAGGCCCAACGACGTTATGCTCCCAAAATATTGGCATATACGAGTATGTTTGCCACTTAGCGCTGCTGGCGCTACTGCTACTGCTGCTTCAGCAAACAAAATGTCTTACAAATGTAAATAGAGTAATATGTTATGGCAACAACAAGAGTAGGCGCAGCAAGCACACTCTCGGGCTCGCATTATGGCAAACAGTAAGTGGTTATTATGCTAAAGGCAATGTGAATGCTATTGTGCGACAAGTGGCTAACAGCAGGAAATATATATGTATACATATATGTACATGCTTAAAGAGCAATAAACACAACAATAAAGCGCACGAAGCAATTTCATTATTTTCAAACATTTTGTTCACTTTTTTAACAAATTTGTATGAAATTTTCGTATTTGGTGGGACTGTGATATTAATTGATTGAACACTGAAAAACGGGTTAACAATGATGTAGTTCTAACTATTAATTTCACAATCACGACTTAACTTTTCTTAGTTGAATAATAAATTTGTCGATTAATCAAAACGCGAAATATCAAGGAATTTTATAGCTTTTAAATAATTTTCTTACTTTTTTAAACAATGTTTATAAAATTTTCATATTTGGTAGGTCTATGAGATTGGTTGATTGAGCAACTATAATAAACGATGAACAATAAACTCACCGATTTAATTAATCAAATAATTCTAAATATTGCAGGCACAATCACTACCCAACTCTTTCAGTTGAATAATCAGTCTTATTAATTTTTATGAAATTTTTAGATTTGGTAGAGATGTGTGATGAATTAATAGAGGAACAAAAAAAATTATTAACAATAAGCTCAACGATTTGATTAATCTCGTAATTCTAAATATTTCACTTCCAAACTTTTCCAGTTGAATAATCAGTCGGTCGATTAATCGAAAATCAGATAATTAAAGAGGTAGTATTTTATTTTATTATAAGTTTAAATAAAGCAGAGCATGTAACCATTACGACTTTTTTTTCAGAAAATCAATATTTAATAAATTTTTTTAGATTATTTTTAAATATTCTGGATCTGCTGATATGGTATCAAGAATTTTCACTAGTTTAAGATATTTTGTTTACTTTTTTAACTATTTTTTAAAGTAAGATTAACAATAGCCTCAACGATTTAATTAATCAAATAATTCTTAATTTTGATTTTACAATCACAACTAAAATTTTTATTTGATTAATCAATCTGCCTTAACTGCTATTTTTTGTTTTGTCACGTGCCTTCTTTTAAAAAATCGATGTTTAGTAATTATTTTTGGATTCCCGATTTGTGCAGCAGAGGAAGGAGAACTCTTTCTGAGTTGAAAAGACTGTTGGAAAATATGTTTTCCTTTCTTGGATTTCCTTGTTTGTTTGTGTAGCTGCAAATTCTAGCCGAAGGGTTAGGGGCGTGTTACATATGCGGACAGTGCTTTTCCGAATATGGTACGCGCCTACACCATACGCTCCGGTACTAAAGAGGCTGCAACTAGAGCGAATTTTTTAACCGATAATGCTAACGGCTAGCGCTCGGTGTTTCAAAATGGCGAGAGTTATCGATGACTGATTCGCTGTTATATGCAACGGCCAAGTTATTAAAAAGACGGTTAAGCACCAATGAATAATAATAGTAAATTGAAGACCGCCGTGACATAGAGGGTATATGCTGACCCATCACACTAAAAGCTCCAGCTTCATATATAGGGTCGAGCAACACCAAAAAGCTTCTCGGCAAAAAATCGTCTGTGCAACATAAGCGTAAAACATTTCGATGATTCTTAAAGCAAGTAGATACCGACAAAGTAGCACACCGAATAGGATATCCAATGAAAATGCAACACTTTTCTCGGTTTACACCCTATTCTTTGATTGAACGTTATTATTCTTCTCTAAAAAGTCGAAGATAGAGCAACTTTGGAAATCTCAAAAAGAATAGATATATGCTTGGCTAGAACTGAAAATTCTTATTCCCGGTAACCATAATAAAATTCATGCAACTGGCACTCTAAACTTTCTGAAGAAGATAAAGAAAATATTTACATAGCTATCTACAAATGTCGAAGTAAAAACAACAAATATAAATGGCTCCGATTTTATTGTTAAGTTCAAGTTCACGCTATCCAAAAATAAAATGCAATCAAAGAGGCAATTGTATATATACGACTACATTAACATGGGTATACGTGTACACAGAAGCATACTCATATGTGCTTCCAAAATAGCACAGTAAAATGAGCACTAAAGGGGCATGTGTATACAAATATAGTTTACTCACAATATATAATTATAAATACCTACCCAAGGAAAGAAAGTAATGCAAGTCAGAGCAAAAGAAGAATGTCAAATAGAAGAAGAATGTCCAACGCCTCCTTCCTGCATCTTTTATCGGGTTGCCACATCATGGTGCCGGAACTTCATCTTCATAGGGAAGAGCAAGTGTTGAAGATTGAAGACCATCAAAATACAACTACAAGTAAGAAAGCACCTACATGACTAGAATAATGAGGTCCTAATATATGTTGGACAGCCGCGTGGAGCCCAATTATCACCACTCAAAGACGGCGAACATAATCGAAAAAGAGGATACATTTTATTTATGGAGAGCCACTGCATGAGTAGATGTGGATTATACCTGCATAAGCCCTTTGAAACTTACTTGGAGAACACCAAAATCGCTTTAACTCAACTTCATTCTTCTAATGGTCGCGCCATACAATATTTCACACTTTTTTGGTATAAATTCTAGTACCTGAAAAGTAGTCTAACGATAATTCGGATAGTTTTCAAACGAAGTCCCACCGCCACTGTCACCAAAACATCACCGCAACCGTAGTATTAAACTGTAACCACAATCATAGCCGACATTACTACCAAAAAGGTAACGATATGAGTAACCCTAACCTTACTGTAACCATAACAGTAACTATTCCTTAACCTTAAAGTAACCGTTACCATAACTATAACCTTTTGACATAGCCTCAAGCATAAACAAAACTATAAGTAACGGTCAATTTATTTTTGTAGTTGTAGTTGATTTTAAGCTTTTTTGACCATTTGTTCAAAGGTGCAAAATAAAAAGATGTATAACGTTCTTATTGACCAGTAAAATTATTTCGAAATTCGAAAGTATTGAATTTTTCGATAATATTCTTATTTATTAAATTATATTGCAATTTCAATATTCTAAATGTATTTTTATGAGTTGAAAATGTTTGAGAAAATCGATTTTGAAAACTAAAATATAAAAATTTGCAATAGCTATCTTAAATAAAAATGCAAGGTATAATAATTTCCATTGTTGAATTAAACAATTAATTTTATAACAACAAAATTACTTATATATAAAAATTTAATCTGCAGCCACTGCTTCACTTTACGTCTTTGGTAACGGTTACAGTATGTTTACGGTTACGGTTATTGATATAGTAACCATAGTCAGGATCGTAATCGTAACAATAATTTCAATTATAGCTGTTAATTTAGCCTTCACTTTTGCAGTAGCCCTTTGTGAAGGGTTTTCTTTTATCATAAAACGAAGTTCTGCTACTGGTTTTTCTGTTCTGTAAAGTTTATTTTTTCAATATTTCGGAAACCACCGAAGTTAAAAAAATTTTACTTTGGCATTTTCAAAGGAAATACTTAGAGTTATTCAGAAAATAGTTTGAACAAAATTTTAAAATTTCTAAGTTTAGTGAATTTTCTAAATTTCAAAATCAAGAAAATAAAAGTTCGCATTTTATTTTGGACTCAAACTTTTTGGCTAATACCTTTCATATATCTAAAGATATCCTGAAATGATCAAAAGGGTGTGTTTTTCTTTTTAACAAATGTGAATGTTTTTATTTCTTTTTCAACAATTTTTCTTAAACATGTTTAACTTTCTAGTAGCGTTCAATTAATTAAACTCAAAATTCCTTCATTTTATTCACTGAGAAATTTGTTTCGTGATAGTGGAATGTGAAAAAAAATATGCTTAACATTTTTTTGACTAAAGTAGTATCCGAAATATTGAAAAAATAAACTTAACAAAACAGAAAAAAAAGTAAAACTTTGAATTTGCATAATTTTTGAAAAAAAGTTTTAATTTTTATTTAACAGAGCTTCGTTTTATTATAAAAGGAAACTCTTCACTAAATTGTATACAAATCGCAAGAGGTAGATTCCAACCATGTAGCGAAGACCCAGCACGAAAACGAGTCAGGTTTCGTGTCCAGTATCGAACCATTTGCGGTATCATAATCCAAAAATTGTATCCAGAAAAAAACCAGACAGCACCATTAAAGTTCAAATGTATTCAGACGCCTCACAAATGTGCTTCAACATATGGCAAAATCGTATGAAAACTAAAACATATTACCAAAACCAAAATGAAAACATTCACTAAACATTCAATTAAACGAAAATATAACAAACGAGCAGACTTTTGAGTTAAATTTTTCAAATATTCGTAAACGATCTCATTTATATTTTTAGCCAAAATGAAAACAAAGCAAAAACAAAAATTAAAAAAAAAAGTAAGAAAAAAACAAAAATTAAAACTACCCAATATAAACGTGGAAACATTTAAAAAGGCTAAAAGCATTGACCAAGGAGACAACTGCGGCGACAATCACTCGACGTTTCTCATGGAAACCGCCTCGTTTCTTGACGCGCGCCTTTGGCTGTTTAGTGAATTTGTTGGCAACGTACGGCTGGTGAATTTCGGTTTGGTGGTTGTTTGCTTGACGGCGTACAACAACCTGAATATTTTGCAGTTTCAGTGTCCATTTGGCCCAAAGCCAAAATAAACGCGCGTACACCAAAAAAAAGAAGCAAAAAGAACAAAATGTAGAAGTAATAAAAAAAAACCAAACATAGCCAAACCGACAAAATTTTCTCTATGTATGTACGTACACAGACATTAAGAGCAAAAGGCCGGTGGCTAATAGAAATGGCTTAGAAAAAATTCTACAAAATTATTCATAAGTAAAACAAAGTCTCCAAAAACTGGGAGAATAAAAAAAGTTATAGCAAACTTAAGTTGGCGCTCTGGGAAATTTGAGTTAATTGTTGAGAGCGCATTTATTTAATTGTGTGAGCGCACAGTGTGTTCTCGCGCTGCTGCAGTGCTGTGTCGAACAAGCAGCATTGTGTGACTGCGTGTTGTGGCAGGGACCTCACAACGCTTGAGATACAAGTGTAGGGCCAAAGTGGCGAATGAGCTTAGCAAAACAAAGAGTATGATAATGTTAAGTCATTTAATTCAAGTGGCAAAGGAATATATATTTTTATAACACACAGGGATGTGAGAGGCATTGTAAAAAAATGGGTAGTACATTTAAGCCCTCATTGCTAAAGCTATAAGTAAATTCACATTTAACTAGTTATTTTACTAACTATTTGGAAGATCGGATACATGTAATATGAAATCTATTTAATACGAAACTATTGAAGCGTAAAATCTAATTATGTAATTTATGCAAAGAACTAACACTCTCTATATAAATACATATATTTAATTTTTCATATCATCGGTAGATTGGTATGTCAACTATCTACGTATATCGAGATGCATTATAAGATATAAGATTATGTAAAAGTTGCAGAACTAAAAATATATTTTTAGATTCCTATTAGTTGGCCGCTTGGGTATTTATGACTGACCTTTATCTGGCTTTAAAACTGTTTGTAGGAAATTCCTCACAAAAAAGGTTTGAATGTAGGTTTTCGTTAAACTCTGTTATGGTTTTCTGAATTCTCGGTTTATTTGAAAGTTGTGAAAAAAAATTAACATAGAAAAAACATAATTTCAGATTTTCGAAAATAGTTTAAACTCACCATTACAATTTACTAAGGGTTCGAGGTTTGGCCTTAATTCCCCAGAAACTTCCAGTGGAAATAATTAAAGTTAAAAACTTGGTTAGAGATAAGGAAACGTTTTTTTTTTTAATTTCAATAGCAAATAACTATTAAAAAGTAAAATTTGAGGCCGTTTTTTAAGACCATACGATTTCCTTTATGAACTAGTGCTTATCTTTTTTTATAAAGGGAATGCGATTAAACTTTTTGAAGTATCCATGACTATAAACGAGCTCAGAGCCAAGAACAATAATTTTTATGAGGCTTATTTTTATTTCTATTTTTTTTTTAAGTCAATTAATTAATTTATAAAAGTTTTTAATTTTTTTGGCAACTTTAAAAACAAAAATGAGATAATTCCTACAAAATCTTTATTGGCAATGAAAAACTTCATCTGATATTTTTACAGTATTATAAACATAATTAAAAATTATTGGAACACAAAATTAAGAAAACCAAAGAGCACAGTCGGAGTGTCAAAAAGTGACACAAATGCATCATGTGCCCTATCAAATACCGCCAGATGGCAGTGCTTGCACGATGTTATGGTAAACTAAATAAAAACATAAGTTAAGCTGACAAAAAACCCAAAATTCTGATAGCATAATGGTTAACAGAGCTTGCCAAAAACTTTCTTTGATGAAGAAGACTAGCAGCTTCCGAATTATATCTGCAATAAAAGCTATAGCGGTTATCTCTATATTTTCTTTCTCTATAATATAATATTTTTTATCAAAATGCTCACTCTTCACCTTGAGCTTATTTCAAGTCATGAATATCTGCTTTATAATTAAATAAAATATATATTTGTATTATTTTTTTGGTCCACTCTAATGTTTACACATATCTCTGTTTAGATATTTTGACGGTATGTACAGATTTTTTTTAAAACAAAGTTGAAGCTTATTCTGACTTCGGTCTTCGGTCTTTATATTTGTTGGAATCATTTTACTTACAATTTTTTTTTTTTTATATATTTTATATATTTTAATAATTCAAACTACTATTTTATAAATTCTATCCTTCCCTTTACGGTTCCTTGGTCGTATGACTTTCATTGGCATTTGCTGCTTAGCGCCGTCACAGCATCTGCAAAGTCATGCCATAACATAACAGCTGCGTATTTCCGCGCTGAATGATGTGTCTTTGAAATGTTGAAGCTGCTATTATATAGAATTTGTAAGTAAGGCATTGACTCAACAAAAGACCAAAAATAATTTGAAGGCATAACAGGTGAAGTCAGTCGCTTCCTTACACGTCGTGAGGGGGAGTAATGAATAAACATTTAAGAGGTAATAGAAGTCAAAGAGAATTTATAATCGAAATCAGCTACCCAGCGAGAAATTTAAGGGATAGCAGATGCAGACAATTGAATAGTTTGTATATATGGCGCTCGAAATATTTTCAAGGCACGGTAGTTAGATATCCCAATCAATGCATCCCTTCACAACTTGTTGAAATAGCAAGATTATTGTCCTTCTCCATGAACCTACTTAAACAAGGTCGTTTATGCATAATAACTTTGCTCAGTTAATAATTAATTGAAATTCAATGCAAAATTTATGTAGCAATTCAATCGCTACAGCAGGTGCATCTGCTTTTCGCTGTCTATTTTCTTCATACTTGCAGCATGGCACGCTGAGTAGTCACGTAGCCAACAACATATGTGTCTGTGAACTGGCATATATTCATTATTGTATAATAATTAAGGTTAGATGTATCTATACGAACCGACACACTGACCTTTGCATATTTCAAACACATCTCTACTAACATATTTGTATCAGCAAAGTCAACCCCAACTGACTCATGTAGGTAAGCGTGCGTGGCGAGACAAATTCAAGAGTCAAACCAAGAAGCAGCGGAGAAACGAAAAGAACAGGTGAGAAACGCAGTAACTGTTGAGTAGACTGTGAGAGTAAAGAATAGACCAGGTGACCAAATTGACATAGGTGGACCAAATTGATCAACATAAGGCATATAATTTTTTTTTTTTTTTTTTTTTTTGAGAATTATATTGATATTGTTTTTTCTCATGCCCAAAACAGGATATTGTAAGAGTTTTAGACCTTAATATTAATTTTTGATTTCTTGGGAGTGATTTCATATTTTCTCTAAATAACAACAAACTCAACTAGTCAGCAAACCGTCTTTTATTCATGGTGTTTTAAATGCCGATTACTTACGAATTGTCAGTTATCAGATTTCGTAATGTAATATTCCAGTCTCCAACTAGTTCAAAATACAGCCAAGATTTTTTATGAAATTAATTTAAATACCTACGGCATGGTGTAAGTACTAGGAAAACGGGCGAAAAGCCGCAGGATAGACCATAGGTGGAAACATCAAATTTAAAAAATTTTTTCTATTTTGATTCTACTACTCTGGGTACCTTAGTAGTGTCCAAAAATGTATATAATTGGTAGTAAAATTTGTAATCGTGTTTGGTGCGTTGGCCTTAAGGATCAGTTGATCAGTAATTTTGAGTAAAAGTTAGAGTTATGCTCCAATTGGTGTTTGTGTGTTTAATTGCTTTTTTGTTGAAGTCCCTAAAATGTATTCTCGAGAGCTCGCAGCCATTTTTTGTTCGTGTATGCCTTAGTAACTGAATCGGCATTAACAGGCAAGTTTGTATACTCGGCGCAACTATATTGACACACCCCCATTGACGTTAGTTGCTTTGGTACCTAGAAACTATCAATAAAATAGATAACGGCAGGCCTTCGCTGGAATTGACATTGATGATGCCGCAACTAACAAATCGGTTCGCCTGTAAGGACAAGGGATGACTGCAAAGCCTTCAAAATGTATACATCAACTTTCTACGCTGTCTTAAAATAACACTTAACAAAAAGTACTATGTAGTTTGGAGTAAATATCTTCAAACCGTTAAGTGTTCAATAGTTCTTCAAGTTAAAGTTCCAATAAAAGTTCGCTTAACATTTATTTTTAAACAACTGACTTTCTTACCTTGGATTTTAAATTAATGTGTTGTGCAAGTCTGAAAATAAAGAAAAAGTAGCAAAGTTAAAAGCCTTGAATATAAAAATAAAGAAAATATGTTATATAGTAGGAGACCACAATAGTGCGAGGCTTCCTTATGCACAAAAATAAAATCGGTGCATAGGTAAACTATATCTTATGTTTAAAGGGTAATTCTTCAAGGTTGGAAAAAAACAATCAAATCCATTCAGTAGTTATTTAGTGATGTACGTTGAAACATACTTACAGACCGACAGGTAATTATTTTAAGAATTATTGATTGAAGCCAGAGTGAAATTTTTCCTGACAAACATCTCCTGGTAGAAATACAAAATTAGGTTACCCGGAACTGATGTGGAGTAACACCGCTTTGAAATACTTTTTAATTAAAATGTTTTTGATGCTACTCGTTATGGCGTTTCAACCTTGGACCTTCGTTCTGATAGCAAAATACATATTTACTATCAAGTAGGTGATACAGTCTATACTCTTGACTCCTTGTCCGCCCTCTCTTGGCCTATTGTTCAATTATTGTTGGAGATGAGATACCCACCTTGGGTGAAGTTTGCTTTCAAATCAGACAAAAAGGAGTGGCAGTAATGTAATAGCTTACAGGCTATGGTTGCTTGTGTTCAACATTAGTTTTGGAGCCACTCAAAGTAAAGTTTACTAAACCGCGGATGTACCACTGCCCTTTAATAAATAAATGTAAAGTTTGATGCACAGTGTGAAGGTTTTTAATCTTAGCTACCTCGATTACAGCAGCAGAACTTCTATAGTACAGGCTCCAGCACAAAGAGAAGCACCAAGGTATCTCATCCAACAAGGAATAAGCAAGTCAATCAAATCGACTCGGGCAT